>CANTUR010000143.1:527500-1082500 GCA_947683625.1 Mallotus nudiflorus
CACTTAATGAATCAATAACCTTTTGGGCCTCAATTTGAGAAATGAAGGCTAAATTAACAATAGACTTTAATTGAGATCTAGTAGTTACACCTTTTGTAGTGCCACCTATGATGAGATCTTGAGAATGAGCTTTCTTGAATTGCCAATCCTTTGGAAGTTCATCCTTTAAGGTAGGTTGAGATGTCTCCTATTATCCTCCTTGCTTGAACCTTCAAGTTCCAAAGGCTTATTAGCATTTTTTTTAGTGTTTCCAAAATCTCATTATCACTTATAAGATCATCAACACTACAAACATTCTTTCTAGGATCAAGTGAGTTTGATTCATTGAATACAACATGTATTGACTCTTCAACTACTAGAGTTCTTTTATTAAAAACTCTATATACTTTACTAAAAATAGAATAGCCTACGAAAGTTCCTTCATCAACTTTGAAATTAAATTTTCCAAGGTTATCCTTAGTGTTTAATATAAAGCACTTGCATCCAAATATTCTTAGATAGGAGATTTTGAGTTTTCTATTGTTCTATAGCTCATAAGAAGTTTTATTTAAAATTGGTCTTTTGAAAACTCTATTTAAAATATAATAAGATATGTTAACGACTTCTACCTAAAAGTATAGAGGTAAATTATACTCATGAAGCATTGTTTTAGCCATTTCTATAAGAGTTCTATTTTTTCGTTTTGACTACCCCATTTTGTTAAGGAGTTCTAAAAGAAGAAAATGTATGTGAAATACCATTTTTATTGTAATAGATTTTGAAAAATTCATTTTTAAATTCAGTTCCATGATTACTTCTGATAGAAGAAATACAAAACCCTTTTTTTTTCTTTTTGAACTCTTTTGCAACATTTTCAAAAGCTTTAAATGCATAATTCTTATGTGCAACAAAAATACCTAATTATATCTAGAGTAATCATCAACCAATATATATATATATAATGCATTGCATCGAGACTAGAAACTCTAGTTGGTCTAAACAAATCCATATGCATAAGTTTAAATGGCGTAGAAGTAGAAACTACATTTTTGGGCTTAAATGAGGATTTGGATTGTTTTCCCTTTTGAAAAAATTCATAAGGTTTATCCTTAGTGAATTCAAGCTTAGGTAAACCAATCATAAGTTCGTGTTTACAAAGATCATTCAAAAACTTAAAATTTATGTGTCCTAACCTTTTATGCCATGTCCATGTTTTATGGGAAATAGACATTAAGCATTTAATGTCTTTGTTATCAATTTTGTTCAAATCAATAACATAAACATTGTCTATTCTTTCACCAATAAAAATTATTTTATCTTCATTAAGACTACTAATAAAGCAATTTCTAGGATAATGTCATACCTAAAATTTAATTGTCCCTAAAAAGGTCTAATGATGAAACTAACCCCCAAGATGACTAGAGTCTGCTTGTTTGTAACCTCTGAAGTGTACAACCTTAAAAACCTAACGTACCCCACCAGTGTGCAAAATTGATCACCGAGCCATTAAGTTGTGCTCTAACCTTACGAAATACGAATTATTGGAACAACAAGAAGCTTATTCCAAGATTTCCTTCCTTGGAACACTTAGCTTGTTAGACCGATGTTCATTTTATTAGACCAGGACCTAACTTCATGAAAAAATAAAAATCAATTTTGACAAAATGGACTTTGGAAACATGTTCGGAAGGCTCTAAAACCTTAGAAAGTGGTGTTGGAATAGTCCAAAATAATTCAAGGATTAGCGCGTATCGCTTTGAAGTGCATGTAAACACCATTAGGTTCATGCACTAAAATTGAGGTTGAATTTGATAAAAAAAATTTCTGAAACATGTCCGGAAGGCCGAAAAACCCTATGAACAACCTCAAAAAAGCATGCATAAGCCCTAAAAAGAGTGTGTAACATGCGAAAGTGTGCATAACCACACGAGAGCGTGCAGTCATGCACACTTCACATGGTCACGTGCTTCGTCCTAAGGACACACATGTGACCACACCTATACCCCATATTCCACACATTTTTCACTATAAATAGACACCTCCACACCCCATTTTGAGGGGGGGGGGGAGTAAGTGGAAGTATACACACACTCAAAAATCTGTCTGATCGAAGGTGTTGGAAACCCTTTTCCAAATTGTTTTTGCTCTCCCATTATCTTTTTCTTAGGAGATTAGACCTCTTTTCCACCATAGCAAGCCTCATCTTTGTCAAAGCATGCTTCAAATGTATACAAACTAGCATTATTCTATTGTCATTTTGAACTTCTTAATGAGGAAAGCTTGATAATCCCTCGAAGCTAAAGCTTAAAAACCCATGCAAGCTTAGTCATGTTTGGGGACCACATAATCATTTTAGTACAGTTATTTTATCACATTGCATTTTATTTTATCATCATTGGCATTTGGAAATTTTATTGTGCTTGTGTGATGAGACTAGCAATTTTGCATACCTTATGAATAATCTATGCTTTGTTATGCTCATTTCATATCATCATTCTACATCCTCTAGTTTTGAAACATGAAATCACATTGTAAATATCAATAATGTGAAAGTTCATATCCCGGAATGGAGTCATCATGTTTTCAGTCTAGTGATGACATCATGCATCCCTTATATTATCATTATAGTATAAATAATCACTGCAAACATGTATGATCATCTACATTTCACTTACTCTTTCAAATGATCGAGTGTCTGCTACTTATACCATTGTTCATATGATTAAGAAAGTTGTGTAAATGATCATATTTACCTTGCAGATTCAACATATTTAAAATTAGATTAAATTTTTTTTGCAATCTCTTTTTCCTTTTATATGTATTTTATTAGGAAATAGATGTAATAATAATATCTTTCAGCTTTATTATCTTCCACTATTTGATAAATTATGTAAATACTATACAAACTATCATTACTGAAACTAGGGTGTTGCGGTAGCTATATATTGAACATCGTATAATGAGAAATAGTCAAAAATCTTAACTTGAAATTATATACAATCCCTTGAACTCGAAATTCTCTACTGGTGTAATACTCACTGAGTAACCCAATGTTGTTCCTTTCTTTTCCCAATTTTCTAAAAATTGGAGGCGACTTCACAAAATCAAAAAGCATCTCATTCCTCTCGAGACTAATCATATGTCCCTATTTAGTAAAGTTTCCATGTCCTTTAGAAATAAAAAACCTTTATGAAACTGATTCATCTCAAAACCAAGAGACGCAAAAAAAGGTCGCTTACAGATAGAAAGTCATCTAATTTCCTATATTATATAATTTACTTATACTATGAAAATTATGTTTAAAACCATCAACAAGCAACACATGATATATAGATAAAGATTGAGGATTAACTATTTCTCCAATGCCCATAATTTTTCCTTTTGCATTATCTTTGAATGTAACATGTCCTCTATCCTTAGCATTAAGCTTGTTGAACGTCTCTCGTCATATGCCTCGAATATCCACTATTAAGATACCACTTGCTTTTTATTCTTATGGATGTCAAGCATACCTACACAAAATAATTTAAGTGTTCTTTTGAACCCAAACTTTTCTTGGTCTAGATTGGTTAGTTTCATAATAATCTAAAGGAAGTAAATTCATGTGTAGTCTTCTGTAAAAGAACACATTGTTGGTATGTCCTTTAATCGTGCAATATGAACATACAATATTTTCAAATTTGTTTCTTCTAAGATGATATGCTTTCCTAGTGTGTGAATCATGCCTTTTATGTTATGGTGGTGTGTGTCTCCTATTATTCTGAGACATGTTGTGAGACATGCATTGGCAATAGCAATGTGTATTTTGATACGTTTGTGCAATATGTTTAGGTGCATTGTGTTGTGTAACATGCTTATGAGTGTTGTGTTTAGTGTACATGTAAGCATTTTTAGGTTGTGGTCTTCTATCATATATCTTACCTTTTTATGCTAATGGAGGTTGAGTCTTATGAGACTTTCCTTTGTCATTTGACACATGAGACTTTTTATCTTTAAAAGCTTGAATGTCATTTGGTATTCCATTTTTATATCCAATTCCATAGGTATCTCCATGAAATTTTTGAGAATCAATAAGACTATCTAAAGTTTCTTTTCTTTTTTAAATTTAGCAATGAAATTCTTTAATTCTAAAACCTCCTTATAAAGCTTATAATTTTCATCACTTGCTTTCTTGAGTTGATCGTCCAAGAATTAGAAGCTTTTGCATTACTAACAAGTTTTTTATTCGATTAAAAAAGTTTAGGAAAATCATTTTTTAAAATTTCAAATTCTCTGGTCAAGCTAGCTAACTCATGCTTATAATTCATCTTCTTAGATAATAAGCTTTTACATTTAAGCAAGAGTTAGCTCAGAATAGAGCTTTCATCATCATCATATTCATCATAAACACAATATTCATCACATGAAGAGTTAGATGTAAATGGTACCTCTTTTTCATCTTTAAGAGCCATGAAGCAAAGATTGACCACTTCTTATTGTTCTTCTTCCTTTTCGGATTCAGAGGAGTCATCATCCCAAGTAGCTTTAAAGGTCTTCTTCTTATCCTTTGCTCCCTTATTCTTGAATTTGAGTTTAGGGCACTCACTTCTAATATGTCCCAATTTCTAACATTCATAGCAAGTAACCTCTTATGTTTTCTTCTTGCCTTTTCCTTCGTACTTCTTATTGAAGTCTCTAGTTCTTGAGAAATTTTTCTTTCTTAAGAATTTTTTAAAACTTCTTGTAAGCATGGCAACTTCACCATCTTAATCACTAGCATCTTCAAGACTTTCATCTTCACTTTTGTTTTGTGAATCTTTTAGTGCAATGCTTTTCTTTTTCTCATTTTCTTCTTGTTCTTCTACTTTTTGCTTAATTGTAAGCTAATACGTCAGGAGCTTTCCAATAAGCACATCGGTGGAAAGAGTAGAAAGTCTTGAGCTTCCTTAATGAAAGTAACTCGAGATTCCTAATCCTTCTTAGGTAGGATTCTTAGAATCTTGTTGTTTACCTCTTCTTTGATGAAAAGTTTACCAAGTTTTTTTAGGGTTGTGAGAGGAGCATTGAGTCAATTTGTCATCTCTGCGATTGACTTTTGAGGTGTCATCTTAAAGAGTTCATATTCATACATGTAAAGTTGAACCTTCTTGCTTTTAACTTGCACGTTGCCTTCATAATGATTTTCCAAGGTCTGCTACATTTCCTTGGCTGACATAAAATGTTAAAGGTTGCCTCTTTATTCTCTTATCATGGAAGAGACTAGAGTGATCATAGCCATTCTAGTTTTATGATTTTCCTCCTTTTGTTCATTAGTCCATTAGCTTCTTACAAGAGTAGTTAACACACCATAAATGGTAGTTGTAGGTGGTTCCCAACCTTTTAGGATAATATCCCTAAGTTTGATGGAATCATAATTAAGGTATAACTCCATTTTGAACTTATAATGAGGATAGTCATTACCATTGAAGAATGGTCTAAGTGAAGAAATGTTTTATGATTCACTCCTCATGATATTGTATTATAGCAATAAAGTTCTTAGAATTCAAGCTTTCATACCAATTGAAAGAGTCCTAGGGGGTGAATAAGACTATTGAACAATAATAAGAAAGTGAAAATATTTGAACAAGAATTAAAAAGAATATTGAGAAGGAAGAATGATGAACACAATAATTTAAGGAGTTTGGATTCTTAATAATCCTACATCTCCACCTAACTTATCCCTAAGTTAGGATTTTGAGTAACCATAATCTATTTCCCTAGATTGATTTTTACAATTTGAGTTTTAAGCTCAACTTAAACCTTAAAACTTGAGTTTTCAAGGCTTACTCAAAAACCAATTCACAAGTGTTTTCAAGGCTCACACTAAAACCAAATTCCCAAGTGTTTTAATGGCTAAACACTTAAACCAATTCCTTTAGAATAAAATCTCACTTCCCATTTTCTTAACCCTAAAAAATAGAAGAATATGAATTTCTATTCTAACACTCGCCAACTCTCATAAGAGAATACAATAATGAAATGAATTTTGAAAGAGTTTAGAGAGCTTAATTGAGTGCTTGAAAGTATAGAATGAATAAACAAGTTTCTTAACCTCAAAATAATCTTTAGATGTTGTATTTATACTTGAGCAGTTCAATTATAGCTATTAAAAGAAATAATTTCATTTCCAATAAAACAAAGTCCATTTGAATGAAATTTGAACTTTTGAGCTGTAATTTGTCAGGTCTCAGTCGGGATATAATTAGTCCCAGTCAGGAAAAACATTGAATAACCATTATAAGCTATTGTATTTGAATTTTTACATTAGTCTCGATCGGGATATCAATGTCCCAGTCGAGACATTGAATCGGGATTAGTTCTTCCAAAAATTAAAGTTTTATAGAAATTGGTCTACTTTGGTCCTAGTAAGGATGATCTCGATCGAGACTACTCTGGTCCCAGTCAGGTCCATGATAGGATTTGTACTTTTTGGGCAATTTAGTCCATGTGTCGAGTCTGATTGAGATAGTGCTTTGTGATGTCTTTCTAAGATTAAAGATGATTGAATCAACCTTAACTTTCTTTATAAAATTATAGATAGTTGTCTTATATTTCCATATCACTTTGAATCACCTCAATTGAACCTCTGTAGCTCAAGATATTGCTATACGCAACCTAAAATTAAAGATGCATATGCTAACTTCGACTCAAGATTTGCATACGCAAATGAGCTTGGATTTTAAAAATTAAGCTCAATTCAGAAAGCTTAAGATGTCTACTTCAAAAGTGAAAAAGATGATTTTCTCATTATAGAGCTCTAAAGTTGAAAAAAAGAACACTTATTAATCCAGGCCATGAGCTAGCCCATGAGCAAACCATTGTATATCCAAAAATGTATATTTTTGGCATATACTTGTTTTTCAAAGATTGTGGATTTTCATATATTGAGATATTTCATTGAAATGCTTATTTATACTCTTTTAAGGAGTATTTCATTGTCTCCAATCATTTAATAATTAAACTTCATGATAGTTCAACTTTATACACACTTACTTGAAATCATTAGAATCAAATTTTTCCGTTAAAGTCTAAATTAGGAGTTTGATAATGTAAATGGTAAGCAATGATTTTTCACTCTCACATATTGACACACTTATTGATAGTGCAACTTCTAGTGCAATGTACTCTTTCATGGATGGGTTCTCAGGGTGCAACCAGATAATAATGGTAGTAATAGATAGTTAAAGATGTCTTTCACCACTGAGTAGGGCTTCTATTATTATTTGGTAATGTCATTTGCATTAAAGAATTCAAGGGCCATTTATCAAAGGATGACAATTGCTCTATTGCACAATATGATCTATAAAGAGACTGAAGTGTACATGGATGATATGATGGTGAAGTCTACAACCAGAGAAGGACATTTCAAAGCTCTAGATAAGTTCCTGGCAAGGGTCAAAAAGTACAACCTCAGACTGAATCCAAAGAAATGTGTTTTTAGAGTAACATATAGGAAACTGTTAGAACACATTGTTAATCAGAAAGGAATAGAAGTGGACCTGGATAAGGTCAAGGCGATTAGAGAGATACCCACACCAAAAAATGAAAAATAAGTTAGGTAGTTTATCGGGCGATTGCATTATATTAGTAGGTTCATATATAAGTTAACTATAATTTGTGAGCCAATTTTCAAAATTTTAAAGAAGAACTAGCCAGTGATTTGGGATTATTAGTGTTAACATGCTTTTAAAACTATTAAAAGTTATTTGATGAATCCTCTAGTCTTACAGTTGCCGAAGCTAGGAAAACCCTTAATTCTTTATCTGATAGTTAAAAAAGATGCAATAAGGGCTATGTTGGTTCAAGAGAATGAAAGAAAGGTTGAACTTGTAGTGTATTACTTGAGTAAGAAGCTCTTACAATATGAAACCTATTATAGTCTTGTAGAGAAGACCTGCTTAGCTATAATTTGGGCAATAAAAAAGCTTAGGCATTACTTTCAATTTTACAAAGTGCATGCTATTTCTCAATATAATCCCCTAAGATACCTTCAGTGGACTCTATCATTCATAGGAAAATTGGTTAAATGGTTGGTTTTACTCACTGAGTTTGATATAGACCATGTAGTAAAGAAGGTAGTAAAAGGGAGGGAAATAACATACTTTCTAGCTCAGAATCTAGTAACTAATGAACATGCATGGGAACTAGAGTTCCCAGATGAGCATCTAGGGGCAATAGAGATCCAAGGATGGAATATGTACTTTGATGGAGTCGTTAATAATAAAAGAGATAGTATTGGTGTAATCTTGATCATGCCATAAGGAGAAATGATCATGATGGTAAAGAGACTTAAATTTGAGGTAATGAATAATCAAACTGAGTATGACCTTCATCTTCAGTTTGGAAGCATTGCATAGTATGGGGACAGAGGATGTCACAATGTATAATGATTCTATGTTGGTTGTAAGATAAGCTTCCAAAGAGTGGGAAGTAAAGGAAGATAGGCTGCATTTGTATTAGGGTTATTTGGCTACTATTTCATTATCCTTTACTTAGTGTAAGTTTATTGATCTACCAAAGGAAGAGAACCAGATAGTTGATGCCTTAGCTACTTTGGCTTCTATGTGGGAGAGTGGGAAATGAACAGAAGTTAAGCCTTTGATTTTAGCAAAGTTTTGAAACCCTTACATTAAAAGAAATAAGGGTAATATTAGTTGATATGGCTAAGGGGCTATGGTTTTATGATTTGTAGCGATATTTAGATATGGGACAATTCCTGAAGGATGTTGACAAGAAAGAAAGGATGCCGTTGCATGCTATCACGACAATTCATCAACTATATTAGGATGTTGTACACAAGGATGCCTACTGGTGTCCACTTGAGATGTGTTAATAAAGAGGAAGCTCAGAAACTTATGGAAAAAGTCTATGAGGGAGTGTGCAAGCCACATATGAATATGATGGTCCTTGCGAAGAAAATAGCTCGTCAGGGTTATTTATGGCTAACCGTAGAAACATATTATGTCAAGTTTGTAAAGAAATGCCATAACTATCAAGCTTATGGAGATATGAGTTACCTACCTTCAACGGAGCTTTAAGGAATGACTTTTCTTTGGCCCTTCACTATTTATGAAATTAATATTATATGAGAGATAAGGCCAAGAGCATTAAATGACCATTGATACATTGTTATATTAATTGATTATTTCTCTAAGTGGGTCAAAGCTGAATCTTATACCACAGTTGGCTCCAAGCATATGGCAAGTTTTATTGAGAAAAACATAATATGTAGATACAGGTTACCTCACCATATCGTCACTAATAATGGTGTTCAATTTCGGGCAAAGATGGTTGAGTTGTTAAAAGAATATAAAAAAAAGGCATCACAGGTCATCTTCATATAGGCCATAAGCGAATGGGGCAGTGGAAGCTACAAATAAAAATGTAAAGAAGATCTTGGCTAAAATGATAGAGAATTATTAGGATTGGGCAGATTACTTGTAGTTTGCATTATGGGAATATAGAACTACTACCAGAACATCAACTAGGGTCACTCTGTATTCCTTAATATATGGGTGCGAAGCTATATTACCAATATAGGTCGAGATTTGATCACTAAGGGTTCTCTTAGAGTTTAAGATCCCTGAGTACCAATGGGTGGAAAATTGATTATCACAGTTAACATTGTTAAATGAGAAGAGGATGAGAGCTTTTATCACTCTTAGTTGTATTATAAGAGGATAACTCGAGCTTATAGTAAGAAAATCAAGCCAAGAAAGATCAAAGAGGAAGATTTAGTGCTACAGCTTACAAAGCCGATCATGACCAACTTGTGAGGGAAATTCAAACCAAATTAGGAAGGCCTATATGCACTTTCAAAGACATTTTGCAAAAATTTGCAATTATTCTCATTTCACTGTAATCATTTAAGAAAAGCATAGGTGCATTAGTACAAATTTCGAATTTGAGGTTACCCTTGTCCTTAACTAGCCTTCTCAGGTTTTATAATTAAGTATTTTCTCTCTTTCCTTAATTTTTGCTCGAGCTACCATTTTTAGGTTTTTAACTCAGCATGATGATATTTTTTATGCCTCAGATGTAGTACTTCTTCAGACGGTCTATATTGATAGGTTTGGAGAATTCATTGCCTTCAGAATCCATCAGTTTGACTACTTCTTTTGATATGACATATTTTACTAGGCATGGGCCTTCCCAGGTCGGTTTAAATTTCTCTCTAGGGTCCAGAATGTTCTATTTTGCCTGCTTTAGCACTCAGTCTCCTACTTTCACACTCTTGTGTTTTACTCTTCTATTGAAGGTCTTGGCTAGTCGAGCCTGATACAACTGTCTGTGGTATAAAGCCTTGAGCCTTTGGTTGTCTAAGAAAGTGAGATTTTCATGCCTTTGTTGAGCCCATTTTACTTTTAGAAATTCTTGTTTAATTACTACCCGAAGATACTTGATCTCTCTTTCAATTGGAAAAAATGCTTCTGATCCATACACTAATGAGAAAGGAGTTGCTCTTGTTGAAGTTTTAATTGTTGTTTAGTACCCCCATAAGGCATGTGGCAATCTATCTACCCAATCTCAATAAGTCTGAGTCATCTTTGACAAGATCTTTTTGATGTTATTATTTATAGCTTCAACGGCCCCCTTTGCTTGTGGTCGGTAAGGAGAAGATTTATGATGTTCCACCTTATAACTCCTTAGTAGTTCTCTAACTTCCCCTTGGAATTGGACATCGTTGTCAGAAATGATGTGATGGGGGATCCCATATCAATATAATAGTTTTCTTTTCATGAATTTAGCCACTTGCTTGGCTCCTATCCTTGCGAATGATTATGCTTCGACCTATTTTGTAAAGCAGTCCACTGCCACTAGGATGAACCTGTGTTCATTTGAGGCTGTTGGGTGGATTTCCCTAATTATGTTTAGCCCCCATGCTAAGAAGGGCTATAGAGAGGAGATGTAGTGTAGTTCTATTAGGGGAAGGTGACTAACATTCCTGTGAATCTGACACTTATGGCATTTCCTTACAAATTTGATATAGTCATCCATTATCATCATCCAGAACAACCCTTGTCTGATTAGCTTCTTAGCCAAGATTGCTCCATTCATGTGTGGATAATAAACACCCTAGTGTACTTCTTTTACTACTTTTATAACCTCAGTTTCATCTAGACATCAGAGTTATAAACCATATGAGGTTCTTCTATATAATACACCCTGGTGCGATTTGAATTTTGATGCTAGTGGTCAAATGATTACTTTGTCTCTTTCATCTTCTTGATTAGGATATGATCGTTCCTTTAGATATCTATAGATGTCATAGAACTAGGGCTTTTCAATAACTTTTTTGTTTACTATTCTATAGTTTTTATGACAAGGTTATCCCGATTTGAGTAGAATCAGAGGCTTCATAGGCATTTTGGATGGTCCTTCCCATACTGATGCTAGGGAAGTAAGTGCATCTATCATTTGGTTGTGATTCCTAGGGAGATGAATGAATCTATATTTTTAGAAGGACATGGTGAGTAGCCTCAAGTGGTCAAAATAAGGCTTTAAGTGTTGCTCTTTCAGTTCGCACTCTTCCATGGCATGATTGATTACTAGTATGGAATCTCTGAAGATTTCAAATTCTGTGACATTTAGGGCTATCAATGCTTCTATTCTAAGTGTGCATGCCTCGTATTCTACTTTATTGTTTGTGACTTTAAACTTAAGCTTTTTAGTAATTGGTACTACTTTACCTTTTGGAGATTATTGTATGACACCAACTCCTATGCTAAACTGATTAACTGCTCTATCAAAGTACATGTGCCATCCTTGGATCTCAATGGCTGAGCTCAAGTCATTTGGGAAGTCCAGTTGGATTTCTCCTGAGTTTGGAATGGGGTTGAGAGCTGGAAATTCAACCACCGCTCTCCCTTTAACTGCCTTTTTAGTAAGATATTGCATGTCAAATTCTATTAGCAGTACAAGCCACATAGCAAGTTACCCATTTGAGAGGGAGCTTCGTAGAGGTACTTCAATGGGTCCATTTTAGACACGGCCTGAATTCTATAGGATTGAAAGTAGTGTATGAGTTTCTTCATTACCCATACCATTGCCAGGCATATCAATTTAACTTGGTTATACTTCTCCTCATATGGCAGCATCTTCTTGCTTAAGTAGTAGACTGCATGTTCTGCTTTAATTTCTCCCTCTTGGGTTAACATTGCACTGATTACATTCCCTTCAAAGGCCAGATACAAGGTTAGAGGTATCCTCGGTTTTAGTGGTCTTAGGACTGGTGGGTTAGCTGGGTAGCTTCTGATATTGTTAAATGCTAGCTGA
Source organism: Mallotus nudiflorus (assembly GCA_947683625.1). Taxonomy (NCBI): domain Eukaryota; kingdom Viridiplantae; phylum Streptophyta; class Magnoliopsida; order Malpighiales; family Euphorbiaceae; genus Mallotus; species Mallotus nudiflorus. The sequence continues at coordinate 539,774 of CANTUR010000143.1, forward strand.
CACTATTTGTTCCATTCAACTAGCTAACCTTTTCTAAATAGCTTGAAGATCAGTTGACACACTGTTATTAACTTAGTGATGAATTCGTTGATGAACTGTAGTTTCTTTAGAAACCCTCTGATTTCTTTTTTTATTTTTGGCACTAGCATCTCTTTTATGGCTTTTGCTTTATCTAGATCGCTTTCAATCCCATTCTGACTAATAATATACCCCAACATCTTTCCTAAAGTGACCCTAAACACACATTTCTTTGGATTTAGCTTAAGACTATACTTTTTGACCTTTATAAGGAACTTTTCGAGATCAGAGGGGTGTTCTTCCCTAGTTCTTGATTTGACCATCATGTCATCGATGTATACCTCTACTTATTTGTGTATCATTTCATGGAACATTACAATCGTCATTCTCTAGTAGGTTGGCCTTGCATTCTTTAGTCCAAAAGGCATTGCTTTGTAGTAGTAAGTACCCCATTTTATTATGAAAGTTGTCTTTGCTCTATTAAAAATGGCCATTAGGATCTGATTGTACTTAGAGAATCCATCCATGAAGGAGTACATTGCACATATAGTGGCACTATCAACCAGTATATCTATGTGAGGTAGTGGGAAATAATCCTTTAGACAAGCCTTATTCAAATCTCTATAGTCGACACAGATTCTAACCGTTCTATCTTTCTTCGATACTAGCACCACATTTGCTAACCATTCTAGATACTTTACTACCTTTAGTAATTTTGCTTTGATATGTTTCTCAATGTCCTCTTTCACTACTTAGGCCCATTCTGGTATGAGTCTTCTCAGCTTCTGCTTTACCAGTTTTCACCCTTCTTTGGTTGGAATGAAGTGTTGAGCAATGTCTCTGTCAATACTAGGCATATCATCATACACCCAGGAAAATACTTTTGAATATTTTATTAATATTTTTTCAATTTCTCTCCTCTCTTCAGGGGTAACATCTTTCAAAATATGCAGAATGCGTGGTTTAGATTCCATGCCAATGTTAAATGATTTAGTGCATATGGAATGAATGTCAAATATGCTAATGTTTTTTATCAATGCAATATAAGCTACCATTAGGAAAGACATTAAATAAGTAAGCAAAATCAAATTTCATTACATTAACTTTTGAGTTCATACATCATCATTTTTAAACAAAGAAAAAGTACTTAGTAATGTCTTTGAACAGGATGTCATCCATGATTAATGTCTTTGAACAGGATGTCATCCATGCTTGATTCAAGGATGGCAACAGCTTGGGCATGATTAATAGCTTCACTCTCATATTCTATCTCCAAGTTTTTCATTAGCTCATAGATGTCAGTCTCAATGATCATATCTGATAAGTGTTTCTCCTTAAGGGTGTCATTAAAGATCTCAAACTTCAATTTTTTGATTTTGTTGCTCATCCATTCCTCAACTTGTCCTTGATAGACTTGGGTTGAACTTTTAGCCATAAAAGAGGTTGATTTCTTAGCCCTAGTATCCTTTTCATGATTATGCCCTAGACCATTTCTGTTGGTCTATCCTCAAAAGTTAGGGAATTCTATGACTCTAGTATTTTTTCCTCCTAATTTTATTCCAGGAAAATATTGTATCTTCTTCATTATAGCAGTAACTTTGGGATCGACATGACCGTTACTGATCATAGAAACCTAGAATCCTAATGGGATGATATTCAAACAAGCAATAATATTATTTGTCTCAACTAGGATGGTAATAACCTTTCCATTCAAAGAAAACTTAATCTTTTCATGCACAGTGGAAGTTATACCCCCTAGTGGGTGGAACTAAGGTCTTCCTAGTAGTAAGGTAAAAGTTGGAGGGATGTCCAGGATTGTAAATTCTATTTCTGATTTGATATCTCCCACTATAACTACTGCTTTGAAAGTGCTAATGACTAGCTTCTTTGAACCATCATAGGCTCATATTACCATATGGGATTCTTTTAGGTTTTCAACATTCATCCTGAACTTATGTAGCAACCTCGAGGAGCAAACATTAATGGTAGACCCATCATCTACCATAACACATGGGGTCTTTTTAGTCTTGAAAATTACCTATATAAAGAGAGGACGATTATGGACCCTTCCCTTGAGGGGTAAATCTTCATCTGAAAAGGTGATTGCATTTGAAGGAACTTTCATTAGAGAGGCTATCATCTCACAGGGTGAAGTATCAGTGGCAATTTTTGCTTCATTTAGTGCTCTGACTAGGGCATCTCTGTGCTTCTTGGAGGCCATGAGTAGGTCCTAGATACTGGCTTGTGCCTGAGTTTTCTTGAGCTACTTGAGGATAGTGTCTTCCTCTTTGACCGGAGTTTGATCTCTTACTACTTCTTTCTCCTTATAGGGTTCATTCTCTTTCTCAAGAGGTTGATATACCCACCCATTGTGAGTTACATGATTAATTACTAGTGAGGGCTTTTTAACTGCTTACTGATATGCTTTTGTACTATTATTCTAGTCCCAGACAATGATTTCAGGATCATCAGAGTCGTACCATATGTCTATCGCCATGACTTGCAAGTTCAAAAGCTGAATAGTATTGATCATCCTATCTTCCTTATCAAATTCTTCTCTCTATCATGAGGGTACTATGTCTTTTAAGAGTGTGTGGGTAGTAGGAGGCGTTGTGTTCTTGACTTTATAGTCAAACTTCTGTAGACAGCGAGGTTTAGTGCGCACGCAATATTTTAGCAACCGTAACATTGTTTGAGTTTAGGGATCTAGAGAAGACACTAACTACTATCACAAAGACATGGCGTGGAGATGAGGAGTCGCCACCTAGGGTAATAATTGGGACAAATAAAAAAAATGGTGGTACTCAATTCCTTAAAAGAAAGCTAGTACCACAACCAAGAGATTCTGGGTATGGAATACTAACTTCTTTCAATCTCGTGTTCTTTTAAAATTACTATTTTATCCTCTATTTACATGTAATTTCATATAAACCCAAAAAAAACAATTAACTTTGAGCAAACTAGTCATGAAATATATAAGTGAACAATGCATTCATCATAATCTCTAGGTTAGTCTAATCTACATTAATTTTAATTAAATGAGCTAAATCTACATATTTTAATTTATAGGTGAGCCTAAAGACTAATGGGCCTAATTCCTTTTAATTAAATGATCTTAAGTCTATTTATTTTAATTTTAAATATGGGCCTATATTTATAAATTATGAAGTATTTAAATTAGTGGGCCTAATTTTACATGTTTTTATTCTAGAATGATCTTAAATCTACAAATAATGAAAAATGATTAAATTAAATGAGCTAAGTCTAAATTAATTAAATTAAATTAGGCGGGCCTATGTCTAATTAACTAAATGGGTCTAAGTTATCTCTACCCTAAATCTAATTAATTATGGGCCTAAACATGCATTTTCATTAATTAAGCCTAAAAAACCTAAATTTCAATGGGTTAAAGACTAATGTGGGCCTAGGGCCTAAAACATATAAATATAAGCAAACAAACCCAAAAACAATAAAAATATAAAAAAAATCAACTAATTAATTAAATCTATTCTAAAACCCTAATTTAATTAAAGTGACCATAAACAATAAAATAAAATAATCAATCATGCAAAACTAATTTTACCAACTTAAATCTAATTCAATTTTAATTAAAAAAACCTAAGGATTTAATTTTAATTAATTAACCAATTAAAACCCTAATTTTATTAACCGATTAAATGAAAACAAAACACACAAGCACACACACCAAATTTCATTATTGCCACTATCAGGGCTATTACAATGAACTATTAAGAATAATAAAAGAAAAAGAAAAAATTAATACAATCCTAAAAATAAATAAAAATAAGACAATTAAATAAAAAAACCCTAGAAACTACATCTAGTTATAGGTTCCATCCATGGCATTCTATATACCTCTATGGATTTAGTTCTCCAAGTACGATCATTATGTGATCTCCACCATAATCACTATCACAGAAGGATAAAAAAATGATTAGCGAATTAAATTATAATTAAAATTCAATAAAATCAAAATAATAATAAAAGAAGAAAAATAAAAGAAGGTGGGGAGAAGATAATGTTTATGGATGCTTGTGAAAGAATTGCTCCTCAGACTAGTAAGATCACCATTGTTTTTTAGTAGGCCTTTAAAACTTGTTATTCTTCTAAAAAACCTCTAAATGAATAAATCACCAAGATTTTTTTTTTTTGTGGAAAAGAATGCTCAGTATTAAGAATTGAGAGTTGAGTCCCCCTGCTCAAAGAGCATAAGTTCTCCTTTTTTAGGGAAACAAACCAAAAACCCTAAGTTCTACATACTAAGAGTTCCAATTTTAAAAAGACTTTATTTCCTGAAGAATTATATAAATCCCAAAAATAAATTTAAGAAAATTTTTGTAACCAATTAAAACTCAGAAAAAATATTTTTATTTTCTGTAAAAAATACAAAAAAATAGAATAGTGGTCAGTTTCTAATTTTCCCCCCCTAAATCCATATGATTCACATTTAATCAATCCTATTTTTGATTTTAAATGGAAAATAGATGTGAATGCACTCTTACCCAGTATGATTTGTAGAAAAATAAATAAGATTTAGATAACAACCTCTCTAGATGTTGGTGAATAGATATGGCACCTTAAATCTACCAGAAGAGGAATTGGGTCTTCTTTTGATAATCTAAGGCTATGTGGAGTGTTTGTGGAAGGAAAAATATGATCCCACTCGAGGCATAGGTGACGTCCTCTTATTGTCCATTTTTTGAAAGAATGTGGGTGCGGGAAAGAAGAAGGAGAAAAGAAAAAGAAGAGAGAAAGAAAGAAAAGGGAGAAAGGGAGGATTTTTATAACAAAAAGAAAAGATGATGTAAACGATAAAAATGATAAAAGTGGAGAAAATGATGAATAAGAAGGGCAAGGTTTCCCCGAGTGTATTTTGAAAATTAGTGTTATGAGTGGAAGTTTTCTTGGTTAAAGAAACAATGACTAGTCGGGTTGTATTCCTGAAGTTCATAATATCATAAGTGACTAGTCGGGTTGTATCCATGAAATTCTCATTTCGGATGAGGGACTACCTCTCAGGCTAGGAAAACCCGAGGATGACAGCATGAGTTTCCTTTTCTAGATAAAGGATTGCCTCTCAAGCTAGGACAACCCAAGGATAACAGTGTGAGTTTCCCATTTCAGATAAGGGATTGCCTTTTGGGCCAGGAAAACCTGAGGATGATGGTGTGAGTTTCCCATTCCAAATAAAGGACGGCCTCTTGGGCTGGAAAAATTCATGAGTCATATTTTAAATGAGTGGTGTATCGAGCCAGGAAAACTCGAGAGTCATGTTTTAGATGAGTGATGTATTGGGCTAGCAAAACCCATGAATCACGTTTCAGATGAGTAGCTAATCGGGCCAGAAAAAATTGAGGAACATGGTCATATTTTAAGGTAAAATTTTGACTTTTCAGGTTAGAATTCCCGAGGCCGACGGTGTGAGTGAAGCTCATAAGTCAGGTACGCCTATTTTTTATTATTATTTTTATTATGCATGTTATTTTTCAAAAAATTATCATTGCAAGCATTTGGTTTTTTAAAAAATTAAGGGGTAAACTGTTGACACTAGGTTCAAAAGCCTAATATAGGGGGTGAACTATGGAAGCATGGTTTGATCAACCCTCCATAGAGCCCAATTATGAGAAATGTAAGGCTTGAATGTAAGAAAGAAGCCCAAACCTTATTAAAAATGGACCTAAAAGCTTAAAACCCAAAATCTTAGCCCAAACTCATTCAAAAGCAAGCCTAACCCACCTCGACCCATTTGGCCCAATGCAAAGCTGGGCTAAAGAGTCGACACCTTTTTGAAGAGGTGATCACTTTATCATAGGGGTGCCACCTCTGCAGCAGCCACTTGGCTCTGCATTAAATGCAGAAGTGACCATGGTAGCCAACTTGGTGGGCCTACCTTTCACTAAACTCAGCCTATGTCATGAAGAAGGGGATTTTTAGGAGAAGTGGAAAGCTAGGAAGGGTAATGATGAGTAAAAAGGTAGGGGTATGGGCTGGGCATAGGATTAAAAGGGGGAAGAAGAGAGAGAAGGGGAAGGTTAGTAACCATTACCAAAAAAATAGGGAAAAAAGAGCTATGAAACAACAAGAAAAAAAAAGTCCTTAGGGAAAAAGAGAGGTGATTAAGCTGGAAAAGGGCCACTCTAGAGGAGAAGAAGGTACAAACCTTGTATTCAAGTGAAGTTAAATATCCATATCTATCTCTGAGGGCCAACCATTTTGAGAAAAGCTTTTATTTCAATAATGGTTCTTATTTCCTTTTCAATATTGAAGTTTTAGAGTTATCAAACTTCTTACTTATTTGTTTAGTTATTCATTTCTTATGCTTATTACTTATGTTATGCCATACTCTTAGCATGATTGATTGAGGTCTTAAGTGTAGTTGTAAGTCTTATTCATTTATATCACTTATTGCTTGGTTGAAATCAAAGTTTACTGCTTCTTGGAGTTGCTTGCATCTATCGGTGCAAAGGCGTTGTCTCTTTACCATGAGACGATTGCCACACTGATAGGTTCCTACATGACCTTTTCTTGATTTTCTTATAAAATTGTGCATGATTTCTGAGAAGACCCATGCTTTTTCTTTTCATTTATCTTTTACAATCATTTTATTATTATGTTTGACTAATGTTTTAGATACCTATTGTTCTCATTATTGTTTTATTTGATCCATAAGTTAACTTTGTGATCTCCTCATGTAGGTTCGTTTATTTTATTTTGTGGGAAATGGTTGACTTGTGTTTATTGCAGGGGTTATTATATGATTCTTAATCATCAGATGTCCATTCTATTGGTCATTTATGGTCATTATGTGATTCTTAATCATCATATGTCCATTCTTGTGTTTTATTGGTCATTTAAGAAGTTTATTTTTGGTTTATTTTACCTATTTCTTATACAAAGTGTTGTAATCCCTAATCCTTTCTCTCTTCATTTGGAATGTATGATTGTAAATTATTACTTGTTTTACTTACATTGAATGTTAGGACTTAAAACATGAAATGAGACTAATGTACACATTTAGACTTTAATGTAAAACTTAACCAATTGTTTGGAGGCAAGTATAATTTTGAATATAAATAAGAAAATAATTAAATAATTAAAGGTAATAAAATACAAACGGAGGTGAACCATAAGGTTGAGTGTACATTCTAAAAGCATATACTTAGTTTCCGAACCTGTTTTCTAATAATGGCTTTTAGGAACCTTCATAGAATCCAGTTGCTATATAAGTGTGTCCCGACTTTCATTCGGGTAGCGACTCAATTTTGATTTGGACTTTAAGTCTATTTTGCATTTCATAGTGGGTCTCGAATTCACACATTGTTGTGATTGTCAAATAATTGGACGCACACTAAGTCCCGCCGCCTATAACTGCTTTTGTTTTTAAATATTTTTTTTTAAGTTTCAGATATTAATTTTATTCAAATCATATACTTTTTTTTCTGTGTCATATACGAATAAGATTATAAAAATATATAGATAATATTAAAAAATGTATATAACTGAATAATAAATATGACAGATGTTTTGCATTTTCAACATATATGAATAAAATTTCAAAAATATATAAATAATATTTAAAAAAATACATAATTGAATAATAAATATAACATATGTTTTATATTTTTAATATATATTAAGAAAAATTTAAAAATATATAAATATTGAAAATATACAGATAAAAAGTAAAAAGAGAGTCTCTCAGGCAGAAGGAGAAAAAAAAAAAAAAAAGTCTCTGTAAGAAGAAAAAAAAAAAAAGAAGAAAATAGGAAATAGAATTCCTGAAATAGAAGAAAACTTTTACGTAACTGGTGCCATTACGAAGAACTAATCTATCAGCAGGCAGTGATCTGAATATATATATTTTTTTCAATATTTTCTTATTTATATTTTTAAAAAAAACCTTGTCTTTATTTGGCATCATTGCTACCATTGTTGCTTTAAAAAAAAATAAAAAAAAATTCAGCAATAGTGCCTTACTGGCACGTTGCTCTTCATTTGCAACGGTGTCAGTAAGGCACCAGCCTTGGTTTTTTTTTTTTTTTTTTCTTTCATCTTTCTTATTTATTTTTTTTCATTATATTGCATATTTATTTTAATTTTAATTTATTCTTATTTTAATTTTTTTAATTCATATTTATATTGCACTATTTTTATAATTTAATTTTTATTTTGTAGTTTTTTATTATTTTACATTTTATTTGTTTAATTATATTTTATTATGTTGCTGGAATTAATGTTTGTTTATTTATAATCTGTTTATGTTATTGTATTATTTTTGTTTCTAGTTGTTAATTTTATTTATGTTTATTATTTTTCTATATAATAATTCTTTTTTTATATTTCTGTTAATTAATGGTGATTGTATGAACTAAGAATATGTAAATTAAATAATAATTTATCTTTAACTAATTCACTAAAGTTAGATTATTTAATATTGTAAAATATGTAATTAATATTATATATGGTTTTAATGTCTTTTTTTTATTATTTCAAGAAGTAATCTTAATTATAGAATTATTAATTATAGGATAATTTAATTGGTAGAATTTATAGTATAGTTTGTTGGATTTTAATTTAGTAATTTATATTTCTTCCTATATTTTATTTTTCTTATGAAATTGTTATATTTGTGTTTTGAGTTAGATTATGGCAAAACCAATTTTCTAAGCCTTTAAATTTTTACGTTTTGAGCCCTTAAAATTTAGTTGTGCTGCATTGAGCCATCATACTTTTATATTTGCACAATAATATCAACAATTTAAAATTTTAAAAAAATTTTAATGTGTACAAATATAAAAGTACAAGGATTTAATGTAATATAATAAAATTTAAGAATTTAATAAAATAAAATGTAAAATTTAAGGGGGTGAAAAAGGGTTTTGCCTTGCATCTATGTGGAAGCTAAATAGCCCATAAGTTCTATCAATGCCATAACATGTAGTGTTTGATTAAAAAAATGCTAACCAAAATCACATAAAAATAAATAAATATAGAATCTTAATCTTGGCACACCTGAGGCTGATTTACTTGCCATATATTAAGTCATTTCTTAGATTTTTTTTAGGACAGATAAGATCTAACATGCATTCTTCTAATCTAGTCAAGCTTCAAGAAATTTTATTCTCTATATCTATCTTCTTGATATAGCCATATATGATATCAAACATATGATTTAACATATAAGATAGAAGATGGTAAAATTTACATATGCTTTTTCACATGACATATATATATTGAACAGGAATATATTGCAGAAACCATGACATGTGTCCCTGTCGCTAGTGGGCGAAAACGCTCATATTGCCTTCTTTTTTTTTTCTTTTGATTTTTTTTGAAAATTCAAATTTTTTTTTGAATTTAAAATTTAGATTGCACATAGATGAATCCATTGCATAAGCATTTAAATACTCATAGTCTGTAATTTTTTTTAAATATAAAATCTAAATTATACACTGATGAATTTGTCGTGTAAAGATTTAAATATTTATAGTCTGTAAATTTTTTTTGAAATCTAAAACTTAAGTTGTACATTGATAAACCTGCCGTCGTATAAATATTTAAATACTCATAATCTGTAATTTTTTTTTAAATCTAAAATTTAAGTTGCATATGAATAAATCCGTCATTCAAGAATTTAAACACTTATAATCTATAATATCTTTTAATAATTTAACAAAAAAATTTAAACTTAAAGGTAAAAAGATAATTATGACACTAGTAACGACACACTAAATTTTATCCATATATCTTTTCAACCATATCAACTCAAGTAGCCAGATATTAGAATTTATTTTAAAAGTCATTATTATTATTATTATGATTATTATTATAAAATAGAGACGAAATACACATCGTGAGCTACTATATAGAGGTCTGCATTCTTTATTAATTTTTGTTTAAAACAACTGCCCCTGTTTATATGCCACAGTTTATTTTGAGGTAAATTTTTGGTAAAAAGTCTCTCCAATCCCTTTTTTATTTTTTAATCGAGCCGCTACAAAGTGGACCGCTTCATAAAACATTTTCTTATAAAATATTGGCACAGGCGCTCTCTATAAATAGAGGTTTCTCTTATGCATCCCAACATAAAGAAAAACAAACAAAGAGGAAAAAGCAACATTGAGGACCTGTGAGATACTGCATGCAATCTTGAAAGATTTCCAAATCAGTAGATCTTAAAGTTTTGTGCTTTGGGGAAGCTGTGCTGATAGCAATGAAAATAAAACTATCTCAACAGGCTCTTATAGCATGCTAGCTCCTCTCCATGACACACTTGATATTTCAGGCATTACCCTTTACATGACTTCATTGTTCTCCCTATTCTTGATTTTTGCCTTGGCAATTACCTTATTTTATTTAATGAAACCCCGGAATCCACGAAACAACTCATTGCCTCCTTGTGCAAAACCATGGCCTCTTGTTGGTTGCTTGCCAACAATACTACGAAACATGCCAGGCTTTCGATGGACACAACCTCATGCAAGAATTGAACACTGAGATTGCTTGTATCCGTCTAGGAAATGTTCATGTGATAACGGTCACTTCCCTTGAGATTAGCTGCGAATTCTTGAAAGCCCAAGATTCTGTTTTTGCAACTAGACTATTGACAATGTCAACTCATCTCACTACCAAAGGTTATTTTACAACAGCTCTTGTGCCGTTGGGAGAACAATGGAAAGAAAATGAAGAAAGTTATGGCAACAAAAGTCCTTTCTCCAGCGAAACACAAGTGGTTCCATGGCAAAGGACTTGAAGAAGCCGATCACCTTGTTCATTACGTGTATAGCCAATGCAAGGAATCTGAGGAAGGTGGATTACTGGATGTGAGGCTAGCTGCACATCATTATTGTGGAAATGTAGTGAGGAAGATGGTGTTCAATAAGAGGTTTTTCGGGGAAGGAATGAAGGATGATGGACCTGGTTTTGAGGAAAAAGAGCACGTTGATGCATTGTTCACTGCTCTTGCTTATACGTATGCATCTTGTTTGTCTGACTATATGCCGTGTTTTCAAAGGCTTGATTTGGATGGTCATGAGAAGGTAATGAAGGATTGTATTGGGACCATAAATAAGTATCATGATCCCATAATAGAAGAGAGGATTCAACAATGGAGGAGCGGTACTAAGATGTACTGGACGACCTGCTTGACGTTCTCATTACTTTAAAAGATGACAATGGAACTCTACTCTGTCAACTGGAGAGATTAAAGCTCAAATCACTGTGAATTCTCTATCTTTCTCATGCACACAGCATATTACGTAAAACTTTTATTTTTTATTTTGTAACATATTACGGTAACATAAAATCGGGACACTAACACTTATCATATATTTCTAACTTTACATTTCAAATGATTTCAAGAAAATTTTGAAAACAATATTTGTATAAATTTTGTTTATTATAATGCTAATGCGGCTCTTTTTAAATAAATAAATTAACTTAAATGCCCTCTCTTTTTTTTAGCATTTTTCAGCGGATGTTTTACGAATGATTTCAATATAGCTAAACATCAACTGTTCAACTTTTGTAGGAAATAATGATGGCGGCAGTGGATAATCCATCAAATGCTTTCGAATGAGTACTTGCAGAGATGATAAACCAGCCCAAGATTCTGGAAAAAGAAGTAGAAGAGTTGGATAGAGTTGTAGGGAAGGAGAGACTAGCTCAAGAATCAGACTTCTCACAACTCAATTACATAAAGGCATGTGCTGGAGAAGCCTTTCGCCTCCACCCGATTGTGTCATTCAATCTTCCTCATGTCTCCATAGCTGATACAACAGTTGCTAACTACTTCATTCCTGAAGGCAGCCATGTATTGCTGAGTCGCGTTGGCCTCGGTCGAAACCCTAAAATATGGAACGAACCACACATGTTCAAACTCGAGCGTCATCTCAAGAATGATGGGTCTCAAGTGGTGCTGACAGACCTGTTTTGAGCTTTATTTCATTCAGCGCAGGTATGCGAGGGCGTAACGCTGGGGACTTCAATGACTGTAACGTTGTTCGCAAGGCTTTCTAAACTTATTTTTAGCCTTAGACAATAAGAATGTAAATCTAGTTCTAGATCTAGAATACACAATTGCAAGACAAACGCTAGCTCAATTATGTGCAATTCATCCATCCGCTCGAACATGAAGCAAGTAAACAGGGAATATGAAAGCATTTAAGGAATGCAAAACGGGGCATGAAAATGGCGTAGAATGACAGAGAATCATTATGAAATGTTGATATTTCATAACAACCTCAAATATGAAGCAGAATATGCTGACAATTGAAATTGAATGCACAATGAGAGCATCATTGGACCAAGTTCTAGCTGAAAACGAGATATCTTGATAGAGAAAATGCATTTTTGAAGGCAAATGATAAAAAGCGCATTTTTGAGTGCTAATGATGAAAGTGCATTTCTAAATGCATAATAAAAGTGCATTTTTGAATGCGAAGAATGAAAATGCATGCTCTTAATGCATATTTGACAATTTTAGCTTTTAGTGTTTTAGCAATGATGAGAATACAATTTATTAATGCAGAATAGTATAAAAGTGTGCATAATAATACTTTGATGATAATAATGCTACAAGTGATGGTTTTACACATGAAATTTTTATATTTCGATGAAAATGTAATTTTTATATAAATCTATGTTGAAAATTACATAAATGAAGGCAGAATGATATTATGATGTTAAAATGTTGATTTTTAATGCAGAATATGCAGACTTTGGAGAAAATGTTGATTTCAATGCAAAAATGATGAAAATGCTGAAAATTATGTTAGAGTTAGCAGATTTATTATCTGAGCATATTAGCAGCCTTATTTTAATCAGAAATATGCAGAAAATGCTATTTTGACAAGAAAAATGCAGAGAATACAATTTTTACAAGAAAAAAACTTAGAAATGATGTTCAAGTCATTCAGAAATGATGCTGAACGTGATCGTGATTTTTACAGAGAAATGATGAAAAATATGCACAGAATGCTGAAAATGTAAATTTTATAATAAAAAACGAATTCATTTTCAACAAATCTGAGTCTTAAGCATGGAAAAAATACAAAGAATATGACAAAATCTTATTAAACATGAAAATGCAAACAGACGGCACACGATATTGCAAGTCTCATAACAGAAACACAAAATTTCACAAGTGCTGGTTACATAATAAAAAGAAAAAAAAGAAAAATTGAGGAGAAGAGAGAAGAATGCAACTATACAAAAAATTAAACGTGCAAAATTGATTATTCGGCCCTTAGAATATTGACCAAGCTCATGTTGAGAGTATAAACACCGGTTTCGTGTAAGTTACTGAGTTATCTTTGTCAAATTCATGTAGAAATCGCGTGATGTAGTTATTACCTTTGGAGTGTGCTTTAATAGAGATGAGGTTCGGTTTGGTGAGAAAGATGAGACTAATCAACAACTAAGCAAAGAAAAAGAATGTGTATATAGTGTTTCAGGGCGTCATGAGTCTTCAATCCAGTAGTGTGTTGGCCTAGTTTCTAAAAAGTCTCCTCCAAGAAATGAAGTTTAGGGTGCTATTTATAGACACATATTGGATGAGGCATCATGAGGGAGACTGAAGTTTCATACATCTGAGCGCACAAGATTCATGCGTGTGTATACATGTCAAAATTAGGTCTTTTATGCATAACGATGTGTTCCTGTGTGTGTTCGTGACTTGCTGTTCTAAGTTTTCATTTCACTGAATTAGAGTTCAATTGACTGAGTTGATAACAGACTTATAATTTCGAATGATTTCTAGGTTGTATGCTCTATGCAATAGCTAATCATGTTCACACACTGATTTTATGAATTGTTTTCATCATCGGACCACTTTTAGAGAGAGCTAAAACTTGATGTTTGTTCACAACTTGATTTAACAATAAACATTTAAGGGCTGTTTAGTTTGTACTTTGAAATCAAAGTTGAAATCAAAATTAGAATGGAGAGAAATATGAAAAGAAAGAAAAATATGAAAAAAGTATTTGGTTTTTTAGAAAATAGGAATAGCGATGAGAATCAACATCATTTAGCAATTAAATTTTCTCTTATAAAAAAATATTTTTATAATTATTTTTTATATATAAAAAATTAACATGATAATTTTTTTGATATTAAAAATTAATATTATAGAAATATTTATTTGTAGAAATATTATTATAGTTTTTATAAAACTTATTTAATTTTTTAAATATTTTTATTCAAACATTTAATATGTATTTTTATTAATTTATTAGTTTATTTATAAATTTTTAAAAATAAATATTAATATTTAAATATTTAACAAATTTATAATTGATTTGACTCAAAAGTAATTCTTTAAGAATAGAAGACAAATCATGATTTCCATTGATGGAAAATCAAATTCCTATTCCTATGCTAAATTTTAGCCAACAAAATATTAAGCATTGGCAATTGCGATTTGTATACTCATCCTTATTTTTTACCAAACAAATGAACCTAAGTTGTTTGAATGGTTAATAGAAGAATCAACATGTATATATCTTTTTTTTATATGAAAAGAGAGAACTTCATTAACTAGAAATCATTACATCATTAAGCAACAAAGCTCTAATAAAATTAGGAGTATGCTGCCAAAAGGAGGGACTAGCATGAAAATAAGAAGCTTTTGCTAAAGCATGAGCCACCTCATTTTCTTGTCTCTAAACAAAAGAAAACACTACATTATGATTTTCTAAAATAAGAGATCGACAGTGACTAACGGGACTTCCAAACTCAAAAACATCAACATGAGAAGCATGCAAAGCATCAACCACAAGCTTGGTGTCAAACTTAATAATCACTTTATGAAACCCACCTGCCTTCAACCAACTTAAATTTTCCTTCATACATATAGCTTCAGCTAAAGAGGCTGAGAGCAAACTAGGAATTAGTTTAGAAAAACAACAAATCATGGCACTATACAATCACACAAAATAGCCCCCATGCCAATATAATTACCACTTCTAGGAATAGAGGCATCAATGTTACACTTCATCCACCCATCTACTGGTTTTGACCATTTTAACGAAGAAGAATGATCCTTTTTAGTAATAATATCATGACCAACTAATTGTACTTGCTGCTAACAATGAAGAAACAATAAACTCTACTGAATAGTTGAGGAGGCTAACACAAACACATTATTCCATAACCAATTGTTACGTTATTTCTAATGCCCCATAACATAACTAAAACTTTAGCTATATAATTATTATTTTGAAATTCCAGTAAATGAGCCATCCAATTTGAGAAATTATCATTATGAGTAGACAAGGGCAATAAACCAGAATTAAGCCAACAATCAACTACAACTTTATAGTCCAAAAATAGGTGTGAGAGGTTGTAAGCACCCAATTTTGGGATGACAGAATATGGATGCGACAGAAGACTCTAATGATAAAAATATTCTAAATAGATCTTCAACACTTGAAGTTTGAAACCTCAAAAGCCTAAATGCATTTTCAAAAGAAATTAATTGGTTTTTAAGGATATAATTGTAATGTTTTCTTTAAGAACCTAATTGAAAATTTTATTTTCTTTAAGGGTCTTTTTGTAATTAAAATTTAAAAGAAAATTAAAAAAAAAGGATTAGAATTATGTAATTCCGATCGGAATTGCATAATTCCAATTAAAATTACATAAAACATATCGTAATTACATAATTCTGATCAGAATTATATAATCCCGGTCGGAATTAAACATGTTCTGTCTGTATTTTTTATTTTCCAGTAAATAAAATTTTTTTGTTTTCTAAAGTTTAATTGGTCAAAATAATGGATAAATACCTTTTCCAGGATTTATCTAATTTTTTTAGGAAATTAAAAGTCCTTATTAAACCAAAATTTTATCACCGTGAATAGAAAAATCATAGTAGGATACGTGAGTGGAGCTAGGTTTTTTATATAAACCCAACTCAACTCTCCTACAAGGGGACTTTTCTAAGTCTTCTTCTTTTGGTTTTTATATAGTTTTTCAAATAAAGATTTTCTTTAGAAGTAATGTTCTTTAAGAAGAAGCAATAGACTTTTGGTAGGAAAAAAAATCAAGCATTGAAAACCTATTTTAAGCAACGGTGATTCATACCACTATGAGGAGCAAATCAATACTACATTCATCCCATCATCTCTTTTCTACCCTTTTTTTTGTTAATTTTATTTGGTTATTTTGGTATTATTCAATTTTAATTTTATTTAATCTTTATTTTTTATTATGTTTAATTACTAATCATTGTTTATTTTTATATTTGTGTTTGTGGTTACAAAGGGAGTTACATGACGAATTCATTTAGAGAATAAAATCTATGAAAATCCATAGAATGCCATAAATTGAATTTTGTGGTTGAATATAGTTTTTAGGTTATTTATTTATTCATTATTATTGTGTTGGTTGTTTTATTTTGTATTTTTATTTATTTAGTTTTTTGGGTTGTATTAATTCTATTTTTATTTTTAGTAGATCATTGTAATCACCCTAATAGCGGGAATAGTGGAATCCTATGTGTGTGGTTGTGTGTTTTATTTTATTGATTGATCAATAAATTAGGTTTATTTGGTGAAGCTTTAATTAAAATTAATGGTGGTTGTAGTAAATTTAAGTTGTATGTAATTTAATTAGGGTTAGATATCATTGAATGCATGATTCATGTAGTTTATTTATTATATAGTTTATTTTATTATGTTTTTTTATTTATTCTTTTGATTTATGCATCTTAATTAATTATTTTTTTGACTATTTTATATGATTTGTGAATTTTACGATTTTATGATTTTTATATCATATTTTCATTGTGTTTGCTTTAAGCTAATGACTTTAGATTTTTTTTTTAAGTTTAATGATTAGATTCACCTTTTCTTTAATAGGTCTACTGATTTAATTAGGATTAGGTTGGATTAATTAAAATTGATTTTAGGCCCATAATCAAATAGAATTTAGGTTAGACATAACTTAGTCCCATTTAGTTAATTTAGACATAAGCCCACATAGGATAATTAAAATTATTTAGACTTAACACATTAAATTTAAGTCTTTTCCATAACTTGTAGAACTAGACCCACTAATTTAAATGCTTCATAATTTGTAGATATAGACCCATTTTTAGAATTAAAATAAATAGACTTAGGTTTATGAATTAAAATTGAAAATAGAAATTAGGCCCATTAGTCTTTAGGATCACTTTAAATTAAAACATGAAGATTTAGCCCATTTAATTAAAATCAATGTAGATTAGACTAACTTAGGGATTATGAGCTTAAATGAATGCATTGTTTATATATATTTTTCATGACTAGTTTTCTTAGAGTTAATTGTTTAAGGTTTATATGAAATTGCATGTAAATAGAGGGTAAGATAGTAATTCATAAATAATATGAACCCTAAAAGGGATTCAAGTGCAAGCATGAAGCCAAATGATGAAGAATTCAAGCTAATTAGCTTAATTTCATAATTCAAATGAACTAGCTTGATATGGATGAATTTTAAGTTAAGCATAAGAGCATTCACATCCTTGAGTGTAAACATGTAAGGGAATGCTTTGTGAGGATTTCTTTTCTAAATTATCTTTGAGTGTGGTCATTATGGACATGCCTTATTTTCTTGGTGGCAATGATCCTTATGTTTATTTGGAATGGGTGTAACAAATAGAGGAGATATTTAATTCTCTTGAATTAAGTGATTTCCAAAAATGTAAACTTGCTTCTCATAAATTTTTAGGACATGTTGCTATATGGTAGGAAGATTTGATAGCATCATGGAGCATGAATGGGCTTAGTGAGATTAAAAATTGGGAGATAATGAAGAGGTTAATGACTAGACATTTTATTCCTCATAAAGTTAGGGATAAATTTCATCTTAAATTACAAAGGCTTAAACAAGGTGATGGATTATGTGTTTATGATTATGCTAAAAAGTTTAAGTTATTTGTAATTGCTAGTGATATAGGTGAATTCAAAAGGTGAAAAGTTACAAAATTCATCAGTGGGCTTAAGTGTGAGATTGCTAAGAGATTAAAGAAAGAAGTGCAATTAGAACCTTCTATCTCTTTAAAGGATGCAATTGAACTTGATATGGAATATGAAAAGAAAGTGGGTTCTTATAAAGAGACAATGGTGTGATTCCAAGGAACATGAAGGTGTTGAAGTTACCAAATTGGTTAGGCAATAAGTTCAGAAGAAGAGTAGGGAGGAAAAGTGTCAAATTAAAACTACATCTCCAAAGATAACTTTAGAAAACATGTGCATCAATAAAAAAAAGTGAAGATTTTCCATCTTCATTAAGGAATTCTTTAGGGAGGGAAACCTATGAAGTTGAAAGAAAAGAAAAATGTGAGCTAAGTGTTAAAAATGAGTTGATTAAGGAAAGTGAGGACAATGGGAAACACTTGGTGAGAGAAAACGAGCAAAGGATGAGTGAAAAGGAGAAGTTAAAGATTAAGAGCATCAAGAAAGATCAAGAGTTGGTTATTCATTATGATTATACTAACAACTTTAATCTTTCTTTTTCTAGTATTTTAAAATTTATTTTGCAGACTTTTAAGCCATGTGAAGATCCATTTGATGATGTTAATGAAGTTCCTTATGTCCATAATACAATCTCTGGAGTTTTTGCTTATAGTAAGAAGAACTTGAGATATTCATGTTTCAAGTTTAGAAGGAAGCAATAAAAATACAATCCTTATAAATTTGTGGATAAGAGTTCTATGTTCAATTAAGTTCAAAATATGTTGAAGCTACTTTTATGGATCCTTACGTCAAATGAGAAGCTTTCAACAAAGGTGTTTGTGTTTGACCTTGGAGGATTTATGAATTTATCAACTTTAGAAGATGGCTATGATTCAAGGGAAAATCATCTTCAAGAGGGAGGGAATAATATGAACCCTAAAGGGATTCAAGTAATGGAGCCAAATGATGAAGAATTCAAGCTAATTAGTTTAATTTCATATTTCAAATTAATTAGTTTTATATGGATGAATTTTGATCTATTTTTCTATTTTGGAGTGAATAAGGAAGATTCTAAAAGATTCAAGGATATTTCAAGTCAAAGTCAACAAGTAAAAATCAAAGTCAAAGAGTCAACAAGTTAAAATCAAGGGTCAATGGTCAACATCCTACATGGCATGTGACATGGCATGCTTCAATGCCTAGTTGTCATGAGTTATCATTTTGCTTAGTTATAATGAGTTGTCAATTTTGACTTTTCAAAGATGAGTTATCATATTTTGAAGGAAATCTCCTTAATTAAGGATTTTTCTATATAAGCATCACTATGAATAAGGAAGAAAACCTTTTCTTTCAAGGGTCAGGTTGTTTACATGCCTATATAAGGGCTAAACATATTTTGGATGAATTAGGATGTATTTTTTGATAATTTTAATTAATTTAGTGAGGTTTTCCCTTAACTTTTCTATTTTGAAACTTTACAAGTTTACTTAAATTGTTTCACATCTACCTTTCATTATAATTGCTAGGTTACACTTAGAATTGTGTGATTTTTCATCTTTAAATAGCTAAGTGTCTTGCTTTAAATTAATAAGAAAGGGGTTTAGCTCCATCAACATAATTTATTATTGATGATCCTTGGGCTAGATTTTAAATTGGATGCTCATTCTATCTCGGTTATAAGTAGGGTTCGTATCAATAAAGTAATTCTAAATGAACATGAGACTAAAAGAAGTTAGTATTCCATATCCAAAATCTCCTGGTTGTGGTGCTAGCTTTCTTTTAGAGAATCGAGTACCACCAATTTCGATTTGTCCTAATTATTACCCTGGGTGGCAACTCCTTATAACCACACCACGTCTTCATGACAATAGTTTGTGTGTTCTCTAAAGCCCTAAGCTCAAACAATGTCATAGTTGCTAAAATCTTAGAAGCCCGCTAAACCCTATCGTCTATAGCATGGATATTCACTTATAGTCAACAATCACAATCTAGGTCATAATAGTGCATATAGTCCTTTAAATTGAGGTAACATGATAATCCACATTTAAGTGAGTAGGGTTTATTACCACTTACATACGTGTGTTAATCATACATGGGTATATGGCGTGTGGTGGCTCTAATCAGTTAAGTGTAGGGATAAGTGTTCAACCAAGATGGGATTCATTTCCTAGAGTGAACCAAGATAAGATCCAATGCTATCTAAGTTCTTTCTTGATCAATAAGTTCCTAGCTAGGACAAATACGACATGAACTGAAAGAGTTTTAGTGTTGGTTATATTTAATCGAGAATAGAACTTGAGATGAGGTCATATGATATAACTATCAGAGTTTGACTAAACCATGAATCTAGGCTATATTGGGATCTTCTAATGAATGTATTTTAGTGCATGGTAATTATGACCAAAAAGGCTTGTGTGAATCAATACATGCATTCGTTTCTAATTGGGTAGTTGTAATATCGCTGCTAGGGGTCACTCACAATTTATGAGAACTAAATGTGCATAATTGGGATTTTCACATTTAGACTTGAAAAGAGTTTCAAATAATGTCAAGTGTTGATATTATCTTCTTATTGCCAATTAAACATGAACCTAGTAAGTCACACCTAAAAGAGTTTCACCAAATCACCATCAATATTAATCTAATTATTGATTAAAGTGTTTAATCAAATAATTAAGATTAATATAATTTAATTTATGCTTTAAGCAATGATTCTAGCATATCATGAAATCCAATTCAAGTAAAGGGTTTAATTATTAATTTATACTTAATTAATATGAGATATGAATTAAGGTACTAAATTAATAATATATGGTGTTTCGAATTAGACTTGGATTAATAGCCTAAGTTGTTTGGGCCTAGGCCCAAAAGGGGTTTTGGACCAAAGATTAATCTAAGATGTACAGAAAGCCCATATGCCTAATCCAAGCCCATTTGTTATATAGATTGGGCTTAGGCTAAGTGTTGGCCCAATTACTATTGACCATTTGCATGATCAAACTCCTAATTTTGGACTTTGACAAAAAAATTTTATACTAATAATTTCAATTAAGTGTGTAGGGAATTATATACCAAACATATACCAAGCATATACACTTTTGGGTGAATAGTAACTTTTCGGGCTGTTTGAACCTCTGAGATTGCAGAAGATTTTTGACATATTTAGAGCTCTTAAATGTGAAAATGAGCTTCTTAACTTTTGAAGTAGAAATCTTAAGCTTTCCAAATTGTACTTGATCATCAAAATCTAAGTTCATTTGGGTATACAAATCTTCAGTCGAAGTCAGCATATGCAGCTTGCATTTCAGTTTGCATAGCTCTTGTTAATTCAGTAATATCTTGAGCTACAGATATTTAAATGAGATAATTAAAAATTTTATAGAAATATAAGACAATTATCTAAAACTTTTATGAAGAACATTTTGTCTTAATAGATCGTCTTCAGTCTCGTTCACGAGCATCTTTAGAAGTGATCACGAGCAGTCCGTCAAAGGAGCATTTGGAGCACATTCTTGCCAAAAGATGGCAATGCTCCTCAAGAGCACCCCTCACGAGCTGGAGGCTCGTGACTTGCTTGTGAGCGTACCTCTGACAGCATTCTAATGAAAATTTTTAAAGGCAACGGCTATATTTTCACCCCTCACGAGCACTGTTCACTCGTGAGGAGGTCAATAGCAGCCCTTGAGCTGCCATAAACTCAAGAATTGACTCAAAATAAATTCTAAATGTTGGAGACATGATTGATACATCCAAAAACTATATTTTTGAGTATTTTTCTATATAAACACAACTTAGAATTCAATTGAAAGGTTAAGAAAACTTGTGCATCATTCATCATTTTCTTAAACATTCAATTGAGCTCTAAAACTTTCTTTCAAACAAATTATTTATGTATAACTCTTGTGAGAGTTGATGAGTGATTAGAATATACATTCTTATTCTTCTATTTTCTGGGTTTAGAAAACGATAAGTGAGATTCTATTCTAAAGGAATTGGTTTAAGTGTTTAGCCATTAAAACACTTGGGAATTTGGTTTTTGAGTGAGCCTTGAAAACTCAAGATTGTAAGGTTGTAAGAGTGAGCCATAAAACTCTTATGTATTCTCAATCTTGTTAATAAGATTGTGGATGATTAAAAAATCCTAACTTGGGGATAAGTTAGGTGGAGACGTAGGATTATTTGAGAATCTGAACTCCTTAAATATTTGTGTTCATCATTCTTCCTTCTCTACTCTTACTCACTTCTTGTAAATAATTCCTTTAATTTCCTATTCTTGTTCGATAGTCCTATTCACCCCCCCTCTAGGACTCTTTTAATTGGTATAAGAGCTTGAATTCTAGGTACTTCATTGCTAGAATACAAGATCATGGGGAGTGAATCACAAAACATCTTTTCTCTTAGACCATTCTTTGATGGTAGTGACTATCCACATTGGAAATTCAAAATGGAATTATATCTTGATTGTGATTCCATCAAACTTTGGGATATTGTCCTAAGAGGTTGGGAACCACCTACAACTATCATTGATGGTGTGGTAACTACACTTGCAAGAAGCCAATGGAGTGTTGATCAAAAGGAAGAAAATCACAAAAATAAAAAGGCTATGATTACTCTAGTCTCCTTCATGACAAGAGAAGAAGGAGGCAAGCTTCAACATTACATTTCAACTAAGGAAATATGGGAGACCTTGGAGAATCACTATGAAGGCAACATTCAAGTAAGAAGCAAGAAGGTTTAACTTCATATGTATGAATATGAACTCTTCAAAATGAAGCCTCCAGAATCAATCACGGAGATGACAAACCATCTCAATGCTCTCCTCACAGCCCTCAAGAAACTTGGAAAATGTTTCTCCAATGAAGAGGTAAACAACAAGATTCTAAGAATCCTACCTAAGAAGGATTGGGAATCTCGTGTTACCTCAATTGAGGAAGCTCAAGACCTCTCCACTCTATCAACCGATGTGCTCATTGGTAAGCTCTTGACACATGAGCTCACCATCAAGCAAAGAGGTGAAGAACAAGAAGAGAAAGAAGAAAAGAAAAAGAGCATTGCTCTAAAAGCTCTTCAAGAAGATAGTGAAGAGGAAAGCATTAAAGATTCTAGTAATGAAGATGGTGACATTGCCATGCTCACTAGGAACTTCAAGAAGTTCTTAAGAAAGAAAAATTTCTCAAGAATAAGGGACTTCAACAAGAAGTTTGAAGGAGATGGGAGGAAGAAAATAAAAGAGGTTACTTGCTATAAATGCAAAAATCGAGACACAATAGAAATGAATGTCCCAAACTCAAATTCAAGAGTAAGGGAGCAAAAGATAAGAAGAAGGCATTCAAAGCTACTTGGGATGATTCCTCCTAATCCGAAGAGGAAGAGGAACAACAAGAAGTTGCTAATCTTTGCTTCATGGCCATTGAAAACGAAAATAAGGTACTATCCACTTCTTACTCCTCCTTTGATGATTGTGATGAATATTGTGATGATGATGATGATGATGATGATGAGAGCTCTATTGTGAGCAAATTGATTGCTAAATGCAAAAGTTTGTTATCTAAGAAGAAAAAATGTAAACATGAGTTAGCTAGCTTAAATAAGGATTTTGAATGTTTGAAAATTGATTTTGCTAAACTTGTTGCATCAAATGAAAAACTTGTAAGTGATGCTAAATCTTGTAATTATTTGGAGGACCAACTTAAGAAAGCAAATGATGAAAATCATAAGCTTTCTAAGGAAGTCTTAGAATTAAAAAATTCCATTGCTAAATTTAAGAGAGGAAAAGAAACTTTAGATAGTCTTCTTGACTCTCAAAAATTTCATGGAGATACCCATGGAATTGGATATAAAAATGGAATGTCTTCATCATCCTCATCACATATTACTTTTGTTAAAGCTTCACATGATTATACTCCTTCAACCTCTAATGAAATTCAAGCTAAAAAATCTCATGTGTTAAATAGCAAGGCAAAGTCTTTTAAGATTAACCCTTCATTAACACAAAGGGGTAAGCCACAAACTAAAGCACCTCAACCTAAGCATGCTTATATGTATACTAGACATAATTATAATAAGTATGCTGCATAACACAATGCACATAAGCCTATTGCACACACTTATCAAAATGCTCATCACCATTGCCAATGTATGTATCATTCAATGTTATAAAATAATAAAAGATACACACAACACCAAAGGCATGCTATACACACTAGGAAAGCATTTCATTCTAGGAGAAATAAATTTAAAAATATTATATGTTCATATTGCATGATCAAAGGACATACCAATAATGTGTGCTTTTATAGAAAACTGCTCATGAATTTACTTCCTTTGGATTATCTTGAAACTAACCAACCTAGACCAAGAAAGGTTTGGGTTCAAAAGAATATTTAAAATACTTTATGTAGGTGTGCTTGAAATTCGCAAGAACAAAAAGCAAGCGGTATCTTGATAGTGGATGTTCAAGGCACATGACGGGAGACAAAGAGCAATTCAACAAACTTGATGCTAAGGATGGAGGACACGTTACTTTCGGTGACAATGCAAAAGGAAAAATTATTGGCATTGGAGAAATAGGTAATCCTCAATCTTTATCTATACATTATGTGTTGTTTGTTGATGGTCTTAAACATAATTTTCTAAGTATAAGTCAATTATGTGATATGGGAAATAAGGTGACTTTCTATCCTAAAAATTGCTTTGTTAGTAGTCTTGATGAAGACAAAGTAATTTTTAGTGGTGAAAGAGTAGATAATGTTTATGTTATTGATTTGAATAAAATTGATAACAAAGATATAAAATGGTTAATGTCAATTTCCCATGACACATGGACATGGCATAGAAGGTTAGGACATGCAAATTTTGAGCTTTTGAATGATCTTTGTAAACATGAACTTGTGATTGGTTTACCTAAGCTTGAATTCACTAAGGATAAACCTTGTGATTCTTGTCAAAAGGGAAAACAATCTAAGTCTTCATTTAAGCTAAAAAATATAGTGTCCACTTCTAGACCACTTGAATTATACATATGGATTTGTTTGGACCAACAAGAGTTGCTAGTCTTGGTGGAATGCACTATGCTTATGTATTGGTTGATGATTACTCTAGATACACTTGGGTGTGTTTTCTTGCTCATAAGAATGATGCATTTAAAGCTTTTGAAAATTTTTCAAAAAGAGTTAAAAAAAAGGATTTTGTATTTCATATATTAGAAGTGATCATGGAACCGAATTTGAAAATGAGTTTTTCAAAAACTATCATAATGAAAATGGTATTTCTCACACATTTTCATCTCCTAGAACTCCTCAACAAAATGGGGTAGTTGAAAGGAAAAATAGAACTCTTGTGGAAATGGCTAGAACAATGCTTCATGAGTATAATTTGCCTCTATACTTTTGGGCAGAAGTCGTTAACACATCTTGTTATATTTCAAACCGAGTTTTCAAAAGACCAATTTTAAATAAAACATCTTATGAGCTATAGAACAATATAAAACCCAAAATCTCATATCTAAGAGTATTTGGATGCAAGTGCTTTATATTGAACACTAAGGATAATCTTGGGAAATTTGATTCCAAAGCCGATGAAGGAATTTTCCTAGGCTATTCCAACTCTAGCAAAGCATATAGAGTCTTTAATAGAGAACTCTAGTAGTTGAAGAGTCAATGCATATGGTATTTGATGAATCAAACTCACTTGATCCTAGAAAGGATGTTTGTAGCGTTGATGATCTTGTAGGTGACAATGAGATTGTGGAAACACAAGAAGAAAATGCTAATAAGCCTTTGGAACTTGAAGATCCAAGTAAGAAGGAAAATGAGGAGATACCTCAACCTACCTTGAAGGATGAACTTCCAAAGGATTGGAAATTCAAGAAAGCTCATCCTCAAGACCTTATTATAGGTGACACTACAAAAAGGGTAACTACTAAAGCTAAACTTAAGTCTATTGTTAATTTAGCTTTCATTTCTCAAATTGAACTTAAAAATGTTGATGATGCTTTGAATGATGAATTTTGGGTCCTTGCTATGCAAGAAGAGTTAAATCAATTTGAGAGAAACAAGGTTTGGACCTTAGTTCCTAGACCTAAACATCATCCTATTATTGGCACTAAATGGGTATTTAGAAATAAGATGAATGAACAAGGTGTCATAACTAGGAATAAAGCTAGACTAGTAGCTAAAGGTTATAATCAAGAGGAAGGAATTGATTATGATGAAACCTTTGCCCCCGTTGCAAGGTTAGAAGCTATTAGGATGTTATTTGCATTTGCATCATACATGGATTTAAAACTTTATCAAATGGATGTTAAAAGTGCATTTTTAAATGGTTTTATTGAAGAGGAGGTATATGTTGAACAACCTCCAGGTTTTGAAAATTTTGACTCTCCAAATCATGTTTTTAAATTATCAAAAGCATTGTATGGATTGAAACAAGCTCCAAGAGCTTGGTATGAAAGATTGAGTAACTTTTTATTAGAGAAAGGTTTCTCTAAAGGAAAGGTTGACACAACTCTTTTCATAAAGAAATCTAAGCATGATTTATTAATTGTTCAAATTTATATTGATGATATTATTTTTGGTGCTAGTAACCATTGCTTGTGTGAGGAATTTTCTAAGTTAATGCAAGGAGAATTTGAGATGAGTATGATAGGAGAACTCAAGTTCTTTCTTGGACTTCAAATCAAGCAATGTAAGGATGGGATTTTCATCAATCAAACTAAATATGCAAGGGACATTCTCAAGAAGTTTGGAATGGATGGAGCTAAATCAAGCAAAACTCCAATGAGTACTACAACCAAACTCAACAAGGATGAGAATGGCAAACCAGTTGATGAAAAGCGATTTAGAGGTATGATCGGATCCCTTCTTTATTTAACCGCTAGTAGACCCGATATTATGTTTGCTACTTGCTTGTGTGCTAGATTTCAATCAAGTCCTAGAGAGTCTCATTTAAATGCTATCAAAAGAATTTTTAAATATCTTTGTGGTACAATGCATTTAGGACTTTGGTATCCTAGGAGTTCTTTCTTGGACTTGATTAGTTATTCTGATGCTGATTTTGCCGGTAGCCTACTAGATAGAAAAAGCACTTCTGGAACTTGTCAAATTTTAGGAAATTGCTTAGTTTCTTGGTTTAGTAAGAAACAAGTTTCTGTTGCCTTATCCATCACTGAAGCAGAATATGTGGCGGCTAGCTGTTGTTGCACCCAAGTTTTATGGCAAAAACAACAACTTTTAGACTATGGCATTGATATTAATCACATTCCAATTAAGTGTGATAATACTAGTGCTATAAATCTTAGTAAGAATCCCATTCAACATTCTAGAACTAAGCATATTGATATTAGACATCATTTCTTGCGTGATCATGTGCAAAATGGTAACATTTTTCTTGATTTTGTTGATACTAAACATCAATTAGCAGACATCTTTACCAAGCCTCTTTGTGAGGAAAGATTGAATTTTATTAAGCATGAACTTGGTATGATTGATGGGTCAAGCTTGTCTTGATCATTTGCTAAATTGATGAATGCAGCGGAAATAAAAATCATAAATATCACCATAACATTTCAACCAACTGGATTTAAATCAAATCCTCATCATTTCATATATATAAATCTTTGAATACAAATCCAGTTCAAATACAATACAACATCTCTTTAAAAATTTAATGACTACTGCAGTGTCTAGATAAAATAAATCCAAGACTCAGAGAAGCAGTTTACACAAAAAAGCCGGGACGAAAGAAATCCGGCGTACAGACCTGCTACTGAGGTCTGAAGATGATGACTCTCTTGAAAAATAGTCAACGGAGGGGAGTCAGACCTCACTGAGTGAATTACTATAATATATATACATGCATACTAAATGACAATGCATACAACCAACAGTATATATATAGTATGTATATATACAGGCAAATTCACACAGATGCAGAAAAATCATTTTTTTTATATATTTTATTGAAAATCATCTTTTATGAAGGATCAAATAGAACCCTATAATATCGAAAACTCAAACAGTGTTAGACAACACTCTAGCCATACAGGCTCACTTAATCCAAATATTATCCACTTAATCCATTTAGACAGTAGATTGGCCCCGAGACACTAAGTCAACCGAGCTCCAGCAGTCTGACTGCCAGTTTGATTGGCCCCGAGACACTTGGTCAACCGAGCTCCAGCAATCACACCCAAATCACTTCTCACACATCAAATGATCATATTCAATCAATATCCACAAATGGTTAGTAATATAGCCTATTTGCTATAAGCGTACCGGTACATACTCGGTCCTAGTGCTACCCACTAGGTAGCACGTTCTATTGATATCCTTCATCAATAAATATAAAACATCCATTCACAAATAAATGATGCATGAATTTAAATAAAATAACAATATAAACCATATATATATACTGGAAATATACCAAAAGTAAACCAGGTATATTTCGAGTATATATACGTCAAATGAATCCAATCAAATTATAAATTAAGCTAGAAATATATTTAAAAACATTTTAAATATGATTTATTAACAAAACATGCATATAATTTAATATATACCAAAAATAAACCAAAATAAACTAAATATAAACTTAAGTAATAATCAAATTATTTATGCATATTTAATCAAAATAAAACATGCATTTCTAAATCATGCATCCTAAGCATATATATATAAAATAGCAACTCACACTTAGTGCGCTCCACGAGATGGATCCGACAGGCCTAGTCCACTAGGACTCGGTCTCGGCGCAACTAAACAAACAATAACGACAGAAATCAGAATAAACCTAACAAAAAATCCTAGAACTCGATCTAGAATATTAAACACAGAAACAAGATTAGGGATCGACCGGATATCACGTTTTACAAGAAATCTACCGAAAATTCGAAAGAACCTCCCCTGTAAAATGGACATTTCTCTACTCAAAGAGTAGAGCCGACCCTGCAAAGAAACACACTTTGAAAAACAGGCTCAACCACTCATCCATAACCCCTCGGTCGGACTCCAAACTACAGTCTACCGACCGGGGTCCACAAACACAGAACAATTATAAAAATACCAAAAATACCCTTATAACCTAGAAATTCATTTTATAAGTAGAAATTACATAATTAACCTTAAAACACTGTAAAAACCGATAAAAACTCATTTTATTAGTAAAACCGTATATTATATATATAATTGAAAATAATTCACGAAAAATAGTTTTAATTAGTTAAAAATACTAAATAATTTGTAGAAATCATTTTTATACCTTAAATAACTACTAAAACCAATTAAATTATATTTTTAGCCAATTTTATGTAAAATTACCAAAATACCCCTATATATATAAATATACTAAAATTCATTCAAAAATTCACCAAAAATAGTATAATTATCCAAAATTAATTTTCTCAACATATTTATCAATAATTAAACTCAATTAACCAATTAATTTCAATTAAAAACACAATTAACCTTATTTTTCAAAATTACATAAACTTAAATAATTCAAAATAAATACATAGAAATTCATAAAAATTCCAAATAAATTCCTATAATTCATTTCAACACCTATAATTATCATAAAACAAACTTTCATAATTTATTTAATTAATTTTGAGGGCATGGTTTTGGACCAGGAGGCAGTGAGAGTTGCTTGGCAATTTTGTATCGTGGATTCCGGGGTTTCATTAAGTAAAAGAAGGTAATTGCCACGGCAAAAAACAAGGATGGGGAGATCAATGAAGTCATGAAAAGGGTAATGCCTGAAATTTGAAGTGTGTCATGGAGAGAAGCTAGCATGCTATAAGAGCCTATTGAGATAGTTTTATTTTCCATTGCTAGCAGCACAGCTTCCCCAAAGCACAAAACTATAAGATCTACTGATTTGGAAATCTTGCAATTCAAGATTGCATGCAGTATCTCACAAGCCCTCGAGGTTGCTTTTTCCACTTTGTTTGAGTTCTTTATGTTGGGATACACAAGAGAAACCCCTATTTATAGAGAGCGCCGGTGCCAAAATCTAGTTGTGAACAAGTGCTTTCAGACAATTGCACTAGAATATAATGGTACTAGAATAGAACACAATTAGTAGTAAATTGTAAGGTAGGGACCTTTCCTTCTTGATGACAAAACTAATTACGCCGTGATGCTATTGGAGATCAATATGAGGCTGAGAATTTTTTGAAGAAAATATTTGAATTTTCCCTTTTTCTTTTCACTGATGACATGGTTTCAATATCGTTGTGGCAGAAAAAAAGACAGCTTGTAGAAGTTTAAAAGTGTATATTTTAAAAGGATAAAGATTAATGTTACAATTAGTGTCATTAGTTGCGAGATTTTATTTTTTTTATCTCTCATTCATTTTTATAATAATAATTAATTAATTATAAATTATAAATGTTTAAATCATAGAAAGATGGATTCACTTAGTTCATTTTAATTTTTTACATTTTATCATTTTTAAAAATATTTAAAATAATTGAAAGTTGAAAATAATTTGACAATATTTGGGGGGTGAATTAGAAATTTAAAAAAATTATTATGTATTGCGACCCAATATATGGATGTCCATTTTGAAAATCATTTTTATGAGCTACTGTTTTAAAGTTGAATCTCAGATGTCTATATCAATATGTAATAGAGTAGGTAAACTCAGTACTTTTCTCTTTTAAAAGTAAAAGCTCTTATTCCTTGAGTTAAGCTTAAGTGTAATAGTTGAATTTTGCCGAGGGAGGGAGGGGTGTAAAAGACAATGATAGATTATTATAAAATTTCTACATTAATACTGACATTTATGAGAAATAAAAGATATTTTTTAAATTAAAATAATCAAATCGAACTTTTAAAATTTTAAGTTCAACTAATTTAAAAATTAATAAATTTGAGTTGAAACTTATTAGATTTTAAAAAATTTGGCTCCAGTTTGACTTCTATTTATATTTATTAAATTCGAGTGAAGCTTGCAAGTTAAACGAGCTCAATATATAATATGTATAATTTCTTATTATACTTATTAATTTAAGTTTTATTTATTTACTACTAAATTAATATTATATAATATTTACTTGATATTATATTTAATTCATAATTAAAATTTTATTTACCTAATACAAATATTAATTTACTTTAAAACTACAAAATTTATCATCAAATTAAATTTATATTTAATTAATATTAATACTTAATAATTTAAATTATATTTACTTAATGGAAATTTCAATATTAATATTAATTTATACAAAAATTGTATAATTTTATTATTAATATCTAATTTTTCTCATAAAATTTAATAATTTTATTGCAAATATAACTTTTTTACTGGAATTAAAAACTTTAATTGTATTATATTATACTTATTTAATACTATACTTTATAGTAATATTACTTCACATCAAAATTATATAATAATTTTTATGAATATATAATTTTTATAATTTAAATTATATATAATTTTTATTATGAGTATATGATTCATACTAATATTTAGATTAACAAATTAATATATGCGTTTATTCGTGAATCCGTCCATGAACCTATTCATGAGCCCATTCACAAGCCTACAAATGAGTTTGTTTGCGAACTTAAACAAGTTGAATTTCAAAAAAATTCAAGCTCGACTTGTTTAACTTGCGAGTTTTAAAATAAAGTTTGGATTCAACTCATTTAATTTAATATACAAATTCAAACGAGTTTTTTTTTAGTCAAACTTTGAATGAATCATAAATTATTCGGTTCGGTTACATTCCTAATATACGTAGAGATATACAAATGGCAAAAAAGAATCTAAAAGAAATTTTACTCCCCATTAAAATTATTATTCATGTAGCTACTAGTTATATAACTTAATACTCTTTTTAGTAATATATGAATGATTAGTGATGTTTCAAAAAATATTCATAATTTTTAAATTATGAAAATTTTTACCTTCTCTAAGTGAAATAAACTTAAGAGACATATTTATAATAAATAATTAAAGTGCTCCATAGTTGGTTAATTGTAATAAAATACATATAATACATTATCAGTCCAATCATTAAGTTTATTTATATATTATTTTAATCGGTAATATTTTAAAAAAATATTAATAAAATATGCAATAAATTAATTAATTCTTATATTAAAATTATTTATTTTATTTAATTAAATATAATTTTATCGGTAAAAGTTTGAATAAGCTAATAATTTTTTTTTATGTAAGACATCAATAAATTAAAAATTTAACTCTTACATTTTTTTCTCTCAATTTTTTTTTAAATAAGCAAATTTAGTAAATAAAAAAAAACATGAGGTTGTGCTGTGGACGGACAGGAACCACAAGTGTTCACTTGGTTTCGTACTGCACGACACTAAACGTTCTGACGTTATCGGCCTGCAGAAACTTTATGACATAAATAAAAGGAAATTCTCGTGTAAATCATAAAACATAATATATGTAGACTTTTTATTATTAAACAAATAGTTCTTAAAAACTTAATTTTAATCGTCCTACTTAACCGTCTTCCAAATCTCCACCACGAGAATCTTTTCGGACCAAATTCAATTCAAATCTTTCATTTTCTTTTCCTTTCATAACCGCAAATTATAATTTCCTTTTTGTGTTATTTTCTGTTCATGCCAATTTTCCAACACCATCATCGGCACTCTTCGTCAATTTACACACCACCTCCACTTTTGCTTTCGTATGATTTTGTATTGTAAAATGAAAAATATATTAAATATTTTTAAAAATTTAAAAATTTTATTAATTTAATATCAATAAAAAAAATTTACCTACATTAAATGTATTACATCATAAGGTAAGATTTATAATATATCAACTAAGTGATTTATACTTGACCATTGAAAATGAGACACATGTATTTTTATTACAAATCTCACCATTATGTGTAATATATTCAGTATATGTAAAAATTTCTTTAAAAAATATTTAAAATAATTTTTCTAGTAGTCTGGGTCATAGTTTTAAATGGAGATATTCTTATCTACACTTGATATAATGCATTTAAATGTTAGATTTGAATGATAAAATTAGATGTTTTATTTTCATTGGCCAACTGTTTTATACTTATATATTTTACATCTAACTATATGGTATAAAACATCTAATGTAGACAAGAATCTCTCAAATAAATAAGTCAAATTGTTCATCAGTTACTGAAAATTTGATTCTCTGAAAATTCATGAGACTTATTAACAAATTTAAATAAAAATCTATAAACTAACTTGTAAATTTGACATACTAGAGTTATACATATAATAACAATAATAATAATGTAGGCATTGGGTTAAGCGTGCGCCCAAGTATTTAAAGATTACAACACTATGTAAACTCAAAGTTCACTAAGAAATACAAAATGAGTTTATACCCTAAGTCGGAGATGAGAGGTGCTACTTGGATGAGACCCGGGATACACTTTATAACAACAGAATCCCACGTAGGGCCTTAACAATTGTCCTCATAGATTGGATTCGAAAATTGGGAATATGTTTTTGGAATGCACACCCAACCTTACAGTTGACCTCTATTTCTATTTTGTGTTTTAAGACCTTTAATTATTTCCTTATTAACATGTTACTTTGCAATTACCTCCAAACAATTATTTGATTTTATCATTAAGTCCAAATTTGCCTGTTAGACCAAATGCATGCAATTCAAATGTGATTCACAACCTTCACAATTAAACTAACAACGTAGATAAAAATAAATTAGAGTGCACATGCAAAGAAGTAGGGGATGAGAAATGAGTTACAACCTTTTATTACACAATTAAGATAAAGTGAAATAAAATAAATAAATGCACATATAAAGAAAGGGTGAGGAGAAAATATTACAATCCTTTTAATCACACAAAATAAAAAAAAAAAGGATAAAAAAATAATTAATTCTGAATAGCCTATAATTTAGATAATTATTTGGTGATTAGTCATCACCTTAATTTATTCCTAAAAAAAGATAAATTAATTAGCTCCCCAAATAAAACAAAACCTACAAAAAGAAAACCACCAAATTAATTTCTGAAAATGAAAGTTAAATAAATAAATGCCTAATTAATAGTAAATATCAAGGCAATAAAATAAAGTAGCAAATCCATAATAATAAACAAAATGCAGAAATAAAAAAAAAACTAAAGTGTACCAAACATATAATGAAATTTAAATTCAAATAAATATAAAGTGAAAATCATGTGTAATTAAGTTTAAGGAAATGAAAATATACCCGAGATCAAATATTCATGCCAAATAAACTACAAAATATAAATAACATAGAATTTCATTGGTAAAGACTACACTTTAATTCAAAAAAATTATAGAATTCCATCAATCAGCTAACTAACAAAAAAAAAAAACAAGAAAAGGGGTGACACTTGACTATTGAGGCATCACCCTAGACCATCAAGGTGATAAAATATTGCCTTAAGACTTAAAGGCAACGCCTCAGGCACCTCTTCGATGAGGCATCGCCTAAATTTGAATGCATAATAGATAGAAATTAAATTCCTTTTCCTTATCAATCATATGCAAGATTTAATTGATTATGAATAATCTATTTACATATGAGTTAATAACAGCTATTGCTCAAAACTAGAATTTATCTAAACAAGACAATGATAAATTTGTATAAACAATGAAACCAATGTAAGTTAAAAGTCCTTTTACTATTTAAAACTGATTTGATTTTCAAAATGATTAGTTATCAAAGATGTATTCGAGCTCCTTAACAGTGACTAAATGAAAGGATCACCTTTTATTATTCTTGAAAATGAACCTGCAAAAATCTCTTACACTATGAATTCTTACTTCCTTCTCCCTTTCTTCCTTATTGGTATCCTTTTTCATTTTAATTCTCGACCAGTACCCCCTCATAAGCAAAAAGTTTCATTTACTTATATTCAATCCCATTAAAGAGCCACCTTTAATGCTCTCCACCCATTCCTCTTCTTTCTAATGTTCTCCAATAATGTCAGGAATGTGTGAGGGCATTAAGTCCTAATGTTTCAATAGTCATAAATGCTATATATAAAAAGTAGGATAGTAGTGTTAAGGTGGCGCCTTTATGAAGAGCCATCGCTTCATCAAACTACTATGATAGAGGCAACGCCTCATCGCCTTTGGGCTGAGGCAACTTCCTTTAATGGGCTTTTTAGGCTTTACAAACTTTATAGGCTTATGGCTCCATGGGCTTATGGACCGCTTTTAAAAAAGTTCAAGACCTTTAGTCTATTTTTAAGAGAATTTTGGGTCAGGCTTTATATTCAGTACTTGTCACTTCTCATCATCAGGCTTTTGTTATAGGTCGATCAAACTGCATGTCAATAGTTTTCCCTCCTGCTTTTTAAAATTGATATGCATACAATGAAATAAGATTTATGAAAAAGCATAATAAAGAAAAGATCAGATATTTCTGCACCATCGACCTTAGGATACAGCCCGAAAGGTGGAACATTGAAACTTCAATTAATAAATTCAGTCTTATACATTGTCGACCTCAGGGCATAACTTGATAGGTGAACCACTGACACTTCGATCAACAAACTCAACTTTCACAAAATAATTTTCAACATACAATTATAAAATTTTCAAAAGGATATAACTTTATCTTTGGGAGACTGTTTGAACATCTTATGCCATCAACCTCAAGGTACAACCTAAGAGATCGTCTTTTTAGAATCTATGTTGTTAGCCTTAGGGTACAATCTGAGAGGTTATCTTTCCAAAATTCATGCCGTCAGCCTCAGTGTACGAACCTAAGATGTTAAATTTTTTAAAGTTTATACTGTCAGCCTCGGGGTATAAACTCAAGATGTTAACATTTTTAAGCTTCATAATGTTAGCCTTAGGGTACAAGCTCAAGAGGTAATCTTGTTGGAATCTATATTTTCAGCCTCAGGGTATAAACCCAAGAGGTCATCTTCCTCAAAATTCATGTCATCAACCTCGAGATACAAACTCAAGAGGTCAAATTCTAAATTCTAATACTTTGATTAGAAAACTCTATCTACTACATCATTAACCTCGGTGTATAACCTAAGAGGTGAAAAACTTATAACAATCTCGTCATACTAGATAGGAGCCTAATAACCACTTCTGACTTTAGGCGAGGTCAACTAAAAATGCCATATAGCCTATGGGGCATCAGGTAGGGTAAATAAAAATAGACCATGTATTCACATGAGTGTTAGGCCAAATCAATAAAAAAAAACCATGTAGCCTCACAAGTGTTAAGCAAAATTAAATAAAATAAGTCATGTAGCCTCATGAGCATTAAGTGAAATTGAATAAAACAAACCATATAACCTCATGAGCATTAGGTGAAATCAAATAAAACAAGTCATGTAGACTCACGAGCTTCAGGTAAAATCAATCAAAACGAGCCATGTAGGCTATTGGGCATTAGGTGGGGACAATTAAAATATGCCATATAGCCTCTGGGGTGTCAGAGAAAAATAATCAAAATGAGCCATATAGCCTTTGGGGCGTCAAGTAAGGATAATCAAAATGTGCCATATAGCCTTTAGGGCGTTAGGCAAGAATAATCAAAATGTACGATATAGCCTCTGGGCAAAGTTAAATTAAACAAGCAATGTAGCCTTCGGGCATTATGTGAAGACAATCTAAATAAGGCATGTAGCCTTACAAGTGTCAGGCGAAGTTAAACAAAGTAAACTATGTAGGCTTCACAAGCATCAAGTGAAATAAAAAAAAAAGCTGTGTAGCCTTATAGGCATTAGGCAAATCACTATAGCAAGACTATGTTAGTGATATGCACTAGGTCAATCATGTATGACCATGTTTTGGCTTTATCATTTTATTTAATAAAAAAGCATTTTTCATTATCATTATATGTTATAATAATTACTTAAATAGTCAATTCTTACTAAGGCCATCAAGAATGTGACTTGATAGTAAAACCCTTAGATTAAATATAAGTTCTGTTTAAATTATCCCTAGTCATAACAATGTATTATGGCTAGTATGATGTTGATTGATGATTATGTTTTACTAATTATGAATATGAGATATTAAGTCAACTCATAGGTACTTATTTAAGAAATAAAGTATTGGATTGACCCAACATGAGAATACTATATAGATAATTATCATAACTAATTCTCATGACAGTAATATTAGCTTAGTTCTCTGACCTTAAAATCACCATGGATTTATACATAACTATTTTGTATTTTGACACAATCTTACATTACCTTTAACTAGATGATAAGATAGGTTATTTTTGTGCATAAAATGAGTTATGTGAGGAATGTGAGTGATTGAGAAGGAATTTGTTCTTTATTTAATATGACTAAGTTATCTATGGGCCCCTTGATAAGATAGATTGAGGAAAATGCATGGTTATGCTAAAGTAAATTGATAAAGAGTTATCATTCTCAGTTTACTTGAAATTAAGAAATTATATGATTGAATTGTATAAGGATGACATAATCTATGCCTTATATTCAATCAAGATATCATGTGACAAATAGACTAGAATATTCACTGCATATTAGGTTATCTTAGATTATTGACTTTATATGACTTGGGTAGTCATAATGTCTTATTAGAGGCCACTTATGACTTGTAGGCCTAAATAGAGATTTAAGGCTCACTGCCAACTTCATGTGAACCTATACGGTCACACACTTTAAACAAACCTAAAATGAATATGGGTTTAACAATCCCAAATAAGCTCTGTGGAAATCAATAAATAAAAATAAAATATTTATTTATTTATTTAAGGTAAAGGTTATCTTAAATAAATAGAATATTATTTATGATTTAATTTTAAATAAAATCACAATAAGAATAAGTGAGAAACTACCAAAAGGTCATTTGGTAAGTGAAACCCTAATTTAAATGTTTATAAATATGTTATATTCTCTAAGGTTTTAAACACTCTCATTATTCTGCCACCAAATTCATTTTCTCTCATTTTAGAAAATAAAAACATATAGTTCTCTTGATTCTTGATTTGTGAGAAATCAAGAGAATGTGCTAGTACACAAGTATTCATTTTCAAATTAAGGGCTATTTGTGTGGACACTTATGGAGGATGAATTCTTTTAGACACGTCTCAATCTGAACTGTCAAATTAAAAGCTCAAGGTAGGGTGTCACCATAGTGAACCTCCTTTATTCCTTTTAGAAATCTTGCCCCTTCTATGTTTTTAGTAAGAAAATGAAAACCCTAGATTTAATCAATTAATCAAATTACTTGGATTCAGGTTTAGGTTTGTGATTAAAATTTAATTTTTTCATTGCACATGGAATCACAAAACCAATAATAGTATCAGAGCCACTTGTAATTCGATTAATTTGATTTTGTGTATATATGATATATATGTGTTTGAGTGATTCATTTTTGAAAAAGGAGT
This sequence comes from Mallotus nudiflorus, assembly GCA_947683625.1. Taxonomy (NCBI): domain Eukaryota; kingdom Viridiplantae; phylum Streptophyta; class Magnoliopsida; order Malpighiales; family Euphorbiaceae; genus Mallotus; species Mallotus nudiflorus. The sequence goes on from CANTUR010000143.1 coordinate 578,110, forward strand.
TTTCAAAAATTTTATCCAAATAGTTTTGATTTTTTTTATGATTAATTACAATCTGTATGAAAACAACATTAAACATTAATTTGATTAATGTTTATAATCATTTAATATAATTAAACAGTGAATAGAATTATGATTTTCTGTGTTATATATATTGTTTTAAGAAATAAAAATAAGTATTCTGTTTAAATAGCAAATTTGATTTCTGTTTAATGTTGAAACATGAATATTTTGATTATACAGATTTCTATCAAGGGTAATATGTTTACGTGTTAAATAGATTATATAGAATAAATATATTTGGAATAAATTAATTATTTTGTAATATGATTTATGAGTAAATTAGGGTTAATGGTGGCGGCTGTTTAAATGTTAAACATAAAAATTAACTAAACCCTCATTTAATATTAAGTCATTAAAATGCCTCCTATTAATAAACACTTATCAAGATTTGGATTGCTATATATAGGTTATGCCAAAGCATTATGTATAAAGCCATTCAAATAAGATAAGATGGATAATGGTGATATCCATATGTTTAAGTTGGTTAGACTTAACTAGGTTATCAAAACGGTTTTAGACCTAAGGCATTTGATAGGATATGCCGGTACATGTGATATTATGTAATTATCTAAGAATTACATGAGATGTAATTGATAAAGTGTTACCTACCTAAATAGCCACACTTTAAGTGATAAGCCAAAGCTTACTTGAAGTATGGTGAAATATGGATTTTAGCCCACTAAGAAATTTCAATTGTTGAAATTATTTTAAGGGTTTTATAATTTATGAAAATTTTGTAAGAGTTTTCTTATGTCTCTTTCATAATAAAACTAAATGTACTTTATATATATTTGTTGTAGATAATGACATCAAACATTGCACCTACCATGTTACTATAATCGATCCTTGAGAATAAGCTAAATGGGACTAACCTTCTTGATTGGTACAGAAAGCTAAGAATTGTTCTTAGGCAAGAAAGAAAGGAATATATCCTTGATCAACCCATCCTAGAGGAACTAGCTGCTAATGCTCCCAGAGCACAAAAGGATGCATATAGTAAGCATCTCAATAATTCAATTAATGTCATTTGTCTCATGCTTGGATGCATGGAGTCTGAGCTTTAAAAGCAACTGATCGAAATGGAGGCTTATACTATGATATGCCATCTCAAGGAAATGTTCTAAGAGAAAGCTAGATTCAAAAGGTTCAAAACCATCAAGGCATTGCTCTCCTGCAAGTTGATTGCTAGTGGCTTTGTTGGTCCTTATATTCTCAAAATGAAGGGTCATCTTGAATATTTGGACAAGATTGGTCTCAAGATTAAACAAGAATTGGCTTTTGATATCATTCTCCAATCTTTGCCTGAAGCTTAAGATGGTTTTATCATGAATTTCAATATGCATAATGTAAGCACCCAATTTCGGGATGCAATTGTGCACGCGTGTGATAAAAGCCCTTATGATGAAAATCTAATCGAGAATTGAACTCTAATGTCAAGTTTTTTAATTTAAAAGACTAAATTTCTAAGTTTTTGTGGATTTAATTGCACAATTGGTGTTTTAGGGATTATATTGCAAAAATTAGAAACTTTCGAGGACCTTTTTATAATTTAAAAAAATGTTAGTCAGTCGGCGTTTAATGTCGACCGGCATTGTGTAATGCCAATCGGCATTATGTAATGCCTATTAACATTATGTAATTCCATTCAGCATTAATCAATGTCAATCAACATTACGGATGTTAGTCGACATTCCAAAGTGTCAATTTTAGCTAAAAAATTAATTTTTACGCTGAAAATTAATTTTTTGTCATTTTTTTTCATTGGTCCAAGACACCACGTGTCCCTACGTGTGAGTCTTTGATTTTTTCAAAACTCTATCGTTTATCTTTTTATTTGGATTTTGAAAGTTCAAAAATGCAAACTCCTAAAAGACTCTTGATCTCGATCCCAGTGTTGCGCAACTTCCCTACATGATCATAACAGTTAAGGTTGCTAGGCCAAGCTTTAAAAGCCGAAAGGCAGAGTCTGTGAAGGGAGATGGAAAAAAATTGAGTCTAAAAAAAACCCTAGAAAAGAGCTATGAAAAAAACATAATAAAAACCCTAATTAGCTACTGTAAAAAGGGAGTAAATTGAAAAACATAGTCCTTCTATTGCAGGTTTCAAATCAACACAAAAATATGTTCTTTGCTTTTAAAGTCCAGAGAATTAAGAAAAAACAACTGAATCAATCTTAAAACGATGACAATCCTAATATGAGGGGCATTTCAAACAACATTTGCACAACATCTTCAACTCTTTTTTTTTATTACATTTGATTTCTTTATTTTATTTCTTGATTGATTTGTTATAGATTAATTTTTTTTATTTTGTTTTTAATTGGTGTTATGTGGTGCTCTGAATGTAAGGTTAATGATATGAGATTTTGGCAATATTGAAGAATCCATGGGATGTCATGGACTGAGTTTGTGAAATCCCCATAGAATTTAGGATTTATTATTATCTTCTACAGTATTTTGTTCATAGCTTTTATTGAGTTATAATTAATTTGCTTTAATTTCCTGCACTGTAGTTTGTAATAGCTCCAATAGAGGGAAATTAGTGAAATTTTAATTCTCTGCACTAAAAATTGATTAGTAATCTAGGCTCAATTTTGTAAAATTCAATTAAAATTAATGATGATAGTAGACTAATTTTAGGGTTGTATGAAATTGAATAAGGGTTTTTTAGAAAAATCACTATTTTGATTTTTTGTTAGTATGTTTGTTGGATTGGGCTTATTTTTATTCTCTCTAGGCCCCAAGCCCATGTTAGGATCAAACTCATAAATAGACTTAAAAATGTTTCTTAGGTTTTAATTAATTTAGGCCCATTTAGGTTAAATTATATTTAGGCCCACTTTTAATTAATAAAATTATCTTAGACTTTAGCCCATTAATGTAGTTTATTTCTTTTTTTAAATTAATTAGACCTTAAGCCCATTTTTAGTTAATTAAAATTAATTTAGATTTAGCTCAGCCTATTAATTTCATCTCTTTTAAAATAAATAGACTTAAGCTCCATTTTTATTTGAGTTAAAATTAAGTTAGACTTAGGCCCACTTAATCTAATTTCTTCTTTAAAATTTGTAGACCATTTCTTTAGTTAATTAAAACAATTAGATTTAGAATCACTAATTTAATTACAATGTAGAACCATCTTTAGTCCATTTTACTTGTAAATAAAATATGTAGAATTAACTAACTTTAATTGCTAAAATTAATCTAGTTTAGACATAGGGACAATACCTTTTGTATGCATTTTTACATGTAATTTTATGGTTTATTGCCTTCAGGTTAAATGGATGTTTAATTAGGGTTTAAATAAAATTGCATGTAATTAAAGAATAAGATAGTAATTTATAAAGTAATTCTAAATGAACACGAGACTAAACGAAGTTGGCTTATTCCTAGAATCTCATGGTTGTGGTGCTAGCTTTCTTTTAGAGAATTAAGTACCACCAAAATGATTTGTCCCGGTTATTACCCTAAGTGGCCACTTCTCATCTCCACGCCATATATTAGTGACAATAGTTAGTGTGTTCCCTAGGGCCTTAAGCCCAAACAGTGTCGCAGTTGCTAAAAATGGAACACTGGATACACCTAAGAAAAATTTGAAGTCAAAGCCATCCGATATGCAACCATGCCAACTCTCTCCAAAATCTCAAGCAGCCCTATATATTTCAGTGCCAATTTTTCCTTCTTGTCAAGTCTCATAACACCCTTTGTTGGTGACACCTTAAAAAATACATAGTCTCCAACATGAAACTACACATCTTCATGCTTGGAATCTGCATAACTCTTTTGCCTATGCTGCTATTTCTAATCTCCTTCTTATCAAAGAGACTTTCTTGGATGCATCTTAGATAATTTCTAGTCCAGATATTTCTCTCTCCTCGACTTCAATCCAACATAGAGGATATCTACACTTTCTTCCATACAATGCTTCATATGGTGCCATCTCAATACTACTATGGTAGTTATTATTATAAGCAAACTCTACTAATGGAAGATGATCATTCCAAATGCCTTTAAGATCTATTACATATATTCCTAATATATTTTTAAGTGTTTGGATCATTCTTTTAGACTGACCATCTGTCTAAAGATGAAAAGCAGTATTAAAATCAAGCCTGGTACCCATCGCTTCTTGTAACTTTTGCCAAAATTGAGAGGTAAACATCGAACCTCTATTAAAAATAATAGAAGTAGGCACCCCATAAAGACACACAATATTCTTAATGTACAACCTAGCCAACTTGGCAATTGAAAAAGTATCTTTAACTGGCAGAAAGTGAGCTGACTTGGTTAACTTGTCAATTATCACCCAAATGGAATCGTATCCATCCTTTGAATGAGGTAATCTTGTTACAAAATCCATAGTGACTCTGTCCCATTTCCACTTAGGAATCGAAAGAGATTGAATCTTCTAAGAAGATTTTTAATGCTCTGCTTTCACTTATTGAGAGGTCAAGCATTTAGAAACAAATTCAGCTACATCTTTCTTCATTCCATCCCACCAGTAAAGATCCTTAATGTTATGGTACATCTTAGTAGAACCAGGATGTAAACTATAGGCTACAAAATGAGCTTCTTCCAATATCTCTTTTCTCAAATTATCCACATTAGGAACACATAATCTACCACTAATCCATAACACACCTTCATCATTAAGATTAAAATCAGTGAACTTCCCTTCTTGAACTTTCTCCACAAGCTCAACCATATCAGGATCTCGACTCTGAGCTACTTTGATTTTATCCCTTAATGTTAATCTAACTTTGAACTGAGCTAACAATCCTCCTTACCTGGTTATCTTCATCATTAACCATTAATCCACCAACTTGTGCATCTTATGGATCAATGATCTCCTCTCCACACTGATATGAGCAAGACTACTTAAGGACTTCTTACCTAAGGCATCTGCTACCACATTAGCCTTGCCTAGATGGTATAAGATATCATAATCATAATCCTTTAAAAGTTCTAGTCATCTTCTCTATATGAGATTCAAATCTCTTTGATAAAAGATATACTTTAAACTCTTATAATCATTATAGATTTTGCATGCTACCCTGTATAGATAATGTCTGTAAATCTTAAGAGCAAAGATTATAGTAGCCATCTCTAGGTTATGAGTAGGATAGTTTTGCTCGTGCTTCTTTAATTGCTTGGAAGCATAGGCCACTATCCTTCCATTCTGTATCAATATATAACCTAGGCCAACTCTGGAAGGATCATAATACATAGTAAACTTGTCTAATCCATTGGTAAAATTAATACTAAAGTTGTAGTCAACTTCTCTATAGGCATCTAACTATATAAACTTCATATTCTTTCAAGTTAGGCAGGTAATAGGTGCTGTAATCCTTGAAAAATCCTTAACAAACCTCCTATAATACCCTATAACCCAAAAAACTCTAAATCTTAGTAACTATTGTTGATCTAGGCCACTCAAACATTGCTTCAATCTTCTATGGATCAACCTTAATGTCATCCTAGATACTACATGCCCAAGGAATGCTACACTTTTTAACCAAAAATCACACTTTGAGAACTTAGCATAAACTTGTTGTTCTCTTAATGTCTGCAACACTGTTCTCAAGTGATATACATGCTCTTCCACATTCTTCGAATATATATCATCAATGAAAATAATCATGAACTGATCTAAGAATGATCTAAACTCCCTATTTATTAGATCCATAAAGGCTGTTGGTGCATTGGTTCATTTGAAGGACATCACTATAAACTTATAATGGCCATATCTTGTACAGAATGCCATTTTAGGAACATAGGCTTCACTAATCTATAACTGATGATAGCCCAACCTTAATTGAAACTTAGAAAATAATTATGCACAATGAAGTTAATCGAATAAATCATCTATCCTCGAAAGAGGATACTTGTTCTTAACTGTCACCTTATTTAATTCTCTATAATCAATACACAATCTTAGAGTACCATCTTTCTTCTTCATAAACAGGACTGGTGCACTCCAAGGAGAAGTATTAAGTCTTATAAAACTCTTGTCCAGCAAGTCTTACAACTGCCTTCTTAACTCTTTCAACTCTATAGGAGCCATCCTATAAGGTGGCATAGAGATAGGAGCTGTGCTTGAAACTATATCAATGCAGAATTCAATCTCCTTACGAGGTGGTAAACCCAGCAATTCATTATGGAAGACATTTGGAAACTCACATGCTATAAAAACATCTAAAATGGATGTCAATTATGATGTAGTATCCTTAACACCCTTTTCTCAGCATATTTCTTACCATAATAACAGAAATAAGATTATGTGGTGTTGAACTCTTATCACCCATAAACTTGAATTCCTCATCACTTAAAATTCTATAAATCACCTCCTTGCTATGATAATCCATAATAGCATGATGTTGAGACAACCAATCCATACCTAGGATTACATCAAAGTCTATTACATCCAACAACGTTAAGTCTACAGGTAGCTCTATGCCTTCTACTAACACAAGACACCTAAGAAGAATCACATCAGTGTCCAATGAATCATTTAAAGGCATGACAACTGATAAAGAAATTGCCATCCTCATAACTTGCTAACCCGAATTCGAAGTAAACATAAAGGACACAAAAGAATGAGTATCACCCAAATTAATCAAAACTCTAGCATTAAAAAAACATACTGGGAGTGTACTTACTGCCACTGCATTGGATGCCTGAGCATCGTATTGCATGAGAGTGAAGACTCTAACATGTCCTCTACCTCCTTACTGACTAGTAAAAGCCTATCCAAATCCTTTGGCACTGCCTCTACCCCCTCTACCCTGCTTCCTACTGGGCAACAAACTGAGAAGTGCTCAAGTACTGGAATGATGGTGACTAAAACTAAGCTAGAGCTACACTAGTTAAAGATAACTAGGGAAATTACTGCTGAAAACCTAAATAAGGATATGATCTGGCAAAATGTCCTATTTTTCCACATAAAAAACATACCCTTTGACCATATAACATTGTCCCTAATGGACTCTCCTATATGTCTAACAGGTACTGGCTGTAGATCATGTGCTATGGTATCTAAAACTACGTGTACTACGATTGCTGGTAGCACTTAAACTGAATCTGGCAGGTCTATGGCTCCTACTATGGCCATGTATGCTGCTCTTATGGACTCTCTACTGGGGTCTTTGGACCTGCTAAATAAATCCTCTAGGTTGACTACTAGAGCCAATCTAAAATGTTGAATATGGAGTATCATGATATCCTCCTACCTTGGTACCTCCTATCTGATAGAAATCAGGCATAACTCCTTGCTTGATGAGCCTAAGCTCAATCTCCTTAGCTAGCTCAATAATAGACTCGAGAGTTAAGCTCATAGTAGACATCCCAGCAAATGCAGAACCCAATTGAGTAACATATATGGTGACAGTAAAATGCTAGTCCCTTATCATGTTTTTGACATATTTGGATAACCAAATAAACTCTCTAGTATACTCCTCTACTGACCTATTACCGCTGGAAATATTCATTAGTCAGAGTCTGTAACCTATCCTTATCGGTTCTAGACAAAATCATCTCATGAACCACTCTCTGAATTGAGCCCACGTGAGTGTAGTCATATGGGGTTGGATCATCTGAACAAACTAATATAATGTTGGCCCCTCAACTGATAACTCAATAATTAGAATCCACCGATACTCAATGTATGTAGTCTAAATCCTTGACTCAATCATATGAAGAAAATTGAGCAGGTTTAAAGTCCCATCAAAGGTTATCCTACCAACTCTGGCGTAGGATAAAGCTGCCTCTAGGTTTGACATACCCTGAACTTTTTGTTGATATAAAGGTTGCAAAGGTGGTACGACCTAAGGTTCCTTATCCTGTAGCTCTCTTTGTCTACAGTGATGTACTGCTTCTCTGAGTCTACCTCTACCCCTATGCCTAGCTGGCAAATCAGGGGGTAAAATCTCATCCTGGTAGGACTCCTCATCCTCGTAGGACTCCTTATCCTCAACCTCGTTATCTAGTGGAGTAGTTTATGCTCTCCTCATTCTAAAAAGAACATAAAAAAATATAATTCAGATAAAAATAGAAATCCTAACGGTTATGTGGAATTATAAAGTAAGGAAGACTTTTAAAGACATAATCAAACCTAATTACTATAGTAGTTTCAAAGAAAACTCAAACTTTAGCAACCTAGGTACAACTTGTAAGCACCCAATTTTAAGATAGTTGAGCGTGGGTATGACAAAGGACTCTAATAATGAAAATATTATAAATACATCTTCAACACTTAAAGTTTGAAACCTAAAAAGTTTAAATGCATTTCGAAAAGAGTTTAATTAGTTTTTTAAATGACTTAATTGTGATGTTTTCTTTAAAGACCTAATTGAAAAGTGTAAATTCTTTCAGGGGTCTTTTTATAATTAAAAGTTAAAAAAGAGATTGGAATTACATAAAACCAATCGGAATTATAGGTTTTTCATCTATATTTTTTATTTTCCATAAAAAAAATCTTATTTTCTACATTTTGATTGGTTAAATAATATTTTTTAGGAAATCAAAAGTCCTTTTTAAATCAAAACTCTATCACTATGAAGAGGGAAGTTACAATCTGATATGTCTTTTAGCTAGGTTTTTCAATATAAACCCAGCTCAAACTCTCTTTGGGGGGACCTCTTTTTTGGCTAAACTTTTTTTGGAGGCTTTTCCTTTTCTTTTTATGCAGTGTTCAATTAAAAATATTTTCTTATGAAGTATTTGTTCTTTGAGGAAAAAGCAGTAAGCTTTTGAAAGGAGAATATCAAGTATTGAAGATCCATTTAAAAAGCAATGATAATTTATACTAGTCTGAGAGATAAATCAATACTGCATCCATACCATCATCTCCTCTCATACTTTCTTCTATTTTTTATTTTATTATTTTGATTCTATTAAATTTTAACTTTATTTAATTATTATTATTATTTTGTTTATTCACTAATCATTGTTTATTTTTTGTGTTTGTGTTGATGATTATGGAGAGAGTTGAATGAGTTCACTTAAAGAACAAAATCCATAAAGATCCATGGAATGTGATGGATGCAATCTTATAGTTGAATATAGTTTTTAGGTTTTTCTTTTAATTGTTTTTTGTTTGGTTGTTTTATTTTGTATTTTTTTATTTAGTTATTTTAGGGTTGTACTAATTTTTATTTTTTCCTAATTATTTTTCAGTAGATCATTGTAATAGCCCCAATAGTGAGAATAATGGAATCTTGTATATGGTTGTGTGTTTATTTTAATTAATTAGGTAGTAAGATTAGGGTTTTCATTGGGTGATTAATTAAAATTAAGTGCTATATAGATAATTAGGGTTTTTAATTAAAATTGAATTAGATTTAAGGATAGAATTAGGGTTACTTGTTAATTATTTTATTTTGTTGTTTAAGATCACTTTAACTAAGTTAGGTTTTTTAGAAGAAATAAATTTAATTGATTGTTTGATCTTTTATTTGATTGTTTTAGTATTTTTTATGTTTTTGGGCCTATTGATTTATTTTTATGTGTTTTGGGCCCTAAGCCCATGTTAGGCTCTAACCCATTTAATTAATTTTAGGATTAGATTGTTCTTTTTGACCCATCTTTTAATTAGCCCATTTCATTTAATATGTTATTAATTAATTAGGTCTAAATTTTAATTAATTAAAATGCATATTAAGCCCATAATTAATTAGATTTAGGATAGATATAACTTATACCCATTTAGTTAATTAGATATAGGCTCACTCTAGTTTAATTTAATTAATTTAGACTTAGCTCATTAAATTAAAGCCTTTTCCATAATTTGTAGATTTAAAATCACCTTAGAATTAAAACATGTAGCATTAAGCCCACTAATTTAAATACCTCATGATTTGTAGATTTAGTCCCATTTTTAGAATTTAAATAAATAGACTTGGGTTCAATTAATTAAAATTAAGTAGAAATTAGGTCCATTAGCTCTTAGACTCACTTGTAAATTAAAACATATAGATTTAGTTCATTTAATAAAAATCAATGTAGATTAGACTAACTTAAGGATTGTGAATTTAATGAATGCATTGTTTACCTATATTTTTCATGACTAGTTTTCTTGGAGTTAATTGTTTAAAGGTTTATATGAAATTGCATGTAAATAAAGGATCAGATAGTAATTCATAAAGTAATTCCAATGAACACGAGATTGAAAGAAGTTAGTATTTAATACCCATAATCTCCTAGTTGTGGTGCTGGCTTTCTTTTAGAGCATTGTGTATAATAATTTTTTGATTTGTCCTAGTTATTACCCTGGGTAGCAATTCCTCATCACCACGCCATGTCTTTGTGATAGTAGTTAGTATGTTCTCTAGAGCCCTGAGCTCAAACAGTGTCACGATTGGTAAGATCTTTGACGTACGCTAAACCCTGCTATCTACACAACCATACTAAACCTAGGCTCTGATATCAACTTTGTCAAGACCCAAATCCGAGAGTCATGACCAGAGCTAGGGAATAGGAATTCACAAGAATTCAGAACCCGTAGCAAGCCTAAAATATATATAAAAAAATTCAACAAAACATAAACATAAATATACCCCATAATTAAAACTTTTTAAAACATATAGAAATTTCCATATCATATTATAATAAAATATATTCATACAAAGACTCAAATACAAAACCTTAGTCAATAACAATATAAAATACTACAACAAGACATACTACTACAACGTTTAATAAATATAAGAAATGATAATTCAAAATTTACATAAGTCAACCGATAAGGAAAGCGTTCAGTGAAGAGAACTACTATGATAGTGTTAGTGATATGCACTAGGTCAATCATGTTTTGACTTTATCATTTTATTTAATAAAGAGGTATTTTTCATTATCATTTTATGTTATGATAATTACTTGAATAGTCGATTCTTACTAAGGTCATCAAGTATGTGACTTGATAGTAAAACCCTTAGATTAAATATGAGTTCTATTCAAATTATCCCTGGTCATAACAATGTATTATGGCTACTATGGTGTTGACTGATAATTATATTTTACTAATCATGAATATGAGATATTAAGTCAACTCATAGGTACTTATTTGGGAAATAAAGTGTTGGATTGACCCATCATAAGAATACTATATAGATAATTGTCATAAGTAATTCTCATCATAGTAATATTGGCTTAGTCCTTTGACCTTGAAATCACCATGGATTTCCATATAACTATTTTATATTTTGACACAATCTTACATTATCATTAATCGGATTGTAAAATAGGCTATTGTTGGATATAAAATGAGTTGTGTAAGGAATGTGAGTGATTGAGAAGGAATTTGTCCCTCATTTAATATGAGTAAGATATCTGTAGGCCCCCTGATAAGATAAACTAAGAAAAATGCATGGCCATGCTAAAGTAAATTGATAAAGAGTTATGATTCTCAGTCTACTTAGAATCAAGAAATTATATGATTGAATTCTCTAAGGATGACATAATCTATGCCTTATATTTAATCAAGATATTATATGAAAAAGGGGCTAGAATATTCAATGTATATGAGGTTATGTCGGATTATTGATTTCACATGACTAATGTCTTGCTAGAGGTTACTTATGACTTATAACACTAAATAGAGATTTAAGGCCCACTGCCAACATCATGTGAACCTATAGGGTCACACATTTTGAACAAGCCCAGAACGAATATAGGTTTAACAATCCCAAATTAGCTATGTGGAAATAAATAAATAAAATATTTATTTATTTAAGGTAAAGGTTATCTTAAATAAATAGAAAATTATTTCTAATGTAATCTTAAATAAAATCAAAATAAAAATAAGTGAGAAATTGCCAAAAGATTGTTTAGCAAGTGAAACCATAATTTAAATGTCTATAAATATATTATATTCTCTAGGGTTTTATACACTCTCATTATTCTGCCACTAAATTTATTTTTTCTCTTTTAGAAAACAAAACACAAAGTTCTTTTTTATTTTTGGTTTGTGAGAAATAAATAGAAGGTAATTGCATATAAATATTCATTTTCAAAATCAAGGGTTATTCTTATGGATACTTGTGGATGACAAATTCTTTTGAAGACATCTTAAATTCGAACTGCTAAATTAAAAGCTCAAGGTAGGGTATCACCGGAGTGAACTTTCTCTCTTCTTTCCAAATTTCTTACCTCTTCTGCGTTTGTGGTAAGAAAAAAAAACCCTAAATTTAATTAATTAATCGAATTACTTAGATCTAGGTTCAAGTTTGTGATTCAAATTTTATTTTTTTGCTACGTATGGAATCATGAAACCCAACAGAGAGGTGTGATGAAAAGTTTCTTGAAAATTAATTGAGAAGAGTCAGACCTCAATGAATGAATCATTATTACATATATACATGCAACCTAAGTATACAAGCAATTAATATAGTATTTATGTAATTTATAAACACATTTCAAGTGGATGATTAAAAATAATTTTCGTATCAGCACACTAATGGAAATTAAGTGGAGGATTAGAGTAGAACCTTGAAATTTTTTGCAACCTCAAACACTTAAGCTTACTAGCCAACAGACTTACTTAAATCCAAGAATATTCCTCTTTTCCAATTTGATAGCGGACTAGCCTTGAGACACCAAGTCAACTGAGTTTCTGTAATCCCACTGCTAGCATGACTGGCCTCGAGACACTAGGTCAACTGAACTTCCGCAGTCATACCACTCTTTAACCACAAATCTTAATAATCAATTTTTTCATATCTTAAATCATATAATCTTGTATAAATAAAAATTTTATAGCCTAGCATCTAACGTACGATTGCACAATATTTCTAGTGTAGCTTATTAGGTAACACATTCTACAGTTATCCTGCAAAAAACATTTCCTAAATAAAATAATAAAATCATATTAAATATGAGCAACATCCAAATTATACAAATAAATATTCACCTTTATATATATGTAAACATATATATAATAACAATAACAATTAACATTTAATGCAACATAGCATAATAAAATTCATATTTATTAAAAATATTGATGCCAATAATATTTTCTACATGGAATGCATACATATAATAATAACTCACAGGTGGAATGCACTCCTCTATGATGACTCGACTGGCTCTGTCCTGTAGGCCTTAGTCTCAATGCGACTATAAAAAAATAATAATAAATTAATTAGGAAAAAAGTTCTAGTCTTATATATTGTAGATTTCTAGGGCAAGACTCTATCTAAAACACAATTCTAGTAAAAGACTCAAAACTTAAAACAGACCGATGACATATTTTACAAGAGATTTACTGAAAATTCAGTAGAGTCTTCTTTGTAAAATAGACATCTCTGTACTAAAAGTAGAGTCATTTCTACACGAAAACACACTTCAAAAATATTTCAAAACTCAATATCTTGGGTTGGGCCCCCGAACTACAATTTACGCCTAACCTAGAGCCAACATCACAAAATGTACAATAAAATAATATAATTTTCTCAAATCACCAAAATATATCATAAAAATATTAAATAAATTTAATTTCCAAATAAATTATAATATTCAAGTTCACAAATAAAAATTACCAACAAAATCCATTAATGGAATATAATTTCGATTTTACACATAAATTAGCATAAATTGTAAATAATTATTAAAATCACTTATTATTATCATAAAAAAATAATAAAATGCTCATTTAGGCTCAAAAGGTAATAAATAAATTTATTTTTCATATATTTCCCAAAATAACTACTAAATAATTAATAATTGGAAAAATAATTATAAAAATTATTTCTATACTTTTATTTATCAAAAATCAGTCTAAACAGAATAATTAACAACAATTTTAATTAAAATTAAATAATTTATTAATTTTCAGTAATTTCTCAAAAATACATATTTATACATAACCTTTAAAAATTAATATTTCAAATTCTACAAAAAATTTCACAAAACTTTCGTCACAAAATTTATTCTGCATAATTAATAGAATAAATATTTTCACAATATTTATTCACAAATATTTTCCTGAGCCTGGAACAGTAGTGTAAACAGTAACCGAGTCCAAAAAATTCAAAAAAATCATAAAATTAAATAAAAATCACATTCAAAAAGATCAAGACTTTAATTATATTTAATCTCAAAGCAACAATATATAATTCAACCGAATTCAAGCTCAAATTAAACACAAAACCTAAAAATCAAATTACCCAAAATCAGATTAGTTCACAGAGTTGTCTCGCCAAATCAAGTTGGGAAAAATGAAGTCCGAAGGGAGAGCTTTCGATCAAGACCAGCGACGTCATCAATGGTGGTTGGAATCATTGCTGGTGATTGTGTCTTCAATCCAGCATCGAGAGGAAATTGAGAAGAAAGAGAGAGAGAAGCAGCCGGTAGTGGAGACGAGCTACTGCTGGCGGTTGGCAGCTTCCGACAATGACGTGGCAGTGGCAGTGGCAGTGGGTGTTGGCACTGGTCACGTGCAAGGAGAAGAAGGAAGAAGAAAAGAAAGGGAAATAAAGAAAAGAAGAAAAGGGAGAGGGAAGGAAAAAAATGTTTTTAACCTTTTTTTTTTAATAATTATACAAAATAATAATTTTTAAAATAACAATAATATTTTAATATTTTAAAAATTTAAATTCTTCCTAAAATATTTACACAAATAATATATATATATATATATATATATATATATATATATATATATATATATAACATATTCCAATAATTATTAAAATGCATTAAAATATCCCATTTAACACTAATTAAATAAAATAACAATTAAAACTTAATAAATAAAAATATGTATCATAATAATAGGTTAGCACAATTATGTGTGTTCATCATTCGCTGGAATAGGCAGCAAGTAAATAGGGAATATCAAAGCATTTAACGAATGCAAAACGGAGCGCGAAAATGACGGAAAATGATAGAGAATCATTACGAAATGTTGATATTTTCTCACAACCTACAATATGAAGCATAATATACTGATAATTGAAATTGAATGCACAATGAGAGCATAATTGGACTAAGCTGTAGCTGAAAATGAGATATCTTGATAGAGAAAATGCATTTTTGAATGCAAATGATAAAAAACGCATTTTGAGTGCTAATGATGAAAGTGCATTTCTGAATGCGACTAATAAAAGCGCATTTTTGAATGCAAAGAATGGAAATGCGTGCTCTTAATGCAGATTTGACAATTTTAGCTTTTAGTGTTTTAGTAATTATGAGAATGCAATTTTTTAATGCAGAAAAGTATAAAAGCGACCAGAATGATACTTTGATTATAATAATGCTGAAAGTGATGATTTTAGACTTGAAATTTTTATATTTTGATGAAAATGTAATTTTTATATAAACATATGTTGAAAATGACATAAATAAAGGCATAATGATATTTTGGTGTTAAAATGATGATATTTAATGCATAATATGCAGACTTTGATGAAAATGTTGATTTCAGTGCAAAAATGATGAAAATTATAAAAGAGTTAGTTGATTTATTATCTGAGCGTAATAGTAACCTCATTTTAATCAGAAATGTGCAGAAATGCGTTTTTCATAAGAAAAATGCAGAGAATACAATTCTTACAAGAAAAAACTCATAAATGATCTTCCGGTCATTTAGAAATGATGTTGAACTTGATTTTTACATAGAAATGAACAAAAATATGCACAGAATGCTGAAAATGCAAATTTTATAATAAAAAAAAATATTTTCAAAAAATCTGAGTTTTCAGCGTAGAGAAAATACAAAGAATATGACAAAATGTTATTAAACATGATAATGCAAAAAGAGAGCACACGATGTTGTCAGTCTCATCACACAAACACAAACTTTCACAACTGCTGGCTGCATGAAATAAAAAAATAAGAATTGAAATAGAAGGGAGAAAAAAGCAACTGTACAAAAAATTAAACGTACAAAATTTGATTATTTGATCTTTAAAATATTGACTAAGCTCATTTTGAAGAGAAATTTTGTTCGAAAAATGAGTCTTAGATTAGCAAGTTACACATTTGAGCATTTGTGCTTTTGCGATGATCACTTTGAGCACATATTTTGCTATTCTAAGTTTTTGGTTCACTGAATTAGACTTCGATTGACGAGTTGATAGCAGACTTATCATTTCAGCTGATCCGTTGTTCGGTTCGGGTAGATTTTATTTTTCAGTTTTAGGTTCGCATGCTCCTAAGCAATAGCGACTTGTGTTCTCGCACTGATTTTAAGAATTATTTGTATCATCGACCGCTTTTGGAGATAGTAAAAACTTAATGTCTGACACATACATTCTACATCAAGCAAAAAGTCAAATTCCTTAGAATCTTAAATATAAAATTCAACTCCAGGAATTTTTAATTTGAAAACAAGTTCACACTTTTAAATTGAAAATTCACAACTTGATTTAACAATAAACATTTAAGGGATGTTTGGTTCATACTCTATAATTAAAATTGAAATGAAGAGAAATAGAAAAGGAAATAAACATTTGAAGAAAGTGTTTGATTTTCTAGAAAATGAAAATACCAATGAGAATTCCATCATTTAAAAACTAAATTTTTTCTTATAAAAAAATTTATAATTAATATTTATACATAAAAAATTAACATTATAATTGTTTTTATATTAAAATTAATATTATAAAAAACTTATTTGTAGAAATATTATTATAATTTTTATAAAAATTATTTAATTTTTTTAATATTTTTATTCAAACATTTAATATATATTTTTATTAATTTATTGTTTTATTTATAAATTTTTAAAAAATTAATAATAATATTTAAATATTTAACTAATTTATAATGGATTTGACTTAATTTTTAAGAAAATCAAAAATCATACTTTAAGAATTGAAGGGGAATCATGATTTCCATTGATGGAAAAATTATATTCCTATTTTTATACTAAAGTTTAGCTAACTAAACACTAACTATTGACAATTTTAATTTTGATATTCACTCTTATTTTTTTATCAAAATAATCGAACATAATTTATTTGAATAGTATTAATCACGAAGAGAATAATCAACATATTTAGTTTATTTGAACAACAAATTTTGTTCCTAGAAATCGTGACTAACTTTATTTAAAATAATATTCTCTTATCTCTTATTTTAAGAAACCCAAAATTTATATTTACAACTTTCTCGTACGTCACAAAAGTTATTATTTCAAATCACAAAAGTTAGAAATTGAAAGTATGAATTGAAAAGTATAGAGAAGACTGCAAATAGTCTATTCAAGTTACTTGAGTAGGCTTGGGTTAGTTGTCTGGTATAAGACAATTTTAGGGTGCTATTTAAGTCTACACATTTTAAGACTCCACTGTAAAAACGAGTCCATAAAGTCCAAAGATTTGATTTACAATCGTACATTCATAAGTATAGAGAACGCTTTGAGTCTTCATTGAATTCACACATTTTAAGACCCCCTTTAAATAAAAGTCTTTAAAGTTAAATGTATAGATAAATATTAGAGTATATTTGGTTTGGTTAAACTATTGTTAATAGTTAATAGTTGCTACTTATAGTTCATAACTGGTAGCTAATTAATATTATATGTTTGATAAAATTATTTAAACCTATTGATGCTTATATGTTAAATGAATATCATTGGTATTAATTAATTTTTTTAAAATTTTTAAATTTTACATTTATTATAATTTATTTATTTATTTATATGTTGAATTGTAATAAATAAATAATTTTATTGTATTTCACTATATATAATAATTTTAATAAATATTTTACATCTATAATTTTTAAATATTGAAAATAATATACTTAAATATAATAAAATGATATAATAGTAGTAATAATAATAATAATAATATAAATTTAATATCTTTTATATATATATATATATATATATATATATATATATAAATATATAAAAATATAGCTATTAGTTCAATTTAAAGAAATAAGAATATTTAAATAATTATATTTAAATAGATAACGTTAATTAAGTAGTTTTATTTGGTTATATGAGAGTAAATTATAAAAAACTTCAAATTAGAGCTAACATAAAGCACAACTGATAGATGTTACAATAGCTATCAACTACCCTTTAAAAAAATTACCAAACACTCTTTTGTAGTTGATAGTAACTGAACAGTCGTCAATTCCCCTCCACTAACTAAATCAAACACTAGCTTAATTTTTCACAAGAAATTGGTTGTACTTTCAGCAAACCAAGGGACGAAAAGAGAATCCCATCAAATGCTCAACTATATATATATATATATATATATATATATAATAAGAATGTTTATGGATTGGAACACCACAACAAAACTAGAAAATAAAAAGCAAGGGAGAGATGCATCGACGACGTAAAAATGAATGGTTTATTTTGAAAGAGAAAAGAGATGAAGAAGTAAAGGAAGAGGTTTATTGTTGATATTGTTTTTGTTATTTTAAACCTTATACCGTAAAAATTAAAGAAAAACAAAGAAAACGTTTAATGTGAATGAAAAAAACCACCGTATTTTTGAAACTTATAGTCAAAAAGTAGTGTAAAATGTAATTTTACCTAAATTTGTTCACTTGAAGTTAAATTAGAGAAATTATTATATACTTTAAATATATTACAGACTATTATATCAATAGTATTATCTAATTTCTTATACTGTGAGTTCTAATTTTCTATTCTACATTTTTAAACATAATAACATTTACTGAATGTAAAATTGCCAAATCATTAACTTAGTAATTGAATAGTTATTCATTATTGTTCATAATTTTTGTTTAAATGAATTTTTTTGTAATTAAAATATTAAAAATATTTTTTGTAACTTTTGTACCCAATCATTTTTATAATTTAAGTTTAAATTATTGAGAATAGAAAAAAAATACATTTAAACCTTTAAAGCAATATCTTTTTCACTATAGGGGAAAAAAAAACCTTCAAATAATTTAAGTATGGCCCATAACTATACTATATAGCATTTCTTCATCATGCAGGATACAAACGTGCAGGCAAGCGAGGCTTTGCTAGTGCAACCAATGGTTTAGCAAGTGCCAAACTACTCTTCGATTCTGTTAGATCGATCTTTATCTCATTAGAGGGAACGCTCCAACTAAACCCTTGAAGAAGCCTTGCGAACAACATTACAGTCATTGAAGTCCCCAGTGTTACGCCTGGACATGCTCGCCTTCCTACGCTGAAAGAAATAAAGCGCAAATCAGGCTCTGTCAGCACCACTTGAGATCCATTATTCTTGAGATGACGCTCGGGTTTGAACATGTGTGGCTCGTCCCAAGTCTTAGGATTTCGACCGAGGCCAACGCGACTCAGCAACACATGGCTGCCTTTGGGAATGAAGTAGTTAGCAACTGTTGTATCAGCTATGGAGACATGAGGAAGATTGAATGGCGCAATCGGGTGGAGGCGAAAGGCTTCTCTAGCACATGCCTTTATGTAATTGAGTTGTGAGAAGTCTGATTCTTGAACTAATCTCTCCTTCCCTACAACTCTATCCAACTCTTCTACAGCTTTTTCAAGAATCTTTGGCTGGTTAATCATCTCTGCAAGTGCCCATTCGAATGCATTTGATGGATTATCCACTACAGCCATCATTATTTCCTGCAAAAGTTGAACAGTTTAGCTCTATTGAAATCATTCCTAAAACATCCACTGTAAAATGTTTTAAAAAAAGAGAGGGTATTTGGGTTAATTTATCTATTTAGAAAGAGTCGCATTAGCATTATACTATACAAAATTTATATAAACATCGTTATAGAAATTTTCTTTAAATAATTTTGAAATGTATAGTTAGAAACATATGATAAATGTTAGTGTCTCATTTTCATTAAATAAATAAAGATATGTGTAAATGTTATATTACTAGTCACGACATCTATTGTTATATAAGATAATTTAAAAAAAATATATAGTTTTGCCCTCTCAATTTTTTTTGCCCATAATACTGGAGGCATTTGAATTGAAAAACATTTACATAATTTATTACGAGTAACGATCTTGTTATTTATGATCTTTTTCTAATTGCATGACAATGAGGTAGTGTGAGTGGTTAATATTTATGAGATGTACAGTTGGTTGATGTAAGAAAAAACTACCATGTTATGTAATTTACCTATCAATATACCTATATCATTTTTGGGTAATGTCTAGTGTGGCTGGTAGCCACGCTACCTTGTGTTACTAATACTAACGATATAATTATCTTTTTAGTCTGAAGTTTAAATTTTTTTTTTTCATTAGATTATTAAAAAAAATTTATAAGCTACGTATGTTTAAATTTTTATATAATAGATTTATTCGTATGCAATTTAAATTTTAAATTTTTTTTAATTTTTTTTTTACAGACAATTGATATTTTAATTATTACACAATAGATTAATTAGTATGCAACTTAAGTTTTAATTTTTTTTAAAAAATAAATTTTATACACTATAGGTGTTTATATTTATTAAATTTTATTACATGAGTTTATTTATATGTAACTTAAATTTTATATTTTAAAATAAATAAAAAATGAAAAAATTAAATTTTCAAAAAAAAGAAAGGGCAAGATGGGCTTTTCCACCCACCAGCAAGATGGATGCGTCAAGTATCCCTGTCCATCGTTACTACCCTCCAATTGAAAAAAAAAAAAAAAAAAAAAAAGTTTACGTATTATGCTATGTGCATGAGAAAGATAGAGAATTTACAGTGATTTGAGCTTTAATCTCTTCAGTTGACAGAGAAGAGTTTTCATTGTCATCTTTTAAGGTAATGAGAACGTCAAGCAGGTCATCCACTACCATCTTAGTGTTGCTCCTCCATTGTTGAACCCTCTCTTCTATTATGGGATCATGATATTTATTTATGGTCCCAATACAATCCTTCATTACCTTCTCATGACCATCCAAATCAAGCCCTATCAAACATGGCATATAATCAGACACACAAGATGCATACGTATAAGAAAGAGCAGTGAACAATGCATCAACGTGCTCTTTTTCCTCAAAACCAGGTCCACCATCCTTCATTCCTTCCCCGAAAAATCTCTTATTGAACACCATCTTCCTCACTAAATTTCCACAGTAATGCTGTGCAGCTAGCCTCACATCCAGTAATCCACCTTCCTCAGATTCCTTGCATTGGTTATACACGTAATGAACAAGGTGATCGGCTTCTTCAAGTCTTTTGCCATGGAACCACTTGTGTTTCGCTGGAGAAAGGACTTGTGTTGCCATAACTTTCTTCATTTTCTTCCATTGTTCTCCCAACGGCACAAGAGCTGTTGTCAAATAACCTTTGGTAGTGAGATGAGTTGACATAGTTAAAGGTCTAGTTGCAAAAACAGAATCTTGGGCTTTCAAGAATTCGCAGCTAATCTCAGGGGAAGTGACCGTTATCACATGAACATTTCCTAGACGGATACAAGCAATCTCAGTGTTCATTTCTTGCATGAGATTGTGTATCCATCGAAAGCCTGGCTTGTTTCGTAGCAGTGTTGGCAAACAACCAACAAGAGGGCATGGTTTTGGACCAGGAGGCAGTGAGAGTTGCTTGGCAATTTTGTATCGTGGATTCCGGGGTTTCATTAAGTAAAAGAAGGTAATTGCCACGGCAAAAAACAAGGATGGGGAGATCAACGAAGTCATAAAAAGGGTAATGCCTGAAATTTGAAGTGTGTCATGGAGAGAAGTTAGCATGCTATAAGAGCCTATTGAGATAGTTTTATTTTCCATTGCTATCAGCACAGCTTCCCCAAAGCACAAAACTATAAGATATACTGATTTGAAAATCTTGCAATTTAAGATTGCATGTAGTATCTCACAAGCCCTCAAGGTTGCTTTTTCCTCTTTGTTTGAGTTCTTTATGTTGGGATACAAAAGAGAAACCCCTATTTATAGAGAGCGCCGGTGCCAAAATCTAGTTGTGAACACGTGGTTTCAGTCAATTGCACTGGAATAGAACACAATTAGTAGTAAATTGTAAGGTAGGGACCTTTCCTTCTTGATGACAAAACTAATTACGCTATTGGAGATCAATATGAGGCTGAGAATTTTTTGAAGAAAATACTTGAATTTTCCCTTTTTCTTTTCACTGATGACATGGTTTCAATATCGTTGCGGCAGAAAAAAAACAGCTTGTAGAAGTTTAAAACTTGTATATTTTTAAAGGATAAAGATTAATATTACAATTATTGTCACTAATTATGATATTTTATCTTTTTATCCTTCATCCATTTTTATAATTGTAATTATTGATTATAAATTATAAATATTTAAATCATGAAAAGATGAATTCACTCAGTTGATTTTAAGTTTTTAGACTCTATTATTTTAATAAATGTTAAAAAAAATTGAAATTTCAAAACAATTTGACAATGTTTGGAGGTTGAATTAGAAATTAAAAAAAATTATCATGTATTGCAAGCCATTACATGTGTCAGTGTCCATTTTAAAAATCATTTTTATTAGCTGCTCTTATAAAATTGAATCTCACATGTCTACATCAATATGGAAGAGAGTAGGTAAACTCAATACTTTTCTCTTTTAAAAGTAGAACCTCTTATACTTGAGTTAAGCTTAAGTGTAATAGTTGAATTTTGCTGTGTGAGGGAGAGGTGTAAGAGACGATGATAGATAATTATAAAATTTCTGCATTAATAGTGATATTTATAAGAACTCAATGATATTTTTTTTATTAAAATTACATACATGACCTCATATATTAGAGATGTAATCGAGCCGAATTTTTAAAAATTCAGGTTTGAGTAGTTTAAAAATTAATGAATTAGAGTTTAAATTTATTAAATTTTCAATAATCTGACTTCAACTTGATTCGAGTTCATATTTGATAAACTTGAGCCAAGCTTACAAGCCATATGAGCTCAACATATAACATGTATAATTTTTTATTATACTTTGTAATTTAAGCTTTATTTACTTACTACAAAATTAATATTATATAATATTTACTAGATATTATATTTAGTTCATAATTAAAATTTTATTTACTTAATACAAATACTAATGTACTTCAAAATAACAAAATTATTATCAAATTAAATTTATATTTAATTAATATTAATATTTAATAATTTAAATTATATTTAATTAATGGAATTTTCAATATTAGTATTTAATATATACAAAAATTGTATAATTTTATTATTAATATCTAATTTTTATTATAAAATTTAATAATTTTATTGCAAATATAAATTTTTTATTGTAATTAAAAACTTTAATTATATTATATTATACTTACTTAATGTTATACTTTATATTAATATTACTTCACATCAAAACAATATAATTATTATTATGAATATATAATTTATATTATATTGAGTAATTTAAATTATATATAATTTTTATTATGAGTATATGATTTTTATTTGATAATACTACCTAATACAAATTAGTATATGAGTTTGCTCACGAGTCCGTCAATGAGCTTGTTCGTGAGCCCATGAATGACCCTGTTCGCAAACATAAACGAGCCGAACTTTAAAAAAACCCAAACTCGACTCGTTTAGTTTATGAATTTTAAAATAGAGTTTGAACTCAACTCATTTAGCTTAACATACAAATTTGAATGATTTTTTTTATTGAGTTGAACTTTGAATGAATTATGAACCGTTCGGCTCGATTACACTCCCAATATACAAATGAAAAAAAAAATCTACAAAAATTTTTACTCTTCATAAATATTATTATTTATAGAGCTACTAGTTATACAACTTATTATTTTTAGTCATATATGTATGATTAGTGATGTTTCAAAAAATTTTCATAATTTTTAAATTATGAAAATTTTTACATTCTCTAAGTGAAATAAACTTAAGAGACATATTTATAATAAATAACTTAAGTGCTTTATAATTGGCTAATTATAATAAAATACATATAATACATTATCAGTCCAATCATCAAGTTTATTTATATATTATTTTAATCCGCAATATTTTTTAAAAAATATTTTAATAAAATATTTTAATTAATTAATTGATTTTTATATTAAAGTTATATATTTTATTTAATTAAATATAATTTTATCAGTAAAAGTTTGAATAACCTAATAGTATTTTTTTTTTATGTAAGATAAATTAAAAATTTAACTCTTACATTTTTTCTCTCAAAATTAGAAAAAAAAAAATTCACCAAATTTAGTAAATAAAAAACATGAGGTTATGCTGTGGACGGACAGGAACCACAAGTGTTCACTTGGTTTCGTACTGCACGACACTAAACGTTCTGACGTTGTCGGCCTGCAGAAACTTTATGATATAAATAAAAGGACATTCTCGTGTAAATCATGAAACATAATATATGTAGACTTTTTATTATTAAACAAATATTTCTTAAAAACTTAATTTTAATCGTCCTATTTAACCGTCTTCCAAATCTCCACCACGAGAATCTTTTCCGACCAAATTCAATTCAAATCTTTCATTTTCTTTTCCTTTCATAACCGCAAATTATAATTTCCTTTTTGTGTTATTTTCTGTTCATGCCAATTTTCCAACACCATCATCGGCACTCGTCGTCAATTTACACACCACCTCCACTTTTGCTTTCGTATGATTTTGTATTGTAAAATGAAAAATATATTAAATATTTTTTTAAAATTTTAAAATTTTATTAATTTAATATCAATAAAAAAAGTTTACCTACACTAAATGTATTGCATCATAAGGTAAGATTTATAATATATCAACTAAGTGATTTATATTTGATCATTGAAAATGAAACACGTATTTTTTTATTAGAAATCTCACCATTATGTGTAATACATTCAGTATATGTAAAAATTTCTTTAAAAAATATTTAAAATAATTTTTCTAATAGTCTGGATCATAGTTTTAAATGGAGATATTCTTATCTACACTTGATATAATGCATTTAAATGTTAGATTTGAATGATAAAGTTAGATGTTTTATTTTCATTGGCCAACTGTTTTATACTTATATATTTTACATCTAACTATATGGTATAAAACACCAAATGTAGACAAGAATCTCTCAAATAAATAAGCCAAATTGTTCATCAGTTACTGAAAATTTGATTCTCTAAAAATTCATGACACTTATTAACAAATTTAAATAAAAATCTATAAACTAACTTGTAAAATTGACATACTAGAGTTATACATATAATAACAATAATAATAATGTAGGCATTGGGTTAAGCGTGCGTCCAAGTGTTTAAAGACTATAACATTATGTAAATTCAAAGTCCACTAGGAAATACAAAATGAGCTTATACCCTAAGTCGGAGATGAGAGGTGCTACTCGGATGAGATCCGGGATACACTTTATAACAACCGGATCCCACGTAGGGCCTTAACAATTGTCCTTATAGATTGGATTCAAAAACTGGGAATATGTTTTTGGAATGCATACCCAACCTTACGGTTGGCCTCTAT
The DNA here is from genome assembly GCA_947683625.1 of Mallotus nudiflorus. Taxonomy (NCBI): domain Eukaryota; kingdom Viridiplantae; phylum Streptophyta; class Magnoliopsida; order Malpighiales; family Euphorbiaceae; genus Mallotus; species Mallotus nudiflorus. Next base: position 603,521 of record CANTUR010000143.1, read on the forward strand.
TTCTATTTTGTGTTTTAAGAACTTTAATTATTTCCTTATTAACATGTTACTTTGCAATTACCTCCAAACAATTATTTGATTTTATCATTAAGTCCAAATTTGCCTGTTAGACCAAATGCATGCAATTCAAATGTGATTCACAACCTTCACAATTAAACTAACAACGTAGATAAAAATAAATTAGAGTGCACATGCAAAGAAGTAGGGGATGAAAAATATATTAAATATTTTTTAAAATTTTATTCATCTAATATCAATAAAAAAAAAGAAGATTCTTCTCTATATTAGGTGTATTACATTTTAAAATAAGATTTGTGACATATTAATTAAATGATTTATATTTAACAATTGAAAATGAGACACATATATTTTTGTTACAAATCTCATCAGTAAATGTAAAACACTTAGTGTTAGCAAGAATTTCTCTAAAAAATATTTTAAATAATTTTTCTAGTAGATTGGGTCATAGTTTTAAATGGAGATATTTTTACCTACACTTGATGTAATACACCCAATGATTAGATTTAAATGATAAAGTTAGATATTTTATTTTCATTGACCAACTGTTTTATTTTTAACTTATGTGTTTTATATCTAATTATATAGTATAAAACACATAATGTAAGCAATAATCTCCTAAATAAATAAGCTAAATTGTTCATCATTTTTTGAAAGTTTGATTATGTGAAATTCATGAGACTTATTAACAAATTTGAATAAAAATTTATAAACTAACTTGTAAATTTGACCATACTAGAGTTTTATATATAATAACAATAATAATAATAATGTAGGAGGTGAGTTCAGCGTGTACTCAAGTGTTTGACAATCACAATACTGTGTACTCAGGGTCTATTACAAAATACAAAATGGGCTTATGACCTAAGTTGAAGATGGAAATCACCACTCGGATGAGACTTGGGATACACTTTATAACAATCGGATCCCATGGAGAGCCCCAACAGTTGTCCTCAAAGATTGGATTAAAAAACTGGATATAACCTTTTGGAATGCCCACTCATCATTACGGTTGGCCTCCGTTTGTGTTTTGTGTTTGAAGACCTTTAATTATTTAATTTTCTTATTAACATGCAAATTTGCAACTGTCTCCAAACAATTATTTGATTTTATCATTAAGCCCAAATTCGCACCTTATACCAAATGCATGCAATTCATATGTGATTCACAACCTTCACAATTAAACCAACAACATAGATAAAAATAAATTAAAGTGCACATGCAAGGAAATGAGAGGAGGAGAAATGAGTTATAACCTTTTATCACATAATTAAGATAAACTGAAATAAAATAAATAAATGCACACATGAAAAAAGGGAGAGAAGAAAAAATTACAACCCTTTTAATTACACAAAATCACAAAAAAAATAAAATAAAACTAGAATAAAATAAAATAATTAATTCTAAATAGCCTATAATTTAAATAATTATTCGATGATATGTTATCACCTTCATTTATTCTTGAAAAAAGATAAATTAATTAGTTCCTCAAATAAAAAAAACCTAAAAAAAAGTCACCAAATTAATTTCTCAAAATGAAAGTTAAATAAATAAATGTCCAATTAATAATAAATATCAAGGCAATAAAATAAAAGCAGCAAATCCAGAATAATAAACAAAATGCAGAAATAAATAAAAAAACTAAAGTGTACAAAACATATAATGAAATTTGAATTCAAAGAAATATAAATTGACAAGCATGTGTAATTAAGTTTAAGGCAATGAAAATATACCCTAGATCAAATATTCATGCCAAATAAAACACAAAATATAAATAACATAGAATCTCATTCACATAGACTACACCTTAATTCAACAAAATTATAGAAGTCCATCAATTAGCATAACTAACATAAAAAAAAAAACAAGAGAAGGTGACGAGTCGCCCTAGGCCATTAAGGTGATAGAATATCACCTTAAGACTTAAAGGTAGTGCCACTTTGATGAGATGTCGCCTAAATTTGAATGCATAATAGATTTGAATTAAATTCCTTTTCCTTACCAATCAGATGCAAGATTTAATCGATTACAAATAATCCATTTACATACGAGTTAACAAAAGCTATTGCTCAAAACTAGCGTTTATCTAAACAAAACAATGATAATTTTGTATAAACAATGAAACCAATATAAGTTAAAAGTCCTTTTACTATTTAAAATTGATTTGATTTTCAAAATGATTATCCATTAGAAATGTATTCGAGCTCCTTAATAGTGACTGAATGCAAGGATAACCCTTTTTTTTGTTTATGAAAATGAACCCCTAAGACTTTTTTACACTACGAATTCATGCTTCTTTCTCCTTTTCTTCCCCTTTTTCTAGCTACTTTCCTTTTTCTTTTTCATTCTCGACTAGTCCCTCCCCTTAAACAAAAAGTTTCCCTTTTAATTCTCATCCCTTATTTACTTTCATTCAATCCCATTAAAGAGCCTCCTTTAATTCTCTCCATCCATTCCTCTTCTTTCTAACATTTTCCATTAATGTTAAGAATGTGTAAGGGCATTAAGTCCTGATGTTTCAACAGCCATAAATGCTTTACTTAAAAATTAGGATAACAGTGTTAAGGCATCACCTTTATGAAGAGGCGTTGCCTCGTCAAACTACTATCTAAAGGCGACACCTTATCACCTCATCGAACTACTATCATAGAGGCGATGCCTCATAACCTTTGGGCTGAGGCAACTTCTTTTAATAGGCTTTCTGGGCTTATGGCTCAATGGGCTTATGGTATTCTTCTAAGAGAGTTTAAGGTCTTTAGTCTATTTTTAAAAGAATTTTGGGTCAGACTTTGCATTAAGTACTTGTTACTTCTCATCATTAGGCTTTTGTTATGGGCTGATCAAATTGCTTGTCATTAATTTTCCCCTCTACTTTTTAAAAATCAAAATGCATGCAATGAAATAAGATTTATGAAAAAGCATAATAAAGAAAAGATCATATATTTATGCATCGTCGACCTTGAAATAAAACCCGAGAGGTAGAACATTGATACTTCGATTAATAAATTCAATCTTATACATCATTGACCTTAGGGCACAACCCGAGAGGTGAATTGTTGACACTTCAATAATCACACTTGACTTTCACAAAATAATTTTCATCACACAATCATAATATTTTTAAAAGGATACAACTTTGTCTTTGGGAGACTGTTTGAACATCTTATGCCATCAACCTTGATTATAATTAATTTTGTCGTACATCATATGTTACAAAAGGTCTTTTTTTGCTTACTTTATGTATGACATAGATTTCATAAAGATTTTGATATCATTTTTTTTCATTTTCCCTTTATATCTCTCTCTTTTCTTTTTGCTTTTGACAAAAGAGGAGAAATATATTTGAGTTTGCTATTCATTATTATACATGTGTATAATATTTTATTATTGTGTTTATACATGCATAATTCATGAATAAAGGAATGGTTTTTTTTTATCTTTGATAAAACATAAATATCCTCTTAGGAATGGTTTTTATCTTTGATAAGGCATGAATATCTTCTTAGGAATGGTTTTTTATCTTTGATAAGGCATGAATATCTTATTAGGAATTGTTTTGATATTTAATAAAGCATGAATATTTTTACAAAGATTTGGTGTATCTTTGCTTTGTTCTTATAGAAAGTGATGCATTTTAGTAGGACTATATGCATATATGTTTGAAATTATTTCCTCACATTGCCTAACATTTATTTAAATGAACATGATATCATATTTTATGTTTTTAATACATTTGTCATAAGAATGTCATGTTTTTATCCCTCATGCTATATTTTATTTTGTTTATCTTTTTTTGTCAAGGGGAATAATCTATAAATTTATATTTCTTATCATGTCCACATTCGTAGGGGGATAAATAAAGAAATATATTTTATTACATTTGGTATCATTATTATCACAAATATGATCACACACTTGACTTTGTATTGTTTTTGAATTAAACTCAAAATAAGTTTGTCAAAATCAAAAAGGGGGAGATTATTGACCTTAGAAATAATCAATCTTAATTTTGATCTTAAAAAACTTAATTTTGAGCATTTAATTTTTTTTATTTAAGTGTCTATAAGTTAGGACTCTATTGGAAGTTAAAATGAAGTATAATTATCTTGGGTTGATTGGACCTTTGAGATTTAAGGAGGCTTTTGACATCCTTAGAGATTTATAATGAGAAAATTATCTTCTTCACATTTGAAGTAGACATCTTGACCTTTTTGAATTAGACTTATTTTTCAAAATCGAAGTTCGTTTGGTTATGCAAATTTTGAGTCGAAATCCATGTATACGTTTGCCATCTCAAACTGAACATCTCTTAGTATTTTAGACATATATTGAGATAAAGAAGTCCAATAAAGGTGATTAAAAATGATATAGAAAGATAATTTAAATATCTACAACTTTCATAAAGAAAATATGGGAAAATTCAAATTTCTTCAGGATGGCTTCAACTTGTGTATAGTTGTTTGACAATATTTTGCATTTTAGATTGCATAACTCTTAGTATTTTGAACATATCTTGAGCTAAAGAAGTCCAATTTAGGTTATTCAAAATAACATGGAAAGATAAGTCAAATATCTATAACTTTTATGAAGAAATTATAGGAAAATTCAAATTTCTTTAAGAGAAAATCATGGCTTCAACTTGGGTATAACTATCTGATAGTATTATGCATTTCAAATTGCACAACTCTTAGTATTTTGGATATATACTGAGCTACATACATCCAATTTAAGTGATTCAAAATGATATCAAAATATAATTCAAATATCTACAGCTTCTATAAAGAAAGTATAGGAAAATTCAAACGTCTTGAGTAGCCAATCACAGTTTCAATCCATGCATAGCTGTTTGACAACATCATTTTTAATGATTCAAAATATAAACATTATCATTTTCACTTCTAACAACTATATTTTAAAGTATAAATACCTTTAGAGTTGAATATAATTTAAGAAACTTATTTATTATTCATTCTTTCTTAAGCATTCATTGAGCTCTCAAATTCTCTTAAACAATTGTTTGTTTGTATAAATCTTGTGAGAGTTGGGTGTGTTTTAAAAATAGAATTTCTCTTCATCTTAAGTATTGGGTTATATTAGAACTTAAGTGAGATTTATTTCCAAAGGAATTGATTTAAGTGTTGTCCACTGAAACACTTAGGTTTTGGTTTTTTGAGTGAGCCTTGAAAACTCATGTTGTAAGGTTATATGAGTGAGCTATAAAACTCTTATATAATCTCAATCTTGTGAATAAAATTATGGGTGATTGAAAATTCTAACTTGGGGATAAGTTAGGTGGAGACATAGGATTGTTGTTGAATTCGAACTCCTTAAATCTTTATGTTCTTCATTCTTCCTTCTCAACTTCCATTCAATTCTTACAAAAAATTCTCTTGATTTCTCATTTTTATTTGATAGTCCTATTCACCCTCCTCTAGGACTCTTTTCAAATACTATTGAAGCATATAACATATGGAATTTGAAACTCATGTTAGGACTATTGTGCAGCACATAACATGATAATTTGAAAATTTATGTTTCAGCAACTGTGTAATATGAAACGAATTTTGATATTGGAATAATGCATGTAGAAATGCAAAGTTGAATCATGTAATATATTATATTTTGTACTTGACAGACAATTCAGAATAAATACAGACACAATTAATTGATTGACGATGTTGTTCAAAAGTAATTAATTAACTAGGTCCAAAGAAAGTTGTTAAAAAGCAAAATTGACAAGTTTTCATGATGATAACTTATGCTCATGGTTTGCTCATGTTCCTGACTAGACCATGAGCATATCCTCAAAGTCTCGAGCCTACGCTCATGGTCTCGATGTGTCTCTTGCCCAAATTGAAAGAGAAAGAGAGAGAGGGCTGATACACTCATAGTCTATGCTTATGATTCTGAGCATATCAGGAGCATCACCAATAGTCACTTTTATAAGTAACAATCATATTTTTGAATGCTCACAATCCCGAGCCTATGCTCACAATCCCGACCATCTGAATTCTTGAAAAAGCTAAAAATACATTTAATGAAGAAAAAAGATGTTGAGAATGAATTTAATGACTTTGAACTACTATTTTTTCACTTTTCAACTATAAATTGAAGACCTAGAACTTAATGTAAGTTACATAAGTTGGTTGAGCAATTAAATTCTTTGAACAATTCTCTCTACTATAAAAATTCTCAACTATTTTTTAGTGTTAGTTGTGTGCTAGGTTAGCACTCTTCTTTATCATTTTTCCTAGGTTACAAAGGGAAGTGTGGAGTTAATGTTAGTGGTTTAGGTTCAAGTGTAAGCCTTAAAACACTTATAATTAATTGTTGGTTAAAGCTTAGCCTTCAAAAGCTTATTATGTTATAAATGTTAGAGTTAAGCAACAAAACTCTTATAAACTCAATCTAGATTAATAAGATTTGAGTGGGTGTTAAAAATCCTAATTTGGGGATAAGTTATGTGGAGACGTAGATTCATTTGTAAATTGAACTTCTTAAAATTTGGGTTATTAAGTTCTTGTCTTACTTCTTCATTTAAACTCTTATTTAATCTTTGATTAAGCTTTAATTTTTCTTTTAATAATCAATTTGCCCTATTCACCCCTTATAAGGCCTTTTTAGGGGATTTTAATAGCTTCATGAAAATAGCAGGTTAATGTGTAATAGCTGAAAGTTCAGAAGGAGAAAGTAAGGTGGTGATGGAAAATCCATTGAGGGATTTTGGCAAGAATGTTTTGGGATTAAGATTTCTAGTTTGAGAATGGGTGATATATGATAGAAGCGAGTGGTTGTGGAGAGTTGATTAGGTTAAGAGGCATGTTTGGTCATGCCAATAATAATAACATATAATGACTAGAAGATTGATTAGGTACTAGGGAAATGGGTTGAGAAGTTGAAAGATTGAGAGGTTGATGGGGTGTGGGATAGTTTGGTAATAATGTGGCTCATATGAAATCATTATAATGATTTGTTGGATTGGTGACATTGTTTGAATGGGTTAGAATAGTGGGATTAGAGGTAGCATTTTAATGTAAATTGGGCAACAGATTTAGTAAGTTGATGGGTTAAGGTGTTGATGTTTGGCTTAGAGTTATTGTGATTATATATGAATAAGTAACATAGGTTGGAAAATTGGTGAATAATCCAAATTATTAATAATAGTATTGGAAAGAGAAGCAACAGAGTCACTTTATTGAATTAAAAACACCTATTCATAAAAAATTACATGGTGTGAGATAATAACCTTTTTTGTAATCAAGTTAAAATAATAGGCTGCTTATGAATTTCATATAGCGAAGAAATACACATAGGGCGGAGCGAGGGGCAAATTTAGATGTAGCTTTGAATCATAATCAAGGATAACATAAGCATTAAAAATTCAAAGTTCATTACACTTAGGAGATTGATGAAATAATTTAGTGAAAGGAGATTGGTTGGAGATAATAGGTGTGGGAAAATGGTTAATCATATATAATGCTACTTTTAATGCATAAGTGCAATAAATTTGAGGAACAGAGTAATAATTTAAAAGAGAAATGTCAGTTTCAACGATGTTCTACACATCCATTTTGTTTTAGATTATATCTACATGAATTGCATTGAGTAATACCATGTTCACTATAGTAAACAATTAAATTTTAAAATCCTCCACCCCAGTGTAATTTAAAATTTTAATGGAACAGTTAAAATTTTTTTCAACAACATGCATAAATTTTATTAAGGCACTATGAACTTCAAATTTATTTTTGAGAAAATAAATCCAATAATATTTACTAAAATGATCATAAAAAAGGAACATAGTAACATTTGCCATCAAAAGAAGGCACAAAAAATGAACCCCATAAATTTGAACAAATCAATTCTAAAGGTTAAAAGGCATGAAAAAAGAGTAAGGAAAGGGGGTTTATGACTCTTATTAACTGAACATGCATAACACAAAGAATAATAATAATTATTATTACATGACTCAATATTAGACTATGATAAAGCTGGGCGAACAGTGCAGATGGAAGTGTGTGCTAATCAAGCATGCCAAATGGAGAGTGAACAAAGAAAAAAATGATAAGATGTTGAGGAAGAAGAGGGCATATTGAAAGCCAAAGAATAAAACCACCATTATTCAGGCTTATAAGCAATAAAGTCCTCATAGGGATATCCTTAATTTAATAATATGATGGGAAAATTCAATAGAGACATTATTAGCATTTGTAAGAGAAGATATAAAAATAAGATTACCACTTACATAAGGTATATGAAAAATATCACGTAAATGAAAAACTTCAGTAGAATAGTAAGAATCACTACATGAGATATAAAAATCTTTTTACCAATGCCAAATGTTATATCATCAAGACCATTATATTCTTTTTTATAACTAAGGTTTTCAACATCAGGTGTGACATGATGAGTTGCTCCAAAATTCAATATCCATTATTGAGTGATTGGAGAAGAGTTAACAATAATGCTTTAGGATGGTTTGGGTCAGTTAGGGCAAAATTTTTTTAAAAGCTGTTATGAGCAAAATGCCCAATTCCATTACATTTGTGACAAGTCAGATGTTTGGTGCTAAAAGATGATTGAGAAGAGGATAAACGATTTTTAAAAGTATGAGATTTTGATTATGGGCGAGGGAGGGCTGCACCATGTCTTTGGAGTCTAAAGAAAGAACCACCTCATCCTTTAAATGATTATGATTGAGAATTAAAGAAAACTGATAGTGGTATAGGGACAATGGGCTTTTGCAGTTTTGATTTCGCAGTAAGACTGGCCTTTTGACTCAATAAAAGTTCATAAATCTCATCAAAGGTAACCTTATTATGTTGATTTTTCAATGACTAAATGAAAGGGCAATATTTAGGTCTAAGGCCATTGGTGATGACATATACAAAATCATTTTCATTTACTAGAGTTTGATGTGTAGCCAGTAGATATGCTACGAGTGTAAGTGGTAATTAATTCAGTGGAGTCATGTTGAAGTTTAAAGAATGTAATCTTACTGGTTCAAATTTTCACTCAAGATCTAAAGGTATTTGTCTGTGCTAATTTATCCTAGGTAGCTTTAGCACTAGAGGCTCTAATGACTTGAGGAATAAAACACTCAAAGATTAAGCTAATAATCCAAATCATAACTAGTTGATCTTGGGAAAACTAGGATTCATACAGTGGATTTAGTTGATTATTCTCTAAAGGTAATGGTGTTTGGAGAGATTATAATTGTTTAGGAGAGGGAGGAGTTATGCTTGCCACAGTATGTAGTTTGTGGCATTTAGTTTGATTGGTAAGTGGGTAGCAACATTTGGTAAAGAAGAGAGTTAAAAAGTAGTAGTTAATTGTAATAATAAGAGTGGTTTAGTTTAAGGTACTGTTTGCAGCCATAAGTGAATAGAAAGAAAGAAATAAACAAAAATAAGGGTTGTTAAACCATGTCTTGCTTTGATACCATTTAAATAAATGAGCAATACCTTATACTTTGTATTAGCACTGATATGAGTTATATACAAGTAACATAAAGTTGTTATAGCATAATAAGAAAGCTATGGTTGAGGATAAAGACAATTCAAATATTAAATAATACCAAATCCTTATGAAGACAAACAAATCATATTAGATAGAATAAATAAATATAAAGATATTTAAAATTAATATGTGATAACTTGTTCGAGAACTCTTCAAATCCTGCACACACCTTCACAAAGAAGCAAGGTGAATGAGTGGGGGAATCCCCACAAACACTCTAATACTTAAGTTAGTAAGTGACTTGAGAAAAAAATATTAAACGAAAAGATGTTATGTGTATGAGTGAATAGAGAGGAGAAGAAAGGTACATACAGAGAAAATATATACTTAAATCTGCTATGATTTGGATTCCATCTTGATGAGAGTCCATATTGTTATAAGACTTAGAGATTCTTTTTCTGTGAAAGTTGAGCATCCTTCCTTTTAAAAGGATTATAATCCTTTGTAAGGTAGGATATAGATGTGGGGTATCAATAGTCCCCTCCTCCTATGTTTTATTCAAATATTATGTCTGAAATTTTTGATGAAGTTTTGTTCATAGTTGTTATTAATGTTGATAAAATGATCTACTACTTGATTATTTATTCAAGTGACGAATGATCTCCTTTATAGGATTTGAGATGCTTGATTATAGTAATATGCATGAATTTGTACTGATGCTCGATGTTATTGAACGACCTAAGTTTTCAATGGTGCTAAGTGTTATTAAACGACCCTGGTCTTTATATGAAATCAACAAAATAGAACAAGAAAATATTGTCTCCTCCTTCAATTGAATTTTATGACTGTAATACTCTTCACTCTTGACTTTAAAATTTTGAATCAGATATGCTCGAAGATGAGAACACTAACAAATGATTAATTGAATGTAAATTTTTTTAATGAAGAAAATGGAAGAAAAAAATGATGTATTCTTTGCTTCAAGCAGCTGGCTGCTGAAAACTTAGTTGCCCCTTCAAAAAAGGAGAGTATAGATTTTATATCCCTTCATTAATGCCTTTCAAAATTTTAATCTTTCCATTGTTGGTTGTCAACACACTGATGTACGTAATAGACGCATGGCTGTGCAATGCTATTGCTCTAAAAATTATTGATCCAGGCACAATTGTGCACATTTGCTCTTTTAAGATTTTGAAATTTGATGAAATCAGGCACAAACGTGCCAAATGCAACTCTGAAAACTCTAAAATGAATGGATTCATGCCTAGCTATACTCATCCTCATGCACAACTATGCCAATTCTCACGTGAGACTCTGCTTTAGCTCCTTTCAGGCATGGTCATGTCTTACTTACACACAGCCGTGCATAATCTCAAATCTAACAACGTGAATTTCTATAAGTTCTCATCAGTTCGAACTAGTTTCATCTCCCATTCTTTAAGCTTACAACTCCTGAACAACTACTGTATTCATGCAAATTAGGCACCATTAAACCAAAATCAATAAATGCACACAAAATAAACTTAAAAGCAACAATAACAATAATAATAATAACAATAACTCACTATGTTAATAAGAAAATAATCAAATTCTTTAATTTTAAATGCCAAAATTAACTAATCTTTAATTTTTAGTTGCAAAATTCTAAAGGAATATTGCTTAAAATATGACATTTTGTGTGCTTACCAACTTCACCATGCTTAAATATTTACTTGTCATTAAGTTATTTTAATAATCACTTATGACTCACAAGTCCATAATTTTAAATTTAGTATTACTTAATAAACTAGTTATCTAGAGTATAACTCCATACCTAATACGAAAACAAGTTTCAAAATACAGATTTGCAATTTAGGAATTCTTAGGACAATCAATTTCAATAAAGAAAAAAGTATAAAACAAAGAGTAAAATAGGGGTACATTCACTACACCAATTCCATAGTGTACATTTATTACACTATGGAATTTATTATTCCAGTTATAGGGCTTTTATCAATTTACTTGCAAAGAAAATGAGTCATATTTCCTTCAAGTGAATTAATTGCCTTTTTTATATGAGGGCCCACATTTGTGATGTTGATCCCTGGTCACTCAACAAATGGTTCTACTTAAGTATCACTAGCAAACTCATATTTATTGCTCTTTTCTTGCTATAAATTGGCATGGGTCATCAACCCCTAACTTACTTTGAACTCAATCATTAGAGTATTTATTTATATAATTTCTCTTTGACTTACTCTTATTTTTACTTTTTCTTGCTAGAAATTGACATGGGTCACTATAAGCATCTAATTTCAGGGTGCAATTGTGTATGTCTGCGACGAAAGTCTCTATGATGAAAATATAATTGAGAATTGATATATGGTGTCAATTTTCATGTTTTGAAGGACTAAATTGCAACGTTTTGTGGATTTAATTACAAAATTGATTTTTTTTAGTGATTTGATTGTAGAAATTAGAAACTTTCGAGGACCTTTTTTGTAATTTAATTTAAAAAATGGTCGATCAACATTTAATGCCAACTGGCATTACGTAATGCCAGTCAGCATTACACAATGCCAGTCGTCATTATGGGTTGAAAATCGACATTCTGGAATATCAATTTTCACTAAAAAGTGATTTTTACGTGATTTTTTAATGTTGATTATGTCATTTTTAAATTTTTTTATTGGTCTAGGATACCATGTGTTTGATTTTTTCAAAACCTTATCGCTCATCATCTCATTATCTTGATTTTAAAAATTCAAAAAATAAAATGCAGAGACTCCTGATCTTGCTCCCAACTATCGCCTAACTTCCCTGCGTGATCATAGGAATTGGGGTTGCATGGCTAGGCTTTAAAAGCTGAGAGATAGGGGCTGTGAAAAAGGGAATGAAAAAAAACGACGAGAAAAACCCTAGAAAAATAACTGCAAAAAAATCAGAGAGAAAAAACCCTAATTAGCTACTGCAAAAAAAAAAAAAAAAATTCAAAAAAATACGTTCTTTACGTTTAAAGTCTAAAAGATCAAGAAAAAAAAGAACAAAGTCAATCTCAAAATAGTGACAATCCCAATCTGAGGGACATTCAAATAGTATTTGCACATCATCTTCTACTCTTTTTTTTCTTTTTCTTTTGATTTGATTTCTTTGTTTTATTTTTAATTGATTCATTACTGATTAATTTTTTTTATTTTGATTGATGTTCCGTGTTGCTTTGGAGGGGAGGTTGGAGATATGTGATTTTGAACAGTGACTAAATTGAAGAATCCATGGAATACCATGGATTAAGATTTGTAAAAACCCCCATAGGATTTAGGATTTTTGCGTTCTTTTAATTTTTTTTTGTTTTGGTTTGTAATTAATTTAATTTTAATTTGTGCATAGTAGTTTGTAATAGCCCCAATAGTTGGAAATAGTAGAATTTTATGTTCTCTGCACTAAAATTGATTAGTAATTTAGGTTCAATTGGGCAAAAATCAATTAAAATCAATGATGGGTGTACATTAATTTAGGGTTGCATGTAAAATGATTTAGGGTTTTTTTTAGAATATCACATAAATCTTGTGTTTGATATGATTTTTTTGTTTTGGTTTTATTTTTGGATCTTTTAGTTCTTTGGGCCCCAAGCTCACAATAGGTCCAAACCCACTAAATAAAAAATAGGCTTAAAACTAGTTTAGGTTAATTAATTTAAAATTAATTTAGGCCCATTTGGGTTAAATTATATTTAGGCCCACTTTTAATTAATAAAATTAACTTAGACTTTAGCCCACTAATTTATTTATTTCTTTTTTTAAAAATTAATTAAAGCTTAGGCCAATTCCTAGGCCCATTCTTTTTTTATTTAGATTTAGCTCAGTCTATTAATTTCATTTCTGTTAAAATTTATAGACAATAGGCCCATTCCCTTAGTTAATTAAAACAAGTAGATTTAGGCTCACTAATTCAATTAAAATGTAGGACCATCTCTAGTCAAATTCACTTGTAAATAAAAATGAAGAATTAACTAACTTTAATAAAATTAATCTAGCTTAGACATAGGAATGTTGCCTTTTGTATGCATTTTTTTACATGTAATTTTATTATTTGTTGCCTTTTTGGGTTAGATGGTTGTTTAATTTGGGTTTAAATAAAATTGCATGTAATTAGAGAATAAGATAGTAATTGATAAAGTAATTCTAAATGAACATAGTACTGAAAGAAGTTAGTATCTTATTCCCAGAATATCTTGGTTATGGTGCTAGCTTTTTTTTAAAGAATCGAGTACCACCTTTCAATTTGTCCTAGTTATTACCCTAGGTGGTGACTCCTTATCTCCATGTCATGTCTTTGTGACAATGGTTAGTGTGTTCTCTAGGGCCCTGAGCCCAAAGAGTGTCGCAATTGCTAAAATCTTGGACATGCACTAAACCCGACCGTCTATAGTGGCAACTCCACTGGCGATAAGAGATACTAATTCTGCTTGTGTTCTTTAGAGTTATTTTATTAATTATTATTTTATTCTTGCATTCATTCTGCATGTCCCTATTAAACTGATGGCATTGGTTTATGATTCTATGATTCCACTAGCTTCATGGAGTTTTAAATTGGCTAACCATTACTCGTAGCCTTAACTCGGTTCAAGAGAGACTACTGGGCTCATTTGACCATAGTCTGTAACCCAAGTCCTAAATGGGGGTAGTCTTCTCTCGAGTTTACGAAGGATACCGGGCCCCGTTGACCTTGGCTTGTAACTCAAGCCCTAAAGGAGGGCATCTTGCTAAAGGAACCTTGACTTTTTTCACTAAACTCTAACCACATATAATGGCTTAGTTACCTCCCCTAGGATCTACCTAAATTGCTTGTATGATTTTTGCTATGAGGTATTTCTATCTTTAAAAGTCCAGACCCATACTTTTAAAGCCCATTTGAGCTAATAAAGATTGGGCTAGACCTTTATACTTAGAAATGTTGTTTCTATGATTATTACCATGAGCTATTTCTATCTATAAAAGGCCAGGCCTATACTTTTGAAGCCCTTTGGGGTAATGAAGATTAGGCTAGACCTTTCTACCTATAAATGCTATTTCTATGCTTTACTACTTTAAAAGAAATCTGGCATGCACATTGGTCCCTAATATCCTCGTTGATATTAAGACCAAGACCAAAAATCCTAGGACAAGAGACTCGCCATTGAACAAGTGTGTGGGAGGAATAAGTTTGGAAGGATGTATGTTTACACTTAATTAATACTTGCTACTTGTTGCATAACACGTGTATCATGCATACATGTGTACATGTATCTTATTCATCATACTGACACCTTGTTTTGTAGCCATTATAGATACATCAGGGTCTTCTCATATTTGGGGATGGTGAGATGGCAGACTAAGAAGAACGAGTCAAAGTCCTAAAACCTTAGCAAAGGAAATCTTGAATAGACTAGATATACTAGAAAGAAGCCCTAAAAAAACTTTATTTGGAAGCTAAACCAACTTCACTTGAATATGAACAAATGGAATAATAGCAAGGGAACTAGACTTTAAACATCAAGGGAGCTTTAATGGATGACATGAGGGCTATGATGCAAGATGAATTGAGACAAGTACTATCTGGACTGATGCAACCTGTTGTTGTCATACCACCACTTGCAATTGA
Organism: Mallotus nudiflorus; assembly: GCA_947683625.1. Lineage (NCBI taxonomy): Eukaryota > Viridiplantae > Streptophyta > Magnoliopsida > Malpighiales > Euphorbiaceae > Mallotus > Mallotus nudiflorus. The sequence goes on from CANTUR010000143.1 coordinate 618,617, forward strand.
AAAACCACTTGCTACTAATACTATCCCACCTACTACAGATGCTCCACCTGCTACCAAAAATGCTGGGGGGCAACCTACTACTATAAACCCACTTGCTATTGATGTAAAGTTGGAGGAATTACATGGTAAAGAAGGCAAAAAAAGAATCATTTGAATTGGTATACAACCATAAGTCCAAGCAGATGTGAGCACTGACCCAAAAAATATCCAAGATGGAAGAGCTACTTAGAGGACAAGGCATGGGATATTCATTTGACTTTGATGATACGCTACTTATGAAGGGTAATAAGCTACCTAAGAAGTTCAAAGTGCCTTAATTATAGAAGTTTGATGGAACTGGAGATCCTAGGATTCATATTAGTTAGTACACAATAATTATAACCACTACTAATGCCCTAGTAGAAGTGATCACTAGGTTATTTGTACTGTCTTTAGAAGGAATGGCTATAAACTGGTATTATGGGCTAGAAAAATCTATAAGAGCTGACTGAAAAGAACTATGTACTGCCTCTTTAAGACAATATGATTATAACACCCGGTTGGAGGTGTCCATTAGAGATTTAGAACTGATAAAGCATAAAACAAAGGAATCTTTCTTTGATTTCCTTACTAGATTCATGAATAAAGTAGGGCTAATGAAGAATAAGTTGACCAAGAAGGATTAGGTTAGGATGATAGTTCAGAATTTATCACCTAATATGGTCAAGAGGTTGTAGATAATGAACCCCAAAACTTTCATAGACCTGTATGATAATGGACTGCAAGTAGAAGAGATTGAGAATGATAAGAAAAGAAGCTCTAAAGGCATTAGAACCTGAAACTACCCAACCAGGGGCACATAATATATAAGTACTAGCCGAGATGTGGAGGTGCGCACAATTTAGCAACTCCAGAGATTCTCCAACTTCAATCAGCCACTCTCCAGAGTCCTAGAATGATTGATCTATAAAGGCTTACTCTAACCCTTAACCTTATCCAAACCACCAAACCCAAATGTCTCAGGTTACAACCCTAATAGCTACTACAAGTTTCACTAAGTAGTTACTATAAGTTTTACCAAGTAGCTGGCCACTCCACAGACACCTGTATTCACCTCAAACATGAGATCCAAAACCTAATGACTCCAAAAAATCATAAACCCTAAAAAATCCAACTCCAACCCAAACCCTAGAAACAGTCCTTTCCTTGACTACCGAAATGTTTCACCATCGGCCACTCTGATGATTAACTCAGGAGTGAGTGAAGAAGTGTGAAACTCCTTTAAAAACCTAAACCCTACAGCTAATGAAGAATCTCTTGATGCCTCTAGAGGAGTTAAGGATTTGCTGGGGTAGCTCTCAGGAAAATTTGATTATAAGGTGTTCTATTCCAAACCGCCCTCCATAAATATTCCAATTAAATCAATTGTGCCCTCAGGATAGGGTGATGAGTTTAATGATGAGAAAGAATCCAAAACCCTAGAATAACCAAGAGTTGAGGATTTATTAGGGTAGCCCTCAGGAAAATTTGATTATAGGGTGTTCTATTCAAAGCCTGCTTCTTATGATATACCTCTTGAGGGGATTGTGCCATTCGAATGAGGTAATGAATTTGGTGATAGGCCAGTGAAAGAAGAGAATAAGGAGTCTCTAACTCTCGAATTAGGGATTAAGGAATTACTGAGAGCACATTTGGGAAAGCTTAGCATGGAAGGAAAGGAAATGTGCACAATAGAAGTATGGAAGGACAAAAAGAGGGACAAAATCATCAGAGTTCTAGACATCTGGTATGACTTTGATGATGAGAGTCTCGCTAGTTTGGATATGTGGAGCGATGACCCCAAAGTGACTATAAGTTGGAGGAATTACAAGGCAATAGAAAAGAAGATTAAGAGAGTTACAGAAAGAGAAGAGACTGATGATGCAAAAATAGAAGAGGGGAAAGGAAGACCTAATTCTAGAACAATTAAAGAAGGTTAAGGCAAATGTCAGTATCTAGGAACTTTAGATGCACTTAGACAGCCATAGAAGAGCTCTAGTGAAAGCTTTGTCAAATATGAACATTAAAATAATAGCCATACCCGAGGCTATGGTAGCAAATGTTACAGAAAAGAAACAGAGGCTAATAACCTTATCAAATGATGACCTGCCTTTGGAAGGAAGAAATCATAACAAGGTGTTGTTTATCCCAGCTGGAGTAAAAGGGAAAAGAACCAACTTTGCAATGGTTGATGATGGTTCTACCATTAATGTATGCACATTGAAGATCTTGCCTAACTTAGGTTTAAAAACTAAAGACTTGACAGCTTCAAACCTCATAATTAGAGCCTATAGTGATAGCACTAGGATTGTGGACGAGACATTCCAAGCTATAGTTAAAATAGGACTAGTCGAATCAGTTATTGAATTCACCGTGCTGAATATACTAGTTATTTATGCCTTGTTGTTAGGAAGGTTATGGTTCCATGCTTTGGGAGGGGTACCCTCGATTATGCACCAGAAGATAAAATTCCCTCATAAAGGTGATGTAATGACAATCGAAGCAGGAACCAATACAACAATGGCCACCATACTGGAAAAATAGACACAAGTGTGTGTTCCTCTTGGTTTTCAAATTGCTAGGATATTTGATGAGACTGAGATGGACCCAAGGGTTGCAAAAATGATGGAAAGCATGAATTATCAACCTGGATAAGGGCTAGGTAAAGATGAGCAAAGAAGTCCTAAGCTACTAAAATTCAAGTGTCAAAATAACACTAAAGGATTAGGGTGTGCTAAGACTGGATCTACTAATAGAAGGGCAAGAAAGAGGGAGAAGGCTAAGAGAAATAAGCCCTTGAGGAGAGTTGAGCCGTTAAGTGAGAATTTCATCAAGCCATAAGAGGTCAAGTACTAAATGGGTACTGAGGAGTCTGTTAATGTCACTAGAAAAAATGTTCCTAGGTTCAAGTTTTTCAAGGACCAAATTATGGAAAACTTAGTCAAGAGCAATAAAGAAAAAGTGATGAAGCAAGTAGTTGGAAGAATGGGGGGATGCTACTGTCAAAGAGTTATTGTGTCTACCACTTGAAGAGGAGCCACCCCAAGATTTAGTTACTCTTATTAGTGATAGCTTTACTAATGTTTTTTATGAAGAAACTGATGTAATAATCTTTGGTCTCTATGAGGATGAAAATTGTGTTTTTTCTTTGGTCAATTATAAGAATGTTGGTTTTGCTTACTTGTGTGATGTGCATCCTGATAGTTATATGCATTATAATTTTGATTGTTCATGCATATTTAACATTAATTCAATTCAGTTTGATTCATTTAACATGGGCATGAATGATAATTTAAAGAACATTTGTATATCACATGTTGTAGCTCCTTAAGAGAGGGAAAATTTTGAGAAAATACCAACAAAAAGAAAGGTAGTATTTGCTTAGACATATGAAGACATGCTAGTTTTAGACAGGGACATTGTAGAGCATCGCACTCCAACTCATCCAAAAATAAAACCAGTTAAATAGAAATTGCGCAGGTTAAGGCTAGAATGGACTGAAAACATAAAAGAAGAAATTGCTAAAGAAATTCAAGCCAACTTTTTAAAGGTAGTAGATTATCCCCAATGGCTAGAAAATATAGTCTCGATACCTAAGAAAGATGGTAAGGTGTGAATGTGTGATGATTTTAGGGATTTAAATAAAGCATGTCAGAAGGATGACTTCCTTTTACCTCACATCGATGTGATAGTGGATAGTGCATGTCAAGTGCGATATATTCCTTCATTAATGGGTTCTCTGGGTATAATAAGATAATGATGGCAGTTATGGTTAAGATCAAGATAGCTTTCATCATGGAATGGGTGACACATTGCTACAAGGTTATGCCTTTCAGGTTTAAGAATGCAGGTGTAATATATAAAAGGGTAGCCATTGCTCTCTTCCACGATATGATACATAAGGAAGTAGAGGTATATGTAGGTGATATAATGGTCAAGTTAGAAACAAGAGAGGTGCATTTTGAAGCACTGGACAAATTCTTGGAACTCATTGAGGGGTATAATTTAAAACTTAACCCAAAGAAATGCATTTTTGAAGTTACTTTAAGGAAGTTGCTAGGCATATAGTCAATAGTAGAGAAATCGAAGTGGATCCAGATAAAGTGAAAGCTATTTAGGAAATGCCAGCACAAAGGATAGAGAAAGATGTGAGAGTGTTCATAGGTAGGTTACAATATATTAGTAGGTTCATTACAAGGCTTACTTATATTTGTGACCCAATCTTCAAGCTTTTGAGAAAAGATTAACCTGTAGAGTGGAATGATGACTGTCAAAGGGCCTTTAATAAGATAAAGGAGTATCTCATTAATCCGCCTATACTTAAACCATCGAGGATAGGTAAACCCTTAATCCTATATTTAGCTCTAGAAGAAAAGGCAATGGGAGCAATGTTAGCACAAAAAGGGCTGGGTGGGGTAGAGCATGTAGTGTATTACCTCAGTAAGAAGTTCTTGCCATAAGAAGAAAAGTATGATTTAGTGGAGAAGACATGTTTGATCATGATCTAAGCAATAAGGAAATTGAGGCATTACTTTTAGTCTTATAAGGTTCAGGCCATTTATAGAATAGACCCCTTAAGATACTTACTACAGGCACCTGTTATGATCGAAAGGATGTCTCAATGGATTATTCTCTTGATTGAATTTGATATAGAGTACATTACCATGAAGATTTTTAAAGGAAGGGCAATAGTAAAATTCTTAGCTCAAAATACAGTAGAGGGTAATGAACAGTGGAGCCTAGAATTCCCAGATGAGAATCTAGCGGTTGTAGAGCATTGGGAATGGAAGCTTTATTTTGATACTGTTGTAAACAACAAAGGAGTAGGGTTAGGAGTGATCCTCGTCATGCTAGAAGGAGAAACCATACCAATGGCCAAGAATCTGTATTTATAAGTAACCATTAATATGCCTGAGTATGAAGCATGTATTCATGGAGTATAAGCTGCAATGGCAGCTGGAGCAAAAGAGTTGTGAGTTTATGGGGATTCTATGTTGGTTATCAGCTAGGCTATTGGGAAGTGAAAAAGGAAAATCTAAAACCCTACATTTGCTATTTAAAAGCTTTAATAAAGAATTTCACCAAGTTTCTCTTTATCCATCTATCAAGAGATGACAATCAAATGGCAGATGTACTGGCAACACTCTCTTTAATGTGGGATAGTGTGACTGGGTTGACCATGAGGTTGTTAGTGATCATGAAATCAAAAGCTCCATGTTATGGTGGTGAGCAGATTATGGGAATTCAGATAGGGCCTTAAGAGAAGCCATGATTTTATGATGTTCAGAGGTTCATTGAGGAAGGGAAATATCTAGATGAGGCCACTTTAGAAGAAAGGTATGCCATGTATGTTCTTGCACGTAATTTTGCAAGTCACAATAGGGTGTTGTATAAGAGAATGCCGAATGAAATGCATCTCAGATGTCTTAAGAAAGATGAAGTGGAAGAGGTGATGAAGGATATTCACATAGGAGCTTGTGGTTCTCACATGAATGGAATAATCCTATTAAAGAAGATAATTAGACAAGGATACTACTGGATGAGCATGGAAAGAGATTGCATTAAGATAGTAAGGCAATGGCATCAGTGTTAGATCTACAAGAATCTCAACCATCTTCCTCCAATGGCACTGAATAGTTTATCATCTCCTTAGCCTTTTGCAGCACGGTGGATTGACATCATAAGAGAAATAAGGCTGACAACATCGAATGGACATAAGTATATAATTGTGGTAATTAATTACTTCTCTAGATGGGTAGGGGCTGAATCTTTTAATAATCTAAAGGCAAAATAGATGGTTCGGTTCATTAAGAAGAATCTTATTTGCAGATATAGGGTTCCACATCTTATAGTGACAGACAATGGGGTTCAGTTTCAAGCAAAAATGGTAGAGTTATTGCAAAAGTATGGGATCGAGCATCATAAGTCTTCACCGTATCGACCTTAGGCTAATGGAGTAGTGGAAGAAGAAAATAAAAATATCAAGAAAATCCTCTCTAAGATGGTTAAAACTTACAAGGATTGGTTTGAGTTTCTTCCTTTTGCCTTATGGGGATACAAAACTATAGCTAGAACTACCATATGCCAAATTCCATTATCCTTAGTGTATGGCTATGAAGCAGTTTTTCCAATAGAAACTAAGATCAAGTCTTTAAGAGTAGTTATTGAGGCTAAAATGCCTAATAGTGAATAGGCATGGAAAAGATATAATCATCTAGTGTCTCTAGACGAGAAGAGAATGAATGCTTTATTTTATACCCATATTTACTATAAGGGGATAGCAAGGGCATTTAACAAGAAGGTAAAGCCAGGGAAGATAAAAGTAGGGGATATGGTACGGAAATAATATAGAGTAGTGGTGTTCGATCCAAGAGGAAAGTTCAGACCAAACTGGGAAGGACCATACTTAGTCAAGTCAGTTATGCCAAAGGGAGCTGCCAAGATATCTGATCTTTAAGGGAATGAGTTCATGGAGCCTATTAACCTAGATCACCTCAAGAAATACAATCTACAAAAATAAATAAAATTAGTATAAAGAAAATATAAGTCTACTGATTAAAAAACCTGAAAAGACTAGTCAGATAAAAATTAGGACATTCTTACTATTCAGAAAACTCGTAAAAGTTTAACAGATAAAAATTAGGGAATAAATAAAAGAAAAATGGTCCTATTGATTAGAAAACCCACAAAGGGCTAGTTAGGCAAAAGTTAGGGGAATAAAATGTGAGCGAAAAATATTTAGTTAGAAAATTTGAAAGGACTAGTAGATAACAGAAGTTTTGTCATGTGATGTAGTAAATGTACTCATTTTGGCTCTAATTACTGAATCTTATTGAAGTTGAAATTTTTTCATGACATTGTATGTTCTATCTTATTTATAATGCATAAGCACTAGAAAGGAAAATAGAACATAAAAACTTAAAATAAGCTCTATAAGACCATTTTACTTCAGTCATGCCTCTATTTCTTCTTCCTCTGAGATTCATCATGTAAAGCTTGAATCCTCTTGTATCTAGAAAATTTGGGTGGCTCTATTGGTTGTATCACAACCCAAATTTAAAAAGTAAAAATAAGAAGCCCGCTAAGTTGAAAACTTAAAATGGCGACTTAGGCAAAAGTTAGGGCATGCTTGCTAAGTTAAAACCTGAAAGGGAAGATTAGGCAAACGTTAAGGCAAAAAAATCAACCAATCAAAAAAATTCACTTAAGAACATCTATTCATGCAAGTCTAATTTTAGGAAAGGGAAGTTTGAAATAGAGCAGTACAAAAGATAGCTTGTCTTAACTATAAAATAAAAAACAACATAGAATTAGTCATCCTAAGCTCCATAATATGGCCATGGGCTCTATCTTTTACTAAGGTCATCATGATGATAGGCATCTAGAGGTCAAGCAAATGAAGTGCTTATAAGGATTAAGGCTTGAGTCAACATTCCATCGGTGAAGCATCTTAATCTCCCGCTCTAAATCCCATGAATAACTCTGCATATATAGGAAGCATTATATCATATGCACTTCATGCACACCATATATACATTTGCCTAATAAGTGTATAGATACTTACTTGCCAACTATCTATGACCTGTATGGTAAATAACCTCTAAAATGAGATAAGTCCATGCAAATACTTTGCCTGTGTTTGGGGGACCTATTTTGTAAAGTTGTACTAACATTAATACCAAGTGTATAGGTAATACAAGAAACAAGTCACATAAACTCACATGAGAAGTATCTACTAGAGAAAAGATGGGAAGCTGAACATCACTAAAATGTATCTGCTGCTCAATCAGAGCCTGAACAGAGCATGGATCTGTCAGGAAGGCAAACATCGCCAAAAATAGCACTAGAAAAAGCTCCCTCATGGCCAGTACCAACATGTTGAGTGCAATATACATAGCCACGACTAGGCCTAAGGACCTCAAGTGGAATCTTAGTCTTAGGGGTAGCCTCACTCTCCTGCACAGTCTCAAATCCCTAAGTAGTCCTGGCTGCCTCCTCCACTACTTCATCAGTAGGGAAGCAAACCTCCTCATTTTGGGAAAAGCAAATTATGAGAAAAGAATAAGTAATTGTAGAGTTCTATAAAATAAATGATCATAAGTTACCTCAGTTTGATCAATGGAAACTTGTTCTAGAAGTTACCTTAGTGTGAAAAGCAAACGGGTCCGCTTAAGAAAAATTATGGCGTCATAACCTTATAGCCTCCCTCAACTCTCAAACTATCAGTCGGGAACTATAAATCATTGACCGAGGGATAGCAATAGGAATATGAAATCGGGAAGGTCCAGACCACCATTAATATACCCACTCTCCCAAAAACCACATATGACCGCCATAATTACGGAATAGAAATCTCATCTCCTCGAGTTATACTATCACATCCATGAAATTATATCACTGGATGTCATTAGCTCCCTCCAGCCAATCAAAATAGATTTGAAAAATTAGGATTTATTAAGTTTAAGTTTAACTTGTGTTAAGTCATGAAGTAGTAATTATTTTTTCTTACTAGGCCCCACTCGATGATGTTCGGCTAATCCCGGTAAGTCTGCAAAGTATTCCTAACACTAGATGGGAAGAGCCCTATCTCTACATCAAGGGGAGACTTTTGTTAGAGCTAATAGCCTTGAAGCCATGAATCAGCCCAATCTCTATGCTCTAAATTTGATAGAGAGAATAGGTCAACAAAAAGAAAGAAAAGGAAAAGAGAAGAAGAGAAATAAAAAGGGGATAGACTCACATGCAGGACATGCCAGAAGCCGCACATAGTGACAATGCCTCTATAGACAATGTCTAATTTATAATACAGATAAGCCGATGCCACAAATCCTCAGTCAAGGGTGATAACTCAGTCTAAGTCTCAAAGAGGGCTGAGAAGGGCAATGTTGACCTCTTGACTAGTCTCGCAGAAGAGGGTCAAGATAAGCAAGATCAGGAGGAAGCTCCTCACCTTATGAGTAATCTAATAAGGTGTGGTGGCGGGAAGACATCTAAATCCCTTAACCAATGATAAAAGAACAACATTCTTTTGATTCTTCCATGTCGGGATAAATCAAATCAAGTCTCACACATATTGACTTTGTGCATGCTGAGGAAGACTATAGTAATTGATATTGAAGGAAATGTGAGTCCCTTCAAAGGCAATCCTAGTGATCGTAGAAAAAATCATAGGGAAAATAATCAACTCGCCTACATGAGTATGGAACGTTTATGTCGTGTCCAACCATCACTTAATTAGTGCGAATAAAGAATGGCAATCAGATCTCCCTCTAGCAGTCAAAAGTCTAGCCATAAATCCTCTAAACCTGGAGGCCTAGACCAGCTGCGTAACATCCCTTGGTAGCTCATGGAATAATTCACGAGCTATGAAAAAATAGCCTGTGAACTTCATCAGCCACTGGGAGTATTTTGAGTACAAATGAGCATAATAATAATTAATTAAGTAAAAGAAAATGGATCAAAAAAATAGAATGCCGATCGGCATTATACAATGCCAATTGGTATTGCACAAATGCTAAATGATTTTTGGACTTTTGACTCCGATTTTTGAACTTTCGATCGGCCATTTAATTGAAATCCTATATTCTTGGGTTAAATTTAATTTTTTCATGCATTTATGAGTAATTTTTAATCTAATTTCAATAATATGCACACTAATTTAGATTCTAAAATTAAATATTAATTTTAAATTATATGAATAAATTTTTGCAGGAATAAATAGAAGTGGGAAAGTGTTACCTTGTTGCCCACATCTATGCACCTATGAAGGTGAAGGAGAGTAAAAGGAAGCATAGTAGAACCTTCTTAGAGTGCAAGTTTGTCTGGAGGAAAACAGAGAGGCATAATGGCCGGATAAGCTAAAATCTCTGCTCCTCTGTGTATCTTGTGTTGTGGGTCAACCATAGGATCTGATAGATCATGAATCGAACTTCGGATGAGCAAGAAATCAAAAGAAGAAAATAAAAAAATAAAAGAAAGAAATGGAGGGGGAAATGAAAGAATAGCATAAAAAATAAGGAGGGAAGCTTCTTATAAATGAAAAATATCCATTTGGTCCATTGAACTTCAGATGAGGCATTCAAAATCAAGTTTTTTCTTTTCAATTTCATCCATAATTGCATTTTAAATAGGATTTAATTCCTAAATAATTCATTCAACTAACATAATCAATCAATAATTTATTATTAATTGCATCTTTATTTATTTAGAATTCTCTATCAAGTGCAAAGAATAAAATATTATATAATTCAACTTTGCATTTCTACATGCATCATTTCAATGAAATGTCAAAATTCATTTCATGTTACACATTAGTTGAAACACAAATTTTCAAATTTATCGTGTTATGTGTTGCACAATAGTCATAACATGAATTTCAAATTTCACATGTTATATGCTTCAATAACAGTTTTAACATGACCTTTTTCAGACTTTTTACCACCATACACTACACAATAACATCCCATAAGGAATATACTGGATTTTAAATCACTAGACATTCCACAGGAACTACAATACCATTTTCAAAGCTCACTAGACATCCCACAAAAAATATAATGAGGGTTATCGCATTCATTTTGTTGAACGTCCCACAAGGAATACATTCATTTTGTTGAACGTCCCATAAGGAATACAATAAAATTCATTATCACTAGACATCCCAAAGGGAATATAGTGCAGTTTACTAGACACTACATAGTAATTATAGTATCATTATTAGACATTCCACATGAACTATAGCACATTTTTTAAATCACAAATCGCTCGACATCTCTTAAGGACTATAGTAAAATTTTAAATCATCGAATTGTTAGACATTCCACGGGAATTATAACACTTCTTTCATATCAAGGCTCACTAGACGTCCCATAGGGAATATGAGAGAATCATCGCATTCATTTCATTAAAACGTCCCACGGGGAATATAAAAAAATCCACTATCACTAGATGTCCTAAAAGGAATATAGTGGAGTTCACTAGACACTACATAGTAGTTATGACATTATTGCTAGATTTTCCAAATGAGTTATGACATATTCTCAAATCTTGAAATGCTAAATGTCCCGCAGGGAATATAACGAAACTCATTTGCATGTCTCACTAGACATTCTACAGGAAATATAGTGAAGTATGACATAACATCTTGCTTAAAATTGCTCAACAATTTAAATATCAACAGGTTGATCATGATACAATGAATTACTTTAATTCTCTCTTTCAAAATTATGTGCTACTATTGCTTTACCACAATTTGTCAGGCATATAGCAATAAAGGGGGCCAAATGTAAGCACCCAATTTAGGGATGCAATTATGTACGTGTGCGATGAAAGCCCCTATGATGAAAATATAATTGAGAATTGATCTCTGGTGTCGAATTTCATGATTTAAAGGACTAAATTACAACATTTTGTGGATTTAATTGCAAAATTAGTTTTTTAGGGATTTGATTACAGAAATTGAAAACTTTTGAGGACCTTTTTCGTAATTTAATTTTAAAAAATTGGTTGGCCAACATTTAATGTCAACCAACATTATGTAATGCTAGTCAGTATTAAGCAAGTTAATCGGCAATATGGATTGAAAGTTGGCATTTTGGAATGCCGATTTTCACTATAATGTGATTTTCACATGATTTTTTATGCTAATTCTATCATTTTTCAATTTTTTATTAGTCCAGGACACCACGTGTTTGATTTTTTCAAAAACTTATTGCTTATCATCTCATTATCTTAATTTTGAAAATTCAAAAAAAAAAAAGCAGAGACTCCTGATTCGCTCCCAACTATTGAACAATTTCCCTACGTGATCATAAGAGTTGGGGTTGCGTGGCTAGGCTTTAAAAGCTGAGAGATAGGGGCAGCAAAAAAGGGCATGAAAAAAAAAGTTGCGAGAAAAACCTTGGAAAATGAACTAAAAAAAAGTCAGAGTGAAAAAAACCCTAATTAGCTACAGCAAAAAAAAAAATCTTTTAAAAAAAACATGTTCTTTGCTTTTGAAGTCCAGAAGCTCAAGAAAAAAACAACAGAGTCAATCTCAAAATGGTGGCAATTCCAATCTGAGGGGCATTCAAATAGCATTTGCATAACATCTTTTACTCTTTTTTTTCTCTTTTATTTTGATTTGATTTCTTTGTTTTATTTTTCATTGATTCATTACTGATTAATTTTTTTTTATTTATTTTTTGATTGATGTTTTATGGTGCTTTGGAGGGAGGTTGGAGATATATGATTTTGGGCAGTGACTACATTGAAGAATCCATGTAATATCATGGATTAAGATCTGGAAAACCCCATAGGATTTAGAATTTATGATTTTTGCATTCTTTTAATTTATTTTTATTTTGGGTTATAATTAATTTGATTTTAATTTTTGCACAGTAGTTTGTAATAGCCCCAATAGTGGAAAATAGTAGAATTTTATATTTTATTCAGTAAAATTGATTAGTAATTTAGGTTCAATTAGGTAAAAATCAATTAAAATCAATGATTGTTATAGATTAATTTAGGGTTGCATATAAATTGATTTAGGAATTTTTTTAGGATATCACATAAATCCTGTGTTTAATCTGATTTTGTTATATATAATTTTATTGGTTTTGTTTTTGGATCTTTTAGTTCTTTAGGCCCTAAACCCATGATAGGTCCAAATCCACTAAATAAAAAATAGGCTTAAAAATGGTTTAGGTTAATTAATTTAAAATTAATTTAGGCCCATTTAGGTTAAATTAGATTTAGGCCCACTTTTAATTAATAAAATTAACTTATACTTTAGGCTGCTAATTTATTTTATTTATTTTTTTTAAAAATTAATTAGACCTTAGGCCCATTTATAGTAATTAAAATTAATTTAGATTTAGTTCAGCCCATTAATCTCATTTCTTTTAAAATTTATAGACAATAGGCCCATTCCCTTAGTTAATTAAAACAAATAGATTTAAGCTCACTAATTCAATTAAAATGTAGGACCATCTCTAGTCCAATTCACTTATAAATAAAAATGAAGAATTAACTAACTTTAATAAAATTAATCAAGCTTAGACATAAGGACGTTGCCTTTTGTTTGCGTTTTTTACACGTAATTTTATGACCTGTTACCTTTTTGGGTTAGATGAATGTTTAATTTGGGTTTAAATAAAATTGCATGTAATTAGAGAATAATATAGTAATTCATAAAATAATTCTAAATGAACATAAAACTGAAAGAAGTTAGTACTCCGTTCTTAGAATCTCTTTATTGTGGTGCTAGTTTTCTTTTAGAGAATCAAATATCACCTTTTGATTTGTTTCAGTTATTATCCTGGGTGGTGATTCTTCATTTTCACGTCATGTCTTTATGATAATGGTTAGTGTATTCTCTAGAGCTCTAAGCCAAAATAATATTGCAGTTGCTAAAATTTTGAACGCACACTAAAACCCGCTGTCTACTATCACTAACTCCTAATTTACTTCAAACTCAATCATTAGAGTATTTATTTATATAATTTCTTTTTGGCTTACTCTTACTTTTACTCTTTTCTTGCTAGAAATTGGCATGAGGCACCAACATCCTTAAGTTATTTGGTGTAATCAAGCATTAAAATAACATTTATTTAAACCCAATTCATTAAAAATGAAAATTATTTACAAATTTCCTTAATGTCCAAGCGTATAAAAAAGATAAATTACTTGTCGCAACTTTTATTTAACAAATTTAATCCTACCACTTTTTCAGTTTAAACATTTTCTTAAATGAAACAATTGCTTCACTCCTAAAAGGCTAAAAGTAGAACCAATATATGTGCTATAATTATAATTAATCATGTAGACCGGGTATGGTGAGTTGGAAGTAGATGTTTTGAAAAATTTGAAAAATTTAAAAATTGTTCAATTTTTGACAACAAAATAGTTGATAATTTTGATTTGTTTTTTAAAAGAAATTAAACATAAATTAATTTTTTTAATTTTTTCTTTATTTTTAGGGAGAATAAATACTTTGAATTGAATCATATTAAAAATTTTGGTGTTCTCAATGTCGTTCTTTTACTTACATTTTATAATTATTAACATCTATATATGTACAACTAATTTAAAATAAAAATACAATTAAATAATATTGAAAACTACACTCATAATTATTTAACTATGTATAGAGTAATATTTGAGATGCCTGGGTACACCTTTAAATTACTAACCATGATAAATATATTTAAAAAATATTTGGTTATAATAAAAATTTTAAATAGATGCAACTTAATTTTTTTAATTGATGATTTTGATTTATTTTTTTGTAAAATAATTAAAAACTTAATGATAATTTTCTGTATTTTAATTTTTAATTTTTTTATTAATTTCCAGAAACAAAAATTTAGATTTAATTTTTGCTAATTCAATTGTTACATATTATTAAATTTAATAAATTCGATCAAGTTAATTAATGTACACAAGTTATGGGAGAATTTGTTAAAAAAGTTGGCAAGAATTCGAAGTGATTTTTTTTTTTAAAATATCAATTTATGTTAATTGATTAAATTTGAAATACATTAGTCAGAAAATTAATTTATGAGAAGATTGACATTTTTTTGTTAACAACTTATTACATATGCGCAAATTATATCATGGACCCCTATCCATGTTGCAACATGTACCAAGGGTCCATCACAAGTGGGAAATTAAAATGCTCACGCTTTTTTTTTTCTTTTTTTTGTTAAGGGCTATTAACTTCTTTCTTCTATTAATTGTATTTCTTCTTGTTTTTGGTTCATTAGTGTTCTTTAATAGTAGCTCTCTTGTTTATTACTCGGCTCCATTTTAACTCTCCTTTTCACATATGATCTCCAAATTACTAAATGAATGATTAGATGTCAGATGTTAATGCTATTTGTGAGAATTCAAGTAAGCATGTCCTTCTTTTTAGTGTTTTTAACGTTTTTAAGCATAATAATGAACTTTGTTGTTTGAAATTATTTTAGAAGTTATTTTTTATTTATTTGATTGATTAGGTTTTAGTTTTTGTGTCTGTGCTTTTTTTTATTAGTTAGAAGTAGAGTTTTATTTATTTTTGTATGTAGGTTCATTTATTACAATGTAGAGATTCAATTTTTATACATTGCATGTTCATATGATTTTTAGCAAAGTAACTGGCCTGTATGTTTTATAATGAATATATTGGTCATCATTTATAAATATATACATAATTAATAATGAATTTATATGATTAATATGGTTTTAGAATGAGTTTTAACAATAGAAAGAGTATGCAAAGATATAGACTCAGTAGCAAAACAATGTTCATTATTTTTAAGCATAATAATGAACTTTGTTTAGTCGATTAGGTTTCAATTTTTGTGCTTGTGCTTATTTTTCTTATTTAGAAGTAGAGTTTCATTAGTTTTTGTATGTAGGTTCATTCATTACAATGTAGAGATTCAATTTTTATACATCACATGTTAATATGATTTTTAGCAAAGTAATTAGCCTATATGTTTCTGTAATGAATATATTAGTCATTTGTTAATAAATATGTTCATAATTACTAATGAATTTATATATAGCATATGGTTTTAGAATGGGTTTTAGCATTAGAAAGAGTAAGCAAAGATATAAACTTAGTCGCAAACTAGTGTTCATTATTTTTAAGCATAATAATGAACTTTGTTTAATTGATTAGATTTTAGTTTTTATGTCTATGCTTGTTTTTCTTAGTTAGAAGTAGAGTTTCATTAGTTTTAGTATGTAGATTCATTCATGATAATATAAAGATCCAATTTTTATACATTGTATGTTCATATGATTTTTAACAAAGTAATTGGCCTGTATGTTTTTGTAATGAATATATTAGTCACTGTTAATGAATATGTTCATAATTAATAATGAATTTATATAATGAATATGGTTTTAGATTGGGTTTTAGCATTAGAAAAAGTAAACAAAGATATAAACTCAGTAGCAAAACAATGTTCATTATTTTTAAGTATAATAATGAACTTTATTTGATTGATTAGGTTTTAGTTTTTATGTCTGTGCTTGTTTTTCTTAGTTAGAAGTAGGGTTTCATTAGTTTTTGTTTGTAGGTTCATTCATTATAATGTAGAGATTCAATTTTTATACATTGCATGTTCATATGATTTTTAGAAAAGTAATTGGCTTGAATGTTTTGTAATGAATATATTGGTCAATGTTAATGAATAAATTCATAATTAATAATGAATTTATATAATTAATATGGTTTTAGAATTAGAAAGAGTAAGCAATGATATAAACTCAGTAACAAAATAGTGTTCATTATTTTTAAGCATATTAATGAACTTTATTTGATTGATTAGGTTTCAGTTTTTGTGTTAGTTTTTGTTTTTCTTAGTTAGAAGTAGAGTTTCATTAGTTTTTGTATGTAGGTTCATTCATTACAATGTAGAGATTCAATTTTTATACATTGCATGTTAATATGATTTTTTGTAAAGTAATTGGCCTATATGCTTTTGTAATGAATATATTAGTCATTTGTTAATGAATATGTTCGTAACTAATATTGAATTTATATAATGAATATGGTTTTCAAATTGGTTTTAGCATTAGAAAGAGTAAGTAAAGATATAAACTTAGTAGCAAACTAGTGTTCATTATTTTTAAGCAAAATAATGAACTTTGTTTAATTGATTGGATTTTAGTTTTTGTTTCTATGCTTGCTTTTCTTAGTTAGAAGTTGAGTTTCATTAGTTTTAGTATGTAGATTCATTCATTACAATGTAGAGATCCATTTTTATACATTGTATGTTCATATGATTTTTAGCAAAGTAATTGGACTGTATATTTTTATAATGAATATATTAGTCACTGTTAATCAATATGTTCATAATTAATGATGAATTTATATAATGAATATGGTTTTAGATTGGGTTTTAGTAGTAGAAAGAGTAAACAAAGATATAAACTCAGTAGCAAAACAATGTTCATTATTTTTAAGTATAATAATGAACTTTGTTTGATTGATTAGGTTTTAGTTTTTGTGTTTGTGCTTATTTTTCTTAGATAGAAGTAGAGTTTCATTAGTTTTTTTATGTAGGTTCATTAATTACAATGTAGAGATCCAATTTTTATACATTATATGTTCATATAATTTTTAGCAAAATAATTGGCTTGCATGTTTTTGTAATAAATATATTGGTCACTGTTAATAAATATGTTCATAATTAATAATGAAATTTCTTTATACATGTAATGTTTTTAATTATTTTTTATTATGTTTGTGTAGACAATGTTTCTAATGATGATTTATTAGGATTGACTATAAACTATTGTGAAGAGTCTTATGATTTATATAATGAATATGGTTTTAGAATGGGTTTTAGCATTAGAAAGAGTAAGCAAAGATATAAACTTAGTAGCAAAATAGTATTCATCATTTTTAAGCATAATAATGAACTTTGTTTAATAGATTGGATTTTAGTTTTTGTATCTATGCTTGCTTTTCTTAGTTAGAAGTTGAGTTTCATTAGTTTTAGTATATAGATTCATTCATTACAATGTAGAGATCCAGTTTTTATACATTGTACGTTCATATGATTTTTAGCAAAGTAATTGGCCTGTATGTTTTTATAATGAATATATTAGTCATTATTAAAGAATATGTTCATAATTAATAATGAATTTATATAATGAATATGTTTTTGGATTGGGTATTAGTATTAGAAAGAGTAAACAAAGATATAAACTCGGTAGCAAAACAATGTTCATTATTTTTAAGTATAATAATGAACTTTGTTTGATTGATTAGGTTTTAGTTTTTGTGTTTGTACCTATTTTTTTTTAGATTGAAGTAGAGTTTCATTAGTTTTTGTATTTAGGTTCATTCATTATAATGTAGAGATCCAATTTTTATACATTGCATTTTCATATAATTTTTAGCGAAGTAATTGGCTTGCATGCTTTTGTAATGAATATATTGGTGAATGTTAATGAATATGTTCATAATTAATAGTGAATTTGGTTTATACATGTAATGTTTTTAATTATTTTTTATTATGTTTTTGTGTAGATATTGTTTCTAGTGATCAGTTATTAGGATTGACTGTAAATTATTGTGAAAAGGCTTATGATTTATATAATGAATATGCTTTTAGAATGGGTTTTAGCATTAGAAAGAGTAAGTAAAGATATAAATTTAGTAGCAAAACAGTGTTAATGAAGAGATTTTATTATTCAAAGGCTGGACAAAAAGAAAAGGTTGGAAAAGAAAATAAATGTTAATCGAAGCTTGATGTTTGATATGGTTATAAAGCTTTTATACAGTTTGATGTTGATGAAAATGGTGTTTGGACTGTAACAAGACATGAAAAGGAGCATAATCATGAGTTATGTGATTCCAATAAAACTCATATTCTTTGCTCGTATATAACAGTTACAAAAAACTAGCTGATTTATCTTGAGCACTTAAAAGAAGTGGAATTAATGTGTCTAATGGCATTAGATTGGTTAAAAAGCAATAAGGTGCTTCTCCATTGGTCTATTTTATTGCAAGGGATGCTTATAATAATTTGGCTTTGGAAAATTTAAAGAAATTGGATGGCAGTGATTCTAATTCTTTAATTGAAATTTTTAGATAGAGGCAATCAAATGAAAAGGATTTCATTTTTTATTTTAAGGTTGATAGTGATGCTAGATTTTGTAAATTCTTTTAGAGAGATTCATATATGAAACAAGATTATGAGCTTTTTAGAGATTTATTGATTCATGATACAACATATCTCACTAATATATATGATATGATTTACAGTCCATTTATAGGTATGAATCATCATTGTATGAATGTTATGTTTGGATGTGGCTTTTTGTTGAATGAGAGAATACAATGTTTTGTTTGGTTAATTCAATACATTTTTGTGATCTATGGAAGGTAGATATCCATAGACTATAATGACAAATCAATATGTTGCTATGGCTACTGCTATTGCTCAAGTATTTCCAAATTCACGGCGTAGGCTTTGTATATGGCACATTGGGGAGAATTCAAAGAAGAATATCAAATTCTTAAGAAGTTAAAAAATGATTTATTGATTTATTCAACTATGTTCGTAAATACACTGATATAGAAGTTGAGTTTCAATTTTATTGGAGCAGGTATGTCAAAAAAAAATTTAATTTTATAGTTAAACTTGATTTGTAGAAGTAATGAATCTTGCTGTTTTACTTTATGAATATATATGTGTTTTGTTAATTAATCTTTGTATTTATGTGTTCCTATTTTTTTAGGTTGGAAAGAGAATATGAGTGTTCTAAGAATCCTTGGATGCAAAAGCTTTTTGATGTTGAAGAAAAATGGTGTCCTGCGTTTAATAAAGATTTTTTTTTGTGTAATTTTATCATCACAAATGAGTGAAACTACTAATTGTTTTGTTTCTAGGCTGCTTTTCAAGACTACTGGACTTTACAAATTTTACAATGGTTTTATTGATGTGGTTTCCGAATGGAGGAGTAAAGAAAATGGAGAAAACCTATGTTGTACGCAAGGTGAACCTTCAATGGCTGTGAGTGATGTGAAGATTCTTTTGCATGCTAGGGAAATATATACAATAGATATATATATATTATTTTAGGAGAAGTATATGAAGAGTTGTGCTTGTTATCAAATTTTATTAGGTTTTGATGGCACTAGTCTTAAGTATCATGTGTGGCGGGAAGGTTTGGATATCATACGTCATGAGGTTCTTTTTAATGTTACAAATATTTGCATATCTTGCACTTGCAAAATATTTTTTTGAGGTATATGAAAGTTTTTGAATTTTGTGTTTTTATTTAATGATCCTGAAATTTAAAGTTAATGGAGGTATAGGGAATTTTTAATGAACCTAATGTTTTTAGTCCACAAAACAATTGTTTTGAATTTTTAGGGAATTAGTAATAAAGCTGTAGTTAATTTGTAATGAATTTTGAAGCAATTCCTAATGAACCAATGGATAGTAGTCTAATATTGTATTTATTTTTTGTTGTTTTTAGGTAGCGATTTCGTGCTACCACTATTTGCGTATTTTGAATATCCATTGTTTGAAAGAAATTCTAAAGAAATATATTATGAAGAGATGGACTAAAGGAGTGATTGAGAGTATAAATGTTGATATTCCATTGGTATGTTCATAAGATGAATTTGGTTTAGCTACTTCTCTTTAGAGGATATAGATGGTTAGAAATTTCCATAAGTTACTTTTAGCTAGTGAAGACAATAATAAGGCTCGACAATATTATGATGAAGCTTTTAAAAGTTTAAAAAAGAGAGTTATAGATGAGATTAGTGCTATTTATTTTGAAGAGTAATCTAATTCAGTATCTTATTCTAGTGAAAAAATACAAAATCCTCCTCGTAATAGAGCAAAAAGTGAGCGCAACCAAAGAATTAAGAGTGTAATTAAAAAGAAGGGTAATTAAGCTAAAGGTCAGAGGAAAAGTGCTCAAAAGGTTGCAATACAAACAAAAATTCTTAATCATGCTTTTGTTCAGGTAATGAATTTTAAATGAACTTTTTGGTCTATCAGCTTTTATGCATGTTTAGTAATAAACCTTTATTTTTTTTATAGGAAATTCCTAGACAAGTAGTTTCAAATAGATACCTTGCTCATCCAAGCTCTGGCAGTTCAGAATTGATAACAGTAACTAGAGATTCAAGTTCAAGTCATTTTGAAGTTGTAAATTCTATGATATTTTAATTTTGGAATTTTTAGTTAGGGTTCTTATGAACAACTTTAATATTGTAATTTTCATTGTAATACATTCAATCAAATTAATAAATATATTATTTTTCCTTAATTAATAATTAAAATTAAGATTAGTAGTGTAGTAATTTTTGTAATATTTTTTTATTTTTGTTGGTTGTAGTGTATTTAATTTAAATAATATTAATTAGAGGTTTAATGATCCTTTTTAGAAAAGTAATTAAGTTTACAATTTTTGATTTTTTAAGTAAACACTTATGAATGTACAAGTGTATATTAGTGAATCTAAAGAATAATATGAATGAACATAAATAACAATATGAATGAATATTATAAATTAAAATGAACACGTGTTATGAATATGAAGTGCACCAATTTTTTAAAATTTTCTATCATGTCACTGATGAAATTAAGCATAAGTTACTTAAAAGTTTTAAAACGCTAAAAAAATCTTTTATACATTCATCATCCTTTCATTCGAAACCCTAAATATCAAAATTTTTTCATCTTGTGTTTCTTGTTTTGGTGAGATTAACTTCATTTTCATTCATTCTTTACTTTCTTCATAAGTTATTTGAAGCTAAACATTTTCCCTTATTTGGTTTGTGTGAACTTTTTTTTCCTAGTCTGTGATCTTTATGTTGATATGTAGATGTTGTTTTATGGATCTATTTTATTTTTTTTTTGGTTTATATTTTATCATTTATCGAGATTCATTAGTTCAAACATAGAGGTTTATTAGATGAAACTTAGAGTTTCATTATTTGAAACAAAGTTATATTGTGTTGATTTTCTTTTGATATTTTGATCATATATTTAAAGATGCTGAAGCAATAAAGAGAAGATTTGAGCAGTCAGAATTCATGCAGCCATTGAAAACTTATATTAGAAAAAAATCACGGGAAAAGAAAATATTGAAAGATGAGAAAACTAAAACAAAAAAGGTGAAGTCTCCACCAACACAGACCGGTAAATCTTTACCTATGAGGATGTCACTAAAGTCTTTATTTTCCATTATATCTAAATTATCTGAACAACAAAAAACTGATGTCATTGAAATAGGATTTGAAAGCCTTTTGGAACTATCACTATTTGAATGTCGCTGACAGTTGAGTAGGTTTTTGGTTGAAAATTTTCATTATTGTAGTGTTGCATTAGTATTAGAAGACGATCAGAAGCTTTTATTGACTGAAGATGACATTTTTGCTATGTACAATATTCCATGAGGAAAAAAGGCTGTTGTATAAGCTAAAATTGATAATGACTCATTAGATTATGCTAAATTACTAAGGAGTTAGAGAGAGAGGTGGAACATTCTTATTGGAAGCCCAATTACACAGAGAATGAGTGAAGTAATGGTATCTAAGGGAGACTATAGTGATGAATTTAAGAGGAATTTTATGGTTTTTGTAGTTTCATCGATGCTAAAAGGTCATTAATGTAGAAAATCAAACTCTAAGATACTATTGTCTTAGATTGAGGCTAGAGAAATAAGGAATTTAAACTAGTGCTTTTATACTTTGAAGAGTCTAGTGGATTCAATTCAAGAATGGAAGAAGAAACCAATTGGTTTTTTCACTAGCCTTTTAACTTTTCTTCTAGTTAGTAAATTATAGTTATTTTAATAAATTGAATAGTTAAATTCATTAGGTTAAAGATAAAGGTCATTTGGTTATAAACATAGATTCATTTAGTTTATATTAAAGTTTCTTATTTGGTTTTTAGATATCTATTGATTGGTTTTAGATTCATTAGATAAAAGATAAAGGTTTAGTAGTTATGAAATATAGTTTCATAAGTTTTTTAATTTTGTAGTTAACTTACTTGAACCAAGTAGAGTTCAAATTAAGAAACAATAATAAAAATTTTCCTATTCTCTATAACTGAACTGCAAAGAGTGTTAAAAAAAGAGTGAAAGAAGTACTAAAAATAGGAGGCTTGGGGAAAGGAAGAATTCTTGATAGATTAGCTCTGGCTCCATTTTATGAGCATCTAGAATAATAACCATTAGAAGATGTTCACCAAGAGGAACAACAACAATTTAACGGTACTGTGATTCATCATCTTACATACTCAAGGGAAGATACTTACAAAAATGAGGAGGAACATGATCAACCTCATGCAAAAGAAGAGAGGAAGGTAAGTGTAAATTATTTAATGTTAATAAATATTAGTTTCAATAAATGTATAGGTTATATAATATTATGTTCATTTCAGGAACCTATGGAAAGACTATCCTCTGTTATTAAGAGTTTGGCTGCTGATATGATAGAGTTTGATGAAGTGATGGCAGATGTTGGAAAGACACAAATTAGAAATCAACTGATAAGTAATACTTATGAAATCTTCAAGAACATTTCAAACTCTAAAGGACAAGAAGAAATTGAGATGGAAGATGAAAGAGTTCAAGAAGATGATGATAATGATGATGATTTCTACAGTAATGATGATTTCTTTCTAGTAGTTGTTGAACTTGAGAAAGTAATAATAAAAACTTCTTCTGCAAAATGCATAGAGCATTCCTCTCCTTCTTTTTTCTTTGGGATTTGTTGGGTTTCATGATTTCATAAGCAATAAAAAAATAAAATTTGAATCACAAACCCAAACCCAGATTCAAGTAACTCGATTAATTGATCAAAATTTAGGGTTTTGATTTTCTTACCACAAATGCAAAAGAGGCAAGAAATCTGGAAGGAAGAAAGGAGGTTCACTCTGGTGACACCTTACCTGAAGCTTTTAATTTAGCAATTTAAATTTAAGATGTCTCCAAAAGAATCCATTTTGCACAAGTGTCCACACAAACAACCCTTGATTTTGAAAATGAATATTTGTGTGTGTTGGCACCTACTCTTGATTTCTCATATATCAAGAATGTGGTATCAGAGCCAGGTTGCAATTTAATTAGTTTGATTCTATGTATATGTGATATATCTATGTTTGAGTGATTCCTTTCTGAAAAGGAGTTTTAAAAAATTTTATATGTCAAGGGGTAACATTTTATAATCATAAGGGCATTTTAGACATTTCATAATTATTTTATTTTATGTAATTTCAAGGAAGTGATGGGTGGAACATAAATAGTTTTGATTTTATGATGATTAATTATAATCTATATGAAAATAGTATTAAACATTAATTTGATTAATGTTTATAATCATTTAATGTGATTAAACAACAAACAGAATTATGATTTTTTGTGTTAAGTATACTGTTTTAAAAAATCAAAATAAGTATTCTATTTGAATAGAAAATTCAATTTTTGTTTAATTATGAAACATGAATATTTTGATTATATATATTTCTGTCAAGGGTAGTATGTTAAGTGTTAAAAAAATTATATATAATAAATCGATTTGGAACAAATTAATTATTCTGTAATATGATTTAAGAGTAAAATAGGGTTAATAGTGGCTGCTGTTTAAAGGTTAAACATAAAAATGATCTATTTTGAACAGATAAATCAAAAAGTAATTTGATTATGAAAATTATTGTTGTTTTAAGGTTTTTGGTAATAATTCATTTAAAGAGTTAAGGTAAATCGTTTACCTTCAGGGGTGCTACCACCAGACCCACTAGGGGCGTTGCATCCATGACCCCACAAGGGGCATTGCCCTTTAACCCCAAATGGATTCATCATGCATTTTTTTAATATAATAATTTAATTAATTTATAGATTGAATTATTTTGGAATGTGTTTATTTTTAAATAAATGGTCTATAGAATGGCCCTTTAACCAATGTGATTGAATTTTATTTTATTGGGTTGTAACTTTTTGAATACGGCCTGTGAGTCATTTTATTTATTGTAATTATTTTATTTTGTTTTATTAGATGGTAATAGAATAGCTTTTATTACAACATGTAATGTAAATCAAGACCTAATATGCAAATTCAAGTTAGAGGCCCATGATGGAGATCCAAGGTGGGAGCCCAAGGAGGAGGTTCATGGCAGAAGATGGAGATCTAAATTGAAGGCTCAATTTGTATTGGTATTATCACATGGGTTTGACCTTTGATCTTTATATTGACTTATGAAGATCAACTTAGTAATAGGCCATGCTATGTCACGTTTATCTTATTATGTTACTATGTTATGCATGTGATTCCATGTATGTGATGAATATAACAATAACTAAATAAGATAAAAATTAGCTAAACCCTTATTTAATATTATATCATTAAAATGCCTCCCATTAATCAACACTTATCAAGACTTGCATTGCTATATATAGGTTATGACAAAGCATTATGTATAAAGCCATCTAAATAAGATAAAATGGATAATGGTGATATCCATAAGTTTGAGTTGGTTAGACTTAATTAGGTCATCAAAACAGTTTTGGACCTAGGGCATTTGATAGGATATGTCGGTACATGTGATGTTAATATCCTATGCTTATCCAAGAATTACATGAGACGTAACTGGTAAAGTGTTACCTACTTAAATAGCCACACTTTAAGTGATAAACCAAAGCTTACTTGAAGTAGGGTTAAATAAGGATCTTGGCCCACTAAGAAATTTTAATTATTAAAATTATTTTAAGGATTTTATAATTTATGAAAATTTAGTGGGAGTTTTCTTATGCCTCTTTCATAATAAAATTGAATGTACTATATATTTATTTATTGTAGATAATAACATCAAACACTGCACCTACCATGTCACTGCGATCGATTCTTGAGAAGGATAAGCTAAATGGGACTAACTTTCTTGACTGGTACAAAAACCTAAGAATTTTTCTTAGGCAAGAAAGAAAAGAATATATCCTTGATCAACCCATCCTAGAGGAATCAGCTATTAATGCTCTAAGAGCACAAAAGGATGCTTATAGTAAGAATCTCAATAATTCAATTGATGTCACTTATCTTATGCTTGGATGCATGGAGTCAGAGCTTCAAAAGCAACCGATGGACATGTTCCAAGATAAAGCTAGAATTAAAAGGTTTAATACATTAAGGGCATTGCTCTCTTGCAAGTTGACTGCTAACAGCTCTGTTAGTCCTTATATTTTCAAGATGAAGGTCAACTTGACCACTTGGACAAGCTTCATCTCAAGATTGAAAAATTATTGGTTGTTGATATCATTCTCCAATCTTTTCCTAAAGCTTATGATAGTTTTATCATGAATTTTTTTAGAGTTGCATAGGATGCTTAAAACTATTGAAAAGAACATCAAGAATTCCACTAAGGATATTTTAATGGTCAATAAGGGAAAGGGTATTAAATAGGTTGGAAAGGGAAAGGGTAAGCCTCCCAAAGGCTTTCGGAAGCCAAAACCAAAGCTCAAGCCCAAGTTCAAAGTTGAACCCCAAGTAAAGCCACCAAAGGAGGGAATATGCTATTTCTATAATGAGCCAGGTCATTGGAAAAGAAATTGCAAGCTATATTTGAATGATCTGAACAAGAATAAGGGTAGTTCGACTACCTCTTAAGGTATTCATGTTATAGAAATTAATCTATCTACTTTTGATTCTTGGGTATTAGATATTGGATCAGGATCTCACATTTTTACTAATGTGCAAGGTCTAAAAATAAGTAGATAATTGGCTAAAGGCAAAATGGACCTATGAGTTGGCAATAGAGTAAGAGTTATTACTTCAGCTGTAGGGACTTATGAGTTAACTTTGCCTAATGGACTTGCTTTAAATTTGGGAAATTGTTATTATATGCCTACTATGTATAAGAATATTATTTTTGTATCTTGTTTGGACAAGAAAGGTTTTAAATTTATTATTAGGAATAATAAATGCAATATTTATTATAATAACATTTTCTATGGATTTGCTCCACGCATTAATGGTCTTTATATTATAAATGTTGAAGACACTAATGAAAAGTCAATCTATAACATTAATACAAAGAAATTTAAATCTAATGATCTAAACGTTACCTATCTTTGGCATTGTTGTTTAGGCCACATAAATGAGAAACATGTTGCAAAGCTTCAGTAAAATGGGCTTTTGAATTCATTTGATTATGAATCATTTGAAACATGTGAATCTTGTTTACTAAGAAAAATGACTAAACACCTTTTACTAGAAAAGTGATAGAGCTAATGATTTATTGAGCCTTATACATTTAAATGTATATGGACCATTAAACTTAATTACTAGAGGAGGTTTCTAGTACTTCATCTCTTTCATAAATGATTTAAGTAGATATGGCTATGTCTACCTAATGAAACATAAATATGAATCTTTTGAAAAATTCAAAGTTTTTAAGAATGAAATACAAAACCAACTTAGTACATACATTAAAACACTAAGATTTGATTGAGGTGGTAAATATTTAAGCCAAGAATCTATAGATCATCTTAGGGATTATGGGATTATTTCATAATTGACTCTTCCAAGTACACCACAATGGAATGGTGTGTTCGAATGGAGAAATCATACTTTATTGGATATGGTTCGATCAATGATGAGTCAATCTAATATTCTAATCTCTTTTTAGGGATATGCTTTAGAAACTACTGCATTCATTTTGAATAGAGTTCCAACAAAGACAATTGAAAAGATACCATATAAGATGCGGACTAGAAAACTTCCCAGTTTGTCTTTTCTTAAGATTTAGGAATGCAATGCTTATGTGAAGTGATAAATCTTAAAAAAACTAGAACCCAAATATGATAAATGCCTTTTTTATGGGATATCCTAAAGAAACTAAAGGATATTATTTCTATATTGCTTCTGAGAAAAAAGTGTTTATCGCTTGAAATGGTGTATTTTTGGAAAGAGAATTTATTTCCAAAGGAGCTAGTGGGAGCATAGTCCAACTTGAAGAAATTTAAGACCCACAAAATAGCATTATACAAAGTATAGAACCGATATGGATTAACAAGTAACTATTGAACCTACACAAGTACTAAAAGGCCCAAAAAGGTCTAATAGGATATGTCAAATCCCTATGAGATATTGATTTCTTATAACTGATGATCATGATGTGTTGATTGTGGATCAAAGTGAGCCCACATCCTATCAAGAGGCCGTAAATAGTCCTGACCATGAGAAATGGCTAGAAGCCATGAAATTAGAAATGCAATCCATGTATGATAATCAAGTTTGGACCTTGATTGATCCAACTGATGGCTTAAAAACTATTGGATGCAAGTGGGTTTTTAAAAAGAAAACAGACATGAATGGCAATGTGCATACCTTTAAGGCAAAACTGGTTGCAAAGGGTTTTAAGCAAACATATGGTATAGACTATGATGAAACCTTTTCACCAATTGCTATACTAAAATCTATTCAAATTATCCTTGTTGTAGCTGCATACTATGATTATGAGATATGGAAAATGGATGTGCAAACAACATTTCTTAATGAAAACCTACTTGAGGATGTGTACACAACACATCGAGAGGGTTTTGTCAATCCTGAGAATTCTTGAAACATATGCAAGCTTCAAAGGTCCATTTATGGATTGAAGCAAGCATCTTGGAGTTGGAATCTTCATTTTAATGAAGCAGTCAAAGAGTTTGGCTTTATTAAGAATGAAGATAAACCTTGCATCTACAAGAAGGTTAATGGGAGCACAATTGTGTTTTTAGAGTTGTATGTTGATGACATACTACTCATTATAAATGATATTCCTATTTTATAGAATGTTAAATCATGGCTAGGGAATTGTTTCTCAATGAAAGACTTGGGTGAAGCTGCTTATATATTAGGCATCAACATCTATAGAGATAGATCTAAAAGGCTTATTGGCCTAAGTCAAACCGCTTACATTGATAAGGTATTGAACAGGCTTAGCATGCAAGACTCTAAGAGATGATTCTTGCCAATGTCATATGGAATTAGTCTCAAGAAGACTCAATTTCTTATGATACAAGATGAGCGAGACTGCATGAGTAGAATTCAATATGCTTTTGCTATTAGATCTATTATGTATGCAATGTTGTGTACTCGACCTGATGTTTCATATGCCATAAGCACAACAAGTATATACTAGTCAAACCCAGGTGAAAGTCACTAGATAGAAATTAAAAATATCCTCAAGTGCTTAAGAAGAACTAAGTATGCATTTTTATTGTATGGTGGTAAGGAAGATGAGCTAGTTGTAAACAGTTACATAGATGCCAACTTCCAATCTGACAAAGATGATTTTTTATCACAATTAGGTTATTTGTTTTATTTGGATGGAGGTATAGTGAGCTGGAGGAGTTCCAAGCAATACACTATTGTTGATTCTACAATAGAAGCTGAGTATATAGCTGCCTTAGAAGCAGCTAAAGAAGCTATTTAGATCAAGAAGTTCATAACTGGACTAGGTGTTATTCCTAGTATATCATATATAGTGAACTTGTATCATGACAATAATGGAGCTATAGCTTAAGATAAGGAGCCTAGATCACATCATAGATCCAAACACATACTCAGACATTATCATCTCATTTGAGAAATCATTGAGAGAGTATACATGAAGATATGCAAAGTACCTATAAATGATAATATTACTGATCCATTGACAAAGCCTCTTCCACAGTGTAAGCGTGAGAATCATACTAGGTCCATAGGTATTAGTTTTAATATAGATTGGGCCTAGTACAAGTGAGAGATTGTTAGTAATATGCACTAGGTCAATCATGTATGACCATGTTTTGACTTAATCATTTTATTTAATAAAGAGGCATTTTTCATTATCATTTTGTGTTATGATAATTACTTAAATAGTCAATTCTTATTAAGTTCATCAAGTGTGTGACTTGATAGTAAAACCCTTAAATTAAATATGAGTTTTATTCAAATTATCCCTAGTCATAACAATATATCATGGCTAGTAAGGTGTTAATTAATGATTATGTTTTACTAATCATGAATATGAGACATTAAGTCAACTCATAGGTACTTATTTAAGAAATAAAGTGTTGGATTAACCCATTATAAGAATACCATATAGATAATTATCATAAGTAATTCTCATTATAGTAATATTGGCTTAGTCCTTTAACGTTGAAATCACTATGGATTTCTACATAACTATTTTTTATTTTGACAAAATCTTACATTATCATTAACCGAATGATAAAATAGGTTTTTTTTTAGTGTAAAATGAGTTATGTGAGAAATTTAATTGATTGAGAAGGAATTTGTCCCTCATTTAATATGAGTAAGATATCTATAGGCCCTTTGATAAGATAGACTAAGGATAATGCATGACCATGGTAAAGTAAATTGATAAAGAGTTATCATTCTTTAGAATCAAGAAATTACATAATTGAATTCTATAAGGATGACATAATCTATGCCTTATATTCAATCAAGATATCATGTGATAAAGGGATTAGAATATTCACTATATATTAGGTTATGTCGGATTATTGACTTCACATGACTTAGGTAGTCATGATGTCTTTCTAAAGGCTAGTTATGATTTATAGGCCTAAATAGAGATTTAAGGCCCACTACTAATGTTATGTGAGCCTACAGAGTCACACACGTTGAATAAGCCAAAAATGAATATGGGTTTAACAAGCCTAAATAAGCTTTGTGGAAATAAATAAATAAATAATTTATTTATTTAAGGTAAAGGTTATCTTAAATAAATAGAATATTATTTCTGATTTAATTTTAAATAAAATTAGAAGAAGAATAAGTGAGAAATTACCAAAAGGTTATTTGGCAAGTGAAACTCTAATTTAAATGTCTATAAATATATTATATTCTCTATGGTTTTATACTCTCTCTTTATTCTACCACCACATTCATTTTCTCTCTTTTAGAAAATAAAACACAGAGTTTTTTTAGGCTTGTTAAACCTATATTCATTTTGGACTTGTTCAAAGTGTGTGACCCTATAGGTTCACATTACGTTAGTAGTGGGCCTTAAATCTCTATTTAGGCCTACAACTCATAAGTGGCCTCTAACAAGATATTATGACTACCCAAGTCATATAAAGTCAATAATTTGACATAACCTAATATACAGTAAATAGTCTAGTCCCTTTGTCATATGATATCTTGATTGAATATAAGGCATAGATTATGTCATCCTTATAGAATTCAATCATATAATTTCTTGATTCTAAGTAGACTGTGAATGATAACTCTTTATCATTTTACTTTACTATGGCCATACATTCTCCTTAGTTTATCTTATCAAGGGGCCCATAGATATCTTACTTATATTAAATGAGGGATAAATTCCTTCTTAATCATTTATATTTCTCACATAACTCATTTTATATCCAATAACAACCTATTTTATCATCTAATTAAATGATAATGTAGGATTGTGTTAAAATACAAAATAGTTATGTAGAAATCCATGATGATTTCAACGGCAAAGGACTAAGCCAATATTACTATGATGAGAATTACTTATGAAAATTATTTATGTAGTATTTTCTTGATGGGTCAATCTAGCATTTTATTTCTCAAATAAGTACCTATGGGTTGACTTAATATCTCATATTCATGATTAGCAAAACATAATCATCAACTAACACTATACTAGCCATAATACATTGTTATGATTAGTGATAATTTGAATAGAACTCATATTTAATCTAAGGGTTTTACTATCAAGTCACATACTTAATGACCTTAGTAAGAGTTGACTATTCAAGTAATTATCATAACACAAAATGACAATGCAAAATGCCTCTTTATTAAATAAAATGATAACGTCAAAACATGGTCATGCATGATTGATCTAGTGCATATCACTAACATGGTTGATTCCCACACCACTTGAAAGTGTACATGATAGTCCAAAAAACAATTTGAGTATGTTTATGAGTTCTTTTTTATTATTAGTTTAATTTATTATTTCATTTATTAGTTTTAATTTTTAGGTTCATTACTTATCAAGTGTAGTTTAATTAGTTAAAATGATAGGTTCGGTACTATTTTAAAATTCATTACTCTTTTCCCTACTTTTAACAGGTTTGAAAAGTTTATGGATATTGATCAGCAAGTTGTGCTGATTGCACAAGAAGTTAAAAATCAACTTCAAACTCCATTAGAAGTCCTTGATGAGTATTTACTCTTTATGTTATTTGTTAATTAGAACAATGTGCTTATAAATTGAATAATTTTAGGTTAATACATTTTACTTTGGGTAATAGATTGATTGATGAATCAGAGTCAGAGATTAAAGATGTGCAAAAAAGAATTAGGCCAATAAAGAAATACAAGAAGCTTCCTATAGCTTTAATATTTCCTTTTTGGATAAAAAATGATAAAAATTTGGGCAATGTATCTGCAAGAGAGAAAATAGAGTGAAAGTGTGAACTTGGCAGTTCTAAATTTCCTTAGAGTTTCGAGGGGAAGCTTCCTATAGCTTTAATATTTCCTTTTTGGAAAAAAAAATGATAAAAATTTGAGCAATGTATCTGCAAGAGAAAAGATAGTGTTAGAGTTTGCTTTCATAGTCGAAGTTGACAAAGCTTTCATAGTGGCCTATATTTTGTAATAAATATATAGGTCACTATTAATGAATATGGTCGTAGTTAATAATGAATATGATTACTATACATGTATTTAATTTATACAACTAATATTTTTTTTGTTAGAGAATTGTTGTTTTCATATGAAGACTATTATATTAGTAGAGAATGCATTCAAACTCTTTGTAAGGAGAAATTGAAAGTGTGATTTTTGACATTTAGGTATTGAGGATGAATATTGTTGATCTAAAAAGATTCATTGGGCAACCAAAGAGAGTGTTTTTCTCTACTAATGTATTTGTAAGTAAATATTTATTTTATCTATAGGTTTAATTTTGATTAATTTATATATTAATTGATTATTTTTTCAGCTTCAAATAGATACCTTGAAAGATTTCATTAGAAGTCTAATAGAAAAAAGAGTGTAAAGAAAATTTTAATAATATAATAGATAATGAATTGAATTATCTGAATCTTGATATTACTGATGCTGATTTGGTAAGTAAAAAGTATGAATAATTATTTTTGAATTCATGTTTTTAGGTATATATTATAGAATAATAATGAATCTTTTTAATTTTTCAGATCTTCTTCATTGTTCATAGACACAACCATTATTTCATTGTTTGCATAAATTTTATGAGCCAAAAAATAGAAATAATAGACAACTTACCTTTGAAAAAAAGGTATTTCTAAGGTGAGCAAATATCAAGTATGTGCAAAAACTTTAGTAAGTTTATCTTTTTAAGTTTCATGACTTCTAGATTCATTAGTTATCAACTATAAATGCATGATTGTTATGCTTGAAGTTCATTATCTTTATGTGTTATTTTATAGGCTGATGCATTCATGGATTATTTGCTTACAGATTCATTAGTTTATCTTTTTATGTTTCATTACTTACATATTCATTAGTTATCAACTATTAAATTCATGATTTTTATGCTTGAAGTTCATTATCTTTATGTGTTATTTTATAGGCTGATACATTCATGGATTATTTGCTAAAGAATGGAATTTAGAAAGGGAGAAATTTGACAAATTTTGGTGAAGTGTTACTGAACATGCCATGGAGATCAAGGAAAGTAAAAATGGATTGTGGTGTTTATTGCGTAAGGCACTTGGAAATTTATAGAGGAGAAGGAGATGTTTGGGATAGTGGTTTAAAGAGAGATTATGTAAGTTATTATTGTTATTAAGTTGTTTTGTTATTACTATATTTGTTTTTTTAATATTTAAATTTTATTATTTGTAGGAAAGTTTGTTAAAGTAATTAAGGGCAAAATATTGTGAAAATATCTTGATGATGAAGGAAAATTTACATAAGGATGTTGTACTTATGGAAGCCATAATGAGATTTATTGAATTGAAGTTGTAGTGATGATAATGAATTTGTTTGAGATACAATTTCAATACAAATGTTTGACTATGTATAGAAATTGGAATTGAAACCATATGAACATGCAATTTAGATACTGATGTGTGACTATGAATTGAAATCATATGAATTGAAATTTGTGAAGTATTCAATGACAGTGTTTTTAATTGTTCAATAATTCAATGATAGTAGTGATAATGAAGTTCTATGTAATGATCTATGAATCTATAGGGTTTAAATCAATGAACATTCAAGCTAAATAAACTTGCAAATGATATATGAATCTTAAGGGTTAAACCAATGAATCTTAAAGAAAAGTTTAATGAAGCTACAAGTGAATGTCAATGAATATACATGATTTTATATAATTAAGATGCATTTAAATATGAATCTATATACCAGTCGATTACTAATAATTTGATAAATTATTATAAACTAATAATTAACTTCTACATGTTTATTTTCAATAGTTTTGTGACAATGAAGTTACAAATAATGATTAATTAATTTACAAGATTAAAAAAATGAACATTTAGGTTTAAAGGTCAATCAAAACCTACATGCATAATTTAATGAATATATAGGTGTAACTCATTGAACATACATGTTTTATCTAACTAGCTACTTGAAGGAAGAATCTATAGAATGAACTTTTATACCTGAATGAATTATTATAAACTATTAATAAAGTCTGCATTAAATAAAGTTCATGCAATAAATAAAAGCATTTTAATCATAAACTACTATCACTACTAGATGAATCAAAGGAAAAATATTTCCCAATCGCGATTTTTATTCTTTCCATTTCTTTCACTATTTTTTCTAGTTCAGTCAGTTTTTCTTTCATCTTCTTTATTGTCTCTTCATCATTATTGTTTTGGGCAGTTGGTCTCTATTTGATAATTGGAGTTAATAGGTAATCAGCTAGTTTGTCTTATATATTGAATGAGTATTTGCTTAGTTGTTGAGTTAGGAAAGCTTTAATACTTGAAGGTAGATATTGAAGTTCTATGGTTTATACTGTCATCAAATCTCTGCATTTTTCTATTATGTGATCAAACATACCATAAAACCAACATATAGAAGGTAGTCTTTAATACTTACAAGATGCCCAATCTTTCTCCACCCAACATGTATCTTCTCTAACATGTAAACCACATTGCAAAGGTTTAGACAAGTCCATTTTCACTTTCATTATTATAACATGTATTCCTATCTCATCCATAAATGTAAAATGGTTAGTTGAAACAATTCTTTTAAAGAAATTAATAGCAATATCGAGAGCAATTTGATTATTGACCAGCTGAGTAGCCAAACCTCAAACTTGCACCCAAAAGTTCTTATATTTAAAAATTTGCTCAAGTGTTTTCCCCCACTTCCAAGCTTTTCAGTATGAATAAGGATTTACCTATTTCCTAAGGAGCACCATTCATTACACAACGCATATTATATTCTAAAAAAGACTCTATCTCAAATACATTTTGGATTTGAGTTGTTTTGATAGTTATTAGGTTACTCCAATACCATACCTCATGTAGCAAAGTCAATAGCATTGAGGCAGTGTAAGGTATTTGAGTGAATATTTTATAAAATAGAAGTTCCTACTTTCCCTTTGTTATTTAATTTTGCTTTGGCTCTGAGGGTCTTACTTCCATAGTTCTTAATGTTGATATAGCTTCTACAAGAGATACTCAATGAATAGTTAGTGATACATTAATGAACTTTTTTATATGAATGTGAATGAATATGTAGGTAAAAATGAATTAATCTTCGGGCAATGAGTAATAAAGTTTTTAAGTTGAAACTTATTAACTGAATGAACATGAGACTAAAGGTTTATGAACCTTTATTATTTAATTAATGAGGCTATATAAATGAATATAGAAGCAACCAATAGAAAAGATGTTTATTATAGAAACATATATGCATCATTATTGATATTTTCATTATATTTTTAATTAAAGCAAAAACATATTCTCAAGAACATTATGGTTAAAGATTTGTAAAACCTAAATATAACATTGAAAGGTTAGTGAACTTGCTCATGAAAGTCAAAGAACATACAAGTAAAAGTTGATGAACTTATTAGAATTAAATGAAGAATCTAGATGCATGAAAATAAAAGCATATACAAAGAACAAAAAAGATGTTCATCATAGTACGATACAAAAATTCAAGTAAGTCAAAATATTAAAAAGGTAGGAAGCAAAAGATCTATAAAGAAAATAGACTTTTGTTTGCTTACAGTTGGAAAACTTAAATTGTAACTCATACAAAATAATTAATGATTCTTTCATCGATGATATACTAAAAATATGAACATAAGAGCAAGAGAACAAGAGAGATATAGAGGGTCAAAGGGTCACGTGTTTCTCAGTGAAGTGAAAGGTTATGGAGGATACAAAGGGATGTTGCATTAATTGCCATTAATTTTACATTCAAAATAGAAGTGCAGTTATTAACTTGGCATGTGTGATGGACTCTTGGTCCATGTTGTAACATGGACAAGGGTCCATGGTATAACAATTGACATATATGGGTGGAGAGGGAAGGGCTGACTTGAACCGTCCACCTTTAGATTAGGCTAAACCCACATGGAGATAGATAAGCATCCTAACTAAAGTGGATTAGTCAGAAGACTGCCATTGTATCCACATTTAGGGAGATTGGCATATAATGAAGTGAGAACCACGCAATAGTGACAAGTGAAGTCCTTAATACTAGCTATAAAAAAAGGTACAACATTACCTACCAAAATAAAGAGAATTATTGAAAGTATTGACATCTATAGGCTATGTGGGTGCTGTTATTGCCACGAATTGATTGCTAATGGCCACAAATAAATTGCCAAGGGCCACAAGAAATAATGTTCTCAATTTGGTAGCTAAATAGTGGTCACTAAACTATGCATTTTCAAATTGTAAAATTCACATATATAAACAAAATAATAGCATATCTAATATAACATATCAAATACTTTTTAATTTTTAAAATTTGAATTTTGTTATATATATATATATATATATATATATATATATATATATATATATATATATATATATATATATATATATATATATATAGAAGAAGGAAACCCAAATTAGAAGTGCATTAAAAAATGTCAGCTAGGTTGGCACCCTTTTAGCACCAACATAATCTTAAAGTCTTCAAAATTTATTAAAAATTAAAAATAACCCAAATACAAAATAACCTTGTGATGGGTAAAAGAATCCAAAAAAGCAAATAACAAAGAGCTATCTAAACCTATAATACTCTTTACCCATAACATCATTATACATGAAAATATTACATCTAAAAGGGTAAGAGAACCACCATTGAATAGAAGGAAAAGCAATGGCTTTAACTAAAAGATGGTCAACATGAGATTTTCCCTCTTAGTAAACATGGCTAACCTATTAAAGAAGAATGTGAAAAAACTACTACTAATCACTCTGAAGCTGCCAAGGAACATTTGAACTCCTATCATAAAGAAGATGGACAATATAACTAAAATCACTCTCTATCCATATAGGAGCAAACTTAAATAAATGGATTTTGGAGATTATAATGATGATAACTAATAATTATGCTTCATAAGCATAACAGAGTAGCAAAAGAAGCTAAAGTTATCTGATCATGATTTCTAAAAACCCCACCTGCCCCCGCAAGACTTGAAGCTCCTTTAAAAGCACCAGTTGTATTAATCTTAACCTAACTAAAAGGAAGCTTCACTTAAATAACTAGAATAATAAAAGGAGCATTCTGAAAATGGAGGTAACTTTTAAGCATCAAAGAATGGATAGATCAGTTTGCAAATTGTTCATTTTTCCAATCTTGAAAAATTTTGCTAAGTTAATTGAATAACAAATATACTAAATTACCATATAAATCCTTAAAATAGAATTCTAAAAAGCTAAGCAATTGTGTGCAAAATAGATGGAGTAAAGGGTAGATAGAAATCCAACACACCATAAAGGCAAGAGTTAAGAAGAAAAATGTAGCTTCCATGCATTTCGAAAGAGAGCCATAAAACTAGAAGAAAGATCAATATGTACCTCAAATAAACTTCTAAGGGAAAGACATAATTTGCAATGGGACATAATTACTAGGCCTTTGCCCTATAAAGTATCATTAGTAGGAAGTTTCTAATGTATAACCTGCCATAACAATGTAGAGTGAGATGGAGAGAGATAATGGTGCCATAGAGACTTTCCCCAAGAAACTTTAGGATGATGCACACGAAAAAGATCATAAGCAACCTTGGAAGAAAACTTGCCATTAAGAGATGGCCTAAAAATGAAT
The DNA here is from genome assembly GCA_947683625.1 of Mallotus nudiflorus. NCBI lineage: Eukaryota > Viridiplantae > Streptophyta > Magnoliopsida > Malpighiales > Euphorbiaceae > Mallotus > Mallotus nudiflorus. Next base: position 656,385 of record CANTUR010000143.1, read on the forward strand.
TCATTGTGGAGCAAATAGGAAGGAGAAATCTTCAAAATATCAACAACAATAATTAGAAAGGAGTTCTGAAATTCCATTAGCAAATGCCAAATGTAATTAAAGAATAAATCTAAAATTTTAGAATTATGATGTTTATGCATAATAGTAGGAATACCAATCACCTTCAAAATAGAATAGCTAAGCCAATTGACATGCTAAAAATTTAAGTTTAAATAAGAACTAATGCACCATTGAGAGTTGAGCTGAATAGAAGACTCACAAGATTTTATTGAATGCCAAATCGAAGAGAAAACATAGGAAGGCTAGGGAGCACCAAAACTAGTATAAAATCTACTTCTCAAAAAAGTAAATACAAAATAATCATAAGAACAAACTCACCAAGCCAAATTTTTAAGGAGAGTAGAATTAACAACATGAAGATGACGAAGACCAAAGCCACCTTCCTCTTTTGAAGCATAGTAGATTTCCTATTTCACTGTAATTAAGTTTTTGGAATTAATAGAACGTATCCAAATAAAATTTTGAATAGCCACTTCCATGGATTTCAATAAAGAAGATGGCCATTTATAAGCCATAAAAGAATGAAGGAATGAACTATAGATCATTAAAGTAATAAGAGCAATTTGATCAGCCATGGAGAGGGAATTACCTTTCCAATTGTCAAATTTTGAAAGAACTTTATCTACCAAAGATTTAAGAAAAATTTTATTAGGAGCTAGAGGAAATAAGGGAACCTCAAGATAGTGAAAAAGCAAAGAGCAAAGTTTCATATCAACAAGAAAATGAAGCATTTCAACTTTGTAGTAAGGGAGATGATTACCAAAAATTACCTCTAATTTTTGCCAATTAACAATCTGACCAGAAAGAGCACCATAGTTATAAAAAGAGAGGAAACAATGAGGATATTTTTCTTGGTAGTCTGACAAATCATGATTTCATATACATACAGAAAGTGAGTAGGAAAAGCAACTTTACTGGAAGCCCTTATAGGTGAAAGAAAATTATTCTCATAAAGTTTAATTAATTTTCTATTTAAATAATCTTTTACTAGATACAAAATTAAAGGAGAAAGAGGATCGTCCTGACAAAATCCATGAGAATAAAAAAAATCCTTTTGGAGTACCATCAATAAGAATGGAAATTCTAGCTGACTATAGAATAAACTTAGTCCAATCACAAAACTAAGCTGAAAACCCAAATTTGTGTAAAACAACATCAATAAAATCCTAATCCAATGAATCAAAAGCATTTTTTATATCAATTTTAAGGGCCATGTTGCCTCCAAAACATATGGAATTAAGAATATTAACATTCTTAAAAGTTGCAGCTATGCAATTTTTAATATGGTGGCCCTTTAAAAACCCAAACTACTTAGGGGCAATAATTTGGGCAACTATAGAAGCTAATATGTCAGCCAATATTTTTGAAATAATTTTTTCTTCTATTCTCCTAGCTAAGCACCTGATTTTATGCATAGACATTTTGAATCAGCTAATTTACAATAAATTCTCTTAGATTAGTCCTTCTAGGTCTTCCATTAGTATCAATAATATTTGAATTTAGGATAAAAGGTTGGGTAGTCTTTTAACTATTTGTTTCCTAGGTTAATGGTGGAAAATTTTCCAGTTCGAACATATAGATTTTTGGAAGAGATTTTGGTTGAATTGGTGTTTTTTGGTTTTCTAATCAAATGTGTCACCCATTTTAAGGATTGTTTAGAATAAGGTATAGGATAAATTTTTGATTTTAGTGATGGTTGTTGTGTTTTTGGTTTGTAAGGTTTTAGGTGAGTTTAATAGTTTTGGAGGTTGATGTTGACCTTAGCAATAATCAATCTTAATTTTGAGTATTTAATTTTCTTTTTTAAATGTGCATAAGTTAGGACTCCATTAGAAGTTAAAATGAAGTATGATTATCTTGGGCTTATTTGACCTCTAAGATTTAAGGAGGCCTTTGACATCCTTAGAGCTTTATAATGAGAAAGTTATCTTCTTCACATTTGAAATAGACAACTTGTGCTTTCTAAATTGGGCTTACTTGTCAAAATCCAAGTTCATTTGGGTATGCAAATATTAAGTCAAAATTAAAATATGCAGCAACCACTTTAGATTGCACAACTGTTAGTAATTTAAACATATCATGAGTTACGTAAGCCCAAATAAGGTGGGCAAATTCAAATTCCTTAAATAAAAAATCACAGCTTTAACTTGTTTATAGTTGTCTGACAGTAGTCTACATTTTAAGTTGCATAAGTCTTAGTATTTTGGACATATCTTGAGCTACAAATTTCTAATTAAGGTTATTCAAATTGATATTGAAAGATAAGTCAAATATCTAGAACTTTAAGGAAGAACATTTAGGCAAATTCAAACATCTACAATATAGTGTCGCGGGTTCAACTTGTGTATAGCTGTCTGACAGTAGTCTACATTTTAAATTGTAGAACTCTTAGTATTTTGGACATATCTTAAGGTACAGAAGTCCAATTGAGGTGATTTAAAATGATATGGAAATATAACTAAAATATCTACAACTTTTATAAAGAAATTATAGGTAAAATTGAACCTCTTTAGTAGCCAATTATGGTTTAAATCCATGCATAGTTGTCTGATAATATCACCTTCAATAATTCAAAATTATAAACATTGAATTCAAAATAGAGATGTTGGACATATTATTTGCACCTAAAATAGCTATATTTTTGAGTTTTTGTCTATATAAACACCTTAAGAGCTGAATAGAAGTAAAGAAGAAACTTGTTATTATTCATTCTTTCTTAAGCTTTCAATTAAGCTCTCAAATTCTCTTAAATAATTCTTTATTTTTATAACTCTTATGAGAGTTGGTTGTATGTTAAAAATAGAATTTCTCTTCATCTTAAATCTTAGGATATATTAGAAGGGAAGTAAAATTTATTTCTAAAGGAATTGGTTTAAGTGTTGTCCGGTGAAACACTTAGGATTTAGTTTTTTGAGTGAGTCTTGAAAACTTATGTAAGGTTGTGAGAGTGAGCCATAAAACTCTTATGTAAACTCAATCTTATGAATAAGATTGTGGGTGATTAAAAATCCTAACTTTGTGATAAATTAGGTAGAGAGGTAGGATTATTATTAAATATAAACTCCTTAAAACTTTATGTTCTTCATTCTTCCTTTTGAACTTCCATTCACTTATTGCAGAGAATTCTTTTAATTTCTCATTTTTATTTAATAGTTCTATTCACCTCCCTTTAGGACTCTTTTCAATTATTATCATAGCTAGTTATCCCTTAGCATTAATTAAGGAAGAGCACTAATAAGAACTCTCACTTGTGAACTATATCGCCGAAGCAGGGCTCTCCACCCATTGGTGTTGGCACATCAGTGGAGATAATGGCTGGCTAGTTTGATAGGTACCATTGAAAGGTGATATAAGTTAGGTATAACCTATAAATTTTTTCAATGGGTATCAGAGCTTGATTTCTAGGTACTTCATTACTAGAATACAAGATCATGGGGAGTGAATCACAAAACATCTTGTCTCTTAGACCTTTATTTGATGGTAGTGACTATCCACATTAGAAATTCAAAATGGAATTATATCTTGATTATGATTCCATCAAACTTTAGGACATTGTCCTAAGAGGTTGGAAACCACCTATAACTATCGTTGATGGTGTGGTAACTACTTTTACAAGAAGCCAATGGAAAAGGAAGAAAATCACAAAAATAAAAAAGCAATGATTACTTTAGTCTCTTCAATGACAATAGAAGAAGGATGCAAGCTTCAATATTGTATGTCAGCCAAAGAAATGTGGAAGACCTTAGAAAACCACTATAAAGGCAACATTTAAGTAAGAAGCAAGAAGGTCCAACTTCATATGTATGAATATGAACTCTTCAAAATGAAGCCTAATGAATCAATCATGGAGATGACAAACAATCTCAATGCTCTCCTCACAACCCTCAAGAAACTTGGAAGACATTTCTCTAAGAAAAGGTAAACAACAAGATTCTAATAATCTTACCTAAGAAGGATTAGGAATCTCATGTTACTTTAATTAAGAAAGCTCAAGACCTCTTCACTCTATCAATCAATGTGCTCATTAATACGTTCTTAACATATGAGCTCACTATTAAGCAAAGAGGTGAAGAATGATAAGAGAAATAAGAAAATAAAAAGAGCATTGCTCTAAAAGAACTTCAAAAAGATAATGATGAGGAAAGCATCAAAGATTCTAGTGATGAAGATGGTGACATTACCATGCTCACTAGGAACCTTAAGAAGTTTTTAAGAAAGAAAAATTTCTTAAAAACAAAGGACTTCAATAAGAATTTTGGAGGAGATAGGAAGAAAAAAAACTGAGGTTACATGCTATAAATGCAAGAAACTGGGACATATTAGAAGTGAGTGTCCCAAACTTGAATTCAATAACAAGGGAGCAAAAGATAAGAAGAAGGAATTCAAAGCTACTCGGGATGATTCCTCCTAATCTAAAAAGGAAGAGGAACAACAAGAAATGGCCAATCTTTGCTTCATGGCCTTTAAAAATGAAAATGAGGTACAATCTACTTCTTATTCTTCCTTTGATGATTGTGATAATTATTATGGTGATGATGATGATGATGATGATGAGAGGTCTACTATGAGAAAATTACTTGTTAAATGTAAAATTTTATTATCTAAGAAGAAACATTATAAGCATGAGTTAGGTAGCTTAAAAAGAGAATTAGAAAATTTAAAAGTTAATTTTGCTAAATTTGTTGAATCAAACAAAAAACTTGTTAGTAATGCAAAATCTTCTAATTCTTTAGAAGATCAACTTAAGAAAGCAAATGATGAAAGTCATAAGCTTTCTAGAAAGGTTTTAGAATTAAAGAATTCCATTGCTAAATTTAAGAGAGGAAAAGAAACTTTAGATAGTCTTCTTGACTCTCAAAACTTTGATGGAGATACCCATGGAATTGGATATAAGAATGAAATGTCTTCATCATATTCATCACATATTAATTTTGTGAAATCCTCACATGATTCCACTCCTTTAACCTCTAAATCAAATGAGACTCAAGCTTTCAAAGCTAAAAGATCTCATGTGTTAAATAGCAAGGGAAAGTCTCATAAGATTCATCCTTTATTAACATAAAGAGGTAAGGCTCAAACTAGAGCACCTAAACCCAAAGATGCTTATATATACATAAGACACAATTATAATAGGCATGCTACAAATAAGATGCACATAAACATGTTGCACAAAATTATCGAAATACACATCACTATTGCCAATGCATGTCTCATTTAATGGCATAAAATAATATGAGATACATACAACACTAAAGGCATGTTGCACACACTAAGAAAGCATTTCATCCTAGGAGGAATAAATTCAAAAATATTGTATGTTCTTATTACATGATCAAAGGACATACTAATAACGTGTGCTTCTATAGAAGACTACATATGAATTTACTTCCTACGAATAATCTTGAAACTAACAAACCTAGACTAAGAAAGGTTTAGATCCACAAGAATAATTAAATTATTTTGTGTAGATGTGCTTGAAATCCACAAGAACAAAAAGAAAGTGGTATCTTAATAGTGGATGGTCAGGGCACATCTCGATAGTGGACGCTAAAGATGGAGGACACGTTACTTTCAGAGATAAAATAAAAGAAAAAAAAATATTAGCATTGGAGAAATAGGTAATCCTCAATCCTTATCCATACATCATGTGTTGTTTGTTAATGGTCTAAACATAATTTGCTTAGTATAAGTCAATTATATGATATGGGAAATAAAGTAACTTTCTATCCTAAAAATTGCTTTATTAGTAGTCTTGTTGAAAATAAAATTATTTTTAGTGGTGAAAGAGTTGACATTGTTTATGTCATTAATTTGAATAAAATTGATAACAAAGACATAAAGGCTGAGTGTCTATCTCTCATGACACATGGACATGGCACAAAAGGTTAGGACATGTAAATTTTTAGCTTTTAAATTATCTTTGTAAACATGAACTTGTGATTGGTTTGCCTAAGCTTGAATTCACTAATTATGAACCTTGTGATGCTTACCAAAAAGGAAAAAAATCCAAGTCCTCATTTAAGCTAAAAAATGTAGTGTCCACCTCTAGGCCACTTGAACTTGTACATATGGATTTATTTGGACCAACTAGAGTTGCTAGTCTTAGTGGAATGCACTATGCATATGTATTAGTTGATGATTACTCTAGATTTACATGGGTATGTTTCCTTACTTATAATAATGATGCATTTAAAGCTTTTGAAAAGTTTGCAAAAAGAGTTGAAAAAGAAAAAAGGCTTTTATATTTCTTATATTAGAAGTGATCATGGAATCAAATTTGAAAATGAATTTTCAAAAACTATTATAATGAAAATGGTATTTCTCATATATTTTCATCTCCTAGAACTCCTCAACAAAATGGGGTAATTGAAAGGAAAAATAGAACTCTTATAGAATGACTAGAACAATGCTTCATGAGTATAATTTGCCTCTATACTTTTAGGCAGAAGCCTTTAACGCATCTTGTTATATTTCAAATTGATTTTCAAACGACCAATTGTAAATAAAACATCTTATGAGCTATGGAACAATATAAAACCTAAAATCTCATATCTAAGAGTATTTTGATGCAAATGCTTTATATTGGACACCAATGACAATCTTAGAAAATTTAATTTTAAAGCCGATAAAGGAATTTTCCTAGGCTATTCTATTTCTAGTAAAGAATATAGGGTCTTTAATAAGAGAACTATAATAGTTGAAGAGTCAATACATGTGGTATTTGATGAATCAAACTCACTTGATCCTAGAAAGGATGTTTGTAGTGTTGATGATCTTATAGATGATAATGAGATAGTGGAAACATAAGAAGAAAATGCTAGTAAGCCTTTAGAACTTGAAGATCCAAGCAAGGAGAAAAATGAGGAGACATCTCAACCTACTTTGAAGGATGAACTTCCAAAGGATTAGTAATTCAAGAAAGCTCACCCTCAAGACCTCATTATAGGTGACACTACAAAAGGGGTAACTACTAGATCTTAATTAAATTTTATTATTAATTTAGCCTTCATTTCTCAAATTGAACCTAAAAATATTAACGATGCTTTGTGAGATGAATTTTGGGTGCTTGCTATGCAAGAAGATATCAATTTGAGAGAAACAAGGTTTGGATCTTGGTTTCTAGACCCAAACATCATCCTACTATAGGCACCAAATGGGTGTTTAGAAATAAGATGAATGAATAAGGTATCATAACTAGGAACAATGCTAGACTAGTAGCTAAAGGTTATAATCAAGAGGAAGACATTGATTATGATGAAACCTTTGCCCCCGTTGTAAGGTTAAAAGCTATTAGGATGCTACTTGCATTTGCATCATTCATGGATTTCAAAGTTTATCAAATAGATGTTAAAAGTGCATTTTTAAATGTTTTTATTAAAGAAGAGGTGTATATTAAACAACCTTCAAGTTATGAAAGCTTTGATTTTCCAAATCATGTATTCAAACTTTCCAAAGCATTATATAAATTGAAATAACCTCCTAATGATTAGTATGAAAGATTGAGCAACTTTTTATTAGAGAAAGGTTTATCTAAAGGAAAAATTAATACAATTTTGTTCATAAAGAAATCTAACCATGATTTATTAATTATTCAAATATATATTGGTGACATTATATTGAGTGCTACTAATAATTGCTTGTGTGAGGAATTCTCTAATTTAATGTAAGGAGAATTTGAGATGAGTATGATGGCTAAACTCAAATTCTTTCTTGGACTACAAATTAAGCAATGCAAAAATAAAATTTTCATGAATCAAACCAAGTATACAAGAGACGTTCTGAAGAAAATTGGCATGGATGGAGCTAAGATAAGTAAAACTCCAATGAGCACCATAACCAAACTTAACAATGATAAGAATGGCAAATTGATTGATGAAAAGTGATTTACAAGTATGATCATATCTCTTCTTTATTTAATTGCTAATAGACCTGATATTATGTTTGATACTTGCTTGTGTGCTAGATTTCAATTAAGTCCTAAAAAGTCTTTTTCAAAAGAATTTTGAAATCTCTTTGTGGTATAATGCATTTAGGACTTTGGTATCCTATGAGTTCATCCTTTGACTTAATTAGTTATTCTAATGTGGACTTTGCTGATAGTTTACTAGATCAAAAAATCACTTCTGAAACTTGTCAAGTTTTAGGACAATGTTTAGTTTCTTAGTTTAGCAAAAAATAAGTTTCGTTTGCCATATCCACTGCTAAAGTTGAATACATTGCAACAATTTTTTATTGTTCATAATTTTTGTGCCAAAAACAATAGTTGTTAGACTATGATGTAAAACTTGATCACATTCCAATCAAATGTGACAATACAAGTGTTATAAACCTTAGCAAAAATCCCATTTAGCATTCTAGAAATCATTTCTTTCATGATCATGTTCAAATTGATATCTCACTTGAATTTATTGATACAAATAATCAACTTGCAAATATCTTCACCAAACTTATCACTGAAGAGAGATTAAATTTCATTAAGCATGAATTAGGCATGATTGATGGTTCTATCTTATCTTGATTTTATGTTTAATTGATGGTTGAACTATTTTCATGTGAAATCATGTTGTGCTTATTGATTACTTTAATTGATAAATATTTTGATTTTTTATCCTATAACTTTTTTTAGTCGTCAGCTTATATTTAATTTATCTTTTTAAATTTCATTTTGCATTTTGTCAAAGGAGGAGAAATAATTTGAGTTTGCATGTGTACCTAGTTAATTTGTTTAACATGTGTACTTAGTTTATTTTTAATTTCAAATGTCCCTTAAAAACTGTGTTTATGTTGGTGACATATTATACTTTTGTTTGATATATGGGGAGAAAATTTGTTTAGATTCTTGCATGCATATTAACATTAGGGCTAATTTTGTTGTACATCATATGTTACAAAAGACCTTATTTTGCTTAATTTATTATGTATGACATAGATTCTATAAAGATTTTGAGCATCTTTGTTTTCATTTTCCCTTATATCTCTCTCTTTTCTTTTTTGCTTTTGACAAAGGGAAAGAAATATATTTCAGTTTGTTATTCGTTACTATACATGTGTATAATATTTTATTATCATGTTTATACATGTATAATTCATGTATAATTTCTTCTTAGGAATTATTTTTATCTTTGATAAGACATGCATTACTATACATGTGTATGATATTTTATTATTGTATTTATACATGCATAACTAATGTAAAATTTCTTCTTAGGAATTGTTTTTATCTTTGATAAGGCATGAATATCTTCTTAGGAATTGTTTTGATCTTCGATAAGGCATGAATATTTTTACAAAGACTTAGTGTATTTTTGCTTTATTCCTATAAGAAGTGATGCATTTTAGTAGCACTATATTCATGTATGTTTGAAATTATTTCCTCACATTGCTTAACATTTATTTAAATGATCATGTTATCATAATTTATGTTTTTAATACATTTGTCATAAGAATGCCATGTTTTTATCCCTCCTACAATATTTTATGTTCTTTATTTTTTTTAAGGGGAACAATATATAAATTTATATTTCTTATCATGTCTATATTCATAGGGGGAGAAATAAAAATATATATTTTATTTCATTTGGTATCATTATTATCACAAATATTATCACACACTTTACTTTGTATTATTTTTTTTATCAAACTCAAAATAAGTTTGTCAAAACAAAAAAGGGGAGATTGTTGATTTTAGTAATAATCAATCTTAATTTTGATCTTAACAAACTTAATTTTGAGCATTTAATTTTTTTGTTTAAGTTTGTATAACTTAGGACTCCATTGGAAGTTAAAATGAAGTATGATTATCTTGGGCTGATTCAATCTTTGATATTCAATGAGGCTTTTGACATCCTTAAATCTTTATAATGAGAAAGTTTTCTTCATATTTGAAATAGACATCTTGAGCTTTTTGAATTGGGCTCGCTTGTCAAAATCCAACTTCATTTGGGTATGCAAATATTAAGTCAAAATTAATGTATGTAGCTACCATTTTAGATTTCATAGTTCTTAGTATTTTAGACATTCTTGAGCTATAGAAGCCCAATTGAGGTACTGCCACTATAAGTAAATAGGTACTGCCAATATAACCTCTTTAGGTGTTAGGCAAATAGATAAATACTGCTACTATAACCTCTTTGGGTATCAACAAACAAATCGATACTGCCACTGTAACCTCTTTGGGTGTTAAGCAAATAGATAGATACCACCACTATAACCTCTTTAGTTGTCAGGTGAATATATTGGTTGTGATTGTAATTGATGCAATGTGTTCTACCACTTTTGCTTGGTTGTTGATGCTTCTTGATCTTAATTTGTGATGATAACTTTTGAATTTTTTAAGTTTACAGTCCTTCTCTTTTTAGCTGGTGATGATGCACTAATGATGATGTCATTACTTGTTATATTACAACTATTATTTTGATGATTTTGAGCAGGATATCCTTTCAGTGATTTTTCCCTATTTTTCTTCTATTGGGAGGTACTGAGTTCTTTAAAAATGTTAAGGCCACTCATGGTGTCTTTAGGTACATTTAGTCCAAATTACTATACTTTTATATGAGTTTGGTGTATGTTTTTTGCTCAAATAGAGGTTTAGGACCAGAGAAATAAGTGTACAAAGTCTTAGGGTGCATGTATAACTGTACGAGAGCACGTGGAGGGGGAAGTGCCCATGGCTGCTCATGTAAAGCACGTGGTCACATGATGACATGTGGCAACATACCTTCCCCCGCTCTTGGTTTATTTGAGACACCATTCTTTAGGTTCGGGGAAGCTTCTTCTAGTATTCTCTAAGTGATTTCACCTTTTCTAAACCCTTTTTGAGTTTCAGGTTTTTTTGCTCTATTTTTGCTTATAAATTTTTATTTTTCTCTACATAAGATGGAGTTCCCCAAAATTCCTAAGGGTTTGTATGATATCCTTTTGGATGTCAAAGGTGACTTCACAAAGGCCACTATAGATGGGATTTCTATGATAAGGACCAGTACTGATGATGGTTAGGGTTCTCAGCCATCTACGCTTTCTCAAGGAGACCTGAACCCCGTGGTTCATAGTCTGGAGACTGACACTTGGGCTTATTATCATTGCTAGGTAGGTCCTTTCTTATCCTCTATCTTTCTTAAAGTTATTTAAATGCTTGTGTTGCATTACTATTTATTGGCTTTTATTGTATTTGTTATGTTTGTCAATTGAAGTTGTCATAGTTGTATTTCTATAGCTCTTGATGTGACTATTAATCCACAGTTTTATTGTTAGTGCTGATAATATGATAGCTCTTGCTTTATTTTCAATTTTGATTGTTTGCTAGTGCTTGCTATGAAGCTTTTTTCAACTCTTATTATTATCTTGATCATATTAAATAGTAGAGAAAAAATATGTTTCAACATTTATTAAACATGTAGATTCTTGATAGCATACCTATTATTTATAGCCTCATAGGTTTGTTACTATGTTTCCTGGAAATTTTAATAGGGTTAGCACATACTATGAGGGTCTTCCACTATGTGTGAAGCATATGGTTGCAGGAAAGGGTTTTGGTGGGATTATCACTGTGCTTTCTTATGACTCATATGCATTGAGTCAGATTGCTATGTATCCATTGATTAAGCAATAGATGTACACAATGCATACTTTTCACTTCTTTATTGGATAGAAGACCATCACTTCTATGGACTTTGCTACTATCATAGGCTTGAGTTTCTTTAGGGAGCTCATTCCCTTCAATGGGGAGGAGTGCTCTTTTATGGCGAGGAGGCTCCTTACCATGGAGCTGCTTGGGGTGGCTACCCCTATAAAGTCAAGTTGTCCAGACCTCAATCATTATACTGAGTTTGTCTCTACTGTGTGTACAATGTATGATGTTGATCTCATTATCTGCTACTATCTGCGATTGTTTCCTATCCTAAAGGACCTAGATAGCTTATCGAGGTACTGTTGGGGCACTATTACTTTTGCCTACATGGACTCGGGTCTTGATGCAACATGCCAAGGTGGCTCGAGGATTTACAGATGCTTATTTGTGCTAGATGTGAGTAAAAGTTCTTATATTTGTTATTTCACTTTTTTTTTTGACTTTTGCTTGTTTTTTCTAACTTTATGAGTTCTAATTTTGATATATATAGGCTTATAAGTTTGGAGTTCTTCCTCGTATGACTGTTGAGCATTTTCTAGAGGATGGTTTTCCTCATTATTCTTGTTAGATTAGGAAGACCATTAATTTGATTGAGGATTACATAAATGCCTAAGACCATATAGGTAGATTGTCACTCAGACATGTATGCTTGATTCCTTATGTGTTTAGTTATTTCAATTTTTAGAGATTATTTATTCACTTTTTCCTTTTAAGTAGATTCTCCTTTTCTAGTGCGCAGCAATGTTAAATTGGTTAGCAGAGATAGTGATAGCATGGCAGTTAACGAAGAGATGAGTGCTGCTCCCTAGCTTTACTGGCAAGGTATGGTATCTAGGTGAGCGAGTCCATTATTGGTGGGATGTTCATTTGATAGGACAATCCTTATTATTCCTCTTAGTGATGTGTTTTAGAGTCATGAGCTTAGCAAAGACAAGCTTACTACTTCCATGATAGGATATCCTTCTAAAAGTCTCTTAGAAGGTGCAAGATCTCTTATTTTTGATATATTGATCCCGTAGCTAATTAATGTTATGGCTAGTGGCACCTTTCCTTTGCCTCCACCTCCTGAGGTGGATGGGGCTCATCCTTCGGATTCAAGGACTAGGCCATCACACAGATCATCAAGAGTTGCTTTCTCTTATTCAATAGGTCTTTATTCCTATTTTGTACAAGCATGTAACAAACTTTATTAGTAATAAGCTATAATTGACATGGTTATAGGGAGTTACCTGCATCAATGAGGATCTTGCTAGAAGAGATCCATCAAGATCCTATTTCGATGAGGTTGAGGGCACATTTCATACTGAGATGATTGCCCATGCTAGCGGTATGGCTTCTAGTGGTGCTATTCTTAGGGACTTTGTAGTTAGGTCATTCTTGCTTTTATCTAGGATGGACATCTTTGGTGGAGGGGTGTATCTTGATTTGCCTCATCCTACTTTCCTTAGTTAGATGTTATCCCTCTTTATGCTTCCCATGTTGATGCTTTATTTCACTTATTTTTACTTTGTTTTGCCTATTTGATGACTAGTGCCTGACTTGTTTGCTTTTTTTTAACCTTGATTCTTATGGCTAGTACTAGTATACTATTACAAGGAGTGCACAATAGCACTTTATAGGGTTCACTAGCAATCAAAGGGTATGCCTTCTTTATTATACCTATTTATTTATACACATGTTTTGTATATCCATGCATGATATGCAATTTTCATGTAATGAAGGCTGCACATCTCCATGCTAGCCATGGGTGGAAGTAGGAGCATATAGCTTATTTTGATTGTATTGGTGAGCTAGAGTCATAGCTAGCATCCTTCACGATGAACGACAAGGAGCCTGGATCAAATGATGAGGATGCTTGAGCATGATTGATGCTTGCTTTTGATGGTAGCCATGACTGATGTAGTTGTTTTACGAGATAGGTGTAGGGCTTTTTGGCTTGTGGTTGCTTTATTGTATCATTTTCCTAAGGTCATAGACTCTGAGTGTTATATTTAGGCATATGTCTTGCATGTGTTGTACAATACATGTATGATGATGACTGTAGTGTATATGCTTCTTGATGTATGCCATGGCTATACCTGGTGATGTTCATCGTCATCATTGTTTTCCTTTTTTATTTTTCCCTTTTTTGCTTAAGGCATATCCTTTTGGAGCTTTTCATACTTAGCTGGGTTTTCTTCTTTTTCTCTTCCCTCTTTTGCCTATGGTGTCTCTATTTAGAGCTCTTCACACCTAATTAGGCTTTTTTTAGGCTTTGATGATTGTCGTTTAGCTCGAGGATAGATTTCAAAGAAGATAGCACGAACTGTGGTCATTTAATGAAAGAAAATGCAAAGCATGTTTGATGCAATTCATAATGATAAAATGTATTGCACTTTTTTAAAGACATTTTACATCAATTGGCAATCATTCTCATTTCACTGAAATCATTTAAAAAGAGCACAAGTGCATTCACACAAATTTTAAACTTGAAATTACCCCTGTCCTTAACTAGCCTTCTCAAGTTTCTAGTTAATTATTTTCTTTCTTTCCTAAAATTTGCCTAAGTTTCCCATGCAGGTTTTTCAACCTAGCAGGAAGTTCTTAATTTTTGCCTGAGCATACTTGAGCAATTCAATTATAACTGTTATAAGCAATAATTTCTTTCCTAATAAAACAAAGTCCATTTGAATGAAATTTAGACTTATGAGCTGAATTTTGTTAGGTCTTGGTTGGCATATCATCAATCCTGGTCGGGATGAGAATTGAATAGCTGTTGCGAGTCATTGTGTTTGAAATTCAGCTCTTCTTCCAATCAGGATATTAATGTCCCGAGTAGTGTCCCAATTGAGAAATTAGATAGGGATTGGTTATGTGATTTCTTAAGTTTATGTAGAAATTTGTCTCCCTTGGTCTCGATCAGGACTGCTTTGGTTCTGGTCGGGGCTATGTCAAAACTTGCACTTTTTTATGCAATTTAGTCCCTATAAGTAGTCCGATTGAGATAGTACTTATAATAACTTTCTAGAATGATTTTTCCTTGACAGTTTATCATTATTTTGACTTCCAAATTACTCATAACTTATACACACTTGAAATAAACACATTAGTAGCTCAAATTAAGTTTGTTAAGATCAAAATCAAGATTGATAACATGCTAAGGTCAACAATCTCCCCCTTTTTTTATTTTGGCAAACTTATTTTGATTTTGATAAAAATAATACAAGGTAAAGTGTGTGATAGATTAAAATTGTGATAATAATGATGATATCAAATAAAATCAAATATATTTCTCTATTTCTCCCCTTATGAATATGGACATGATAAGAAATATAAATTTTAATTTATTTTCAATGTCAGAAATATAAAATATATCATGAGAAAATTATGGCCTTCCATAACAAATGTGTTAAAAACAAAAAAAAATGCTTGATAATATAAAGGAAATAATTTCAAATATATTTGCATATAATGCATCACAAAAATAATGCATATAGGAGGACCTCACATGATCATATCTAGCTATCTAATTAATTATGTAGCACTTAGCATATTACTAATATAAATACTAAGCACAAATATTACATGGCTTATTCTCCCCCTATGCTAAAAAGGTGGAGTAAATGAAAGACCATAAACCAAAACAATGATAAACAAAAATACACCAAATCTTTATGAAATAATATGGCATATTAAAAAAAATTTTCTCTTCCCCTATCAAAAATTAGGAAAATATATTTTGATATTAAGGATACACTATCATATAAAACAAATTAATTTCTTTATAAATTTGAATTCCTTTTAATGCAATGCAAACTCAAATAATTTAAAAATTTTAATTCCTTTTGAATTTAATGCAATGCAAACTCAAATATTTTAAAAATTTTAATTCCTTTTGAATTTAATGTAACGAAAACTCAAATATGTATCCCCTTTGTCAAAAAGCAAAGAGAATGAATACTACAGACATTTATTTTTTAAAAAAAGGAAAATTTCATTAGGAATTAAAATGCATTTAGTACAAAAATAAAATACTAAAAATAAACTAAACATAAACAAGCATAAAATGAGCCTAAAAACAAACTAACAACTAGAGGCTCATATATAAAAAATAAACCAAACCTATATGGAAAATAAAACAAATGAAAAGTACATATAAGGTTTATCCTAAATGAAAGAGGAGGAGGATAGGTGCAAGTGTAGCATTGTTGCTCATAAATATAATGGACATCATATTGAAGATGAGCAATGTTGCCATCGATTTGATTGAAATGCACATTGAAATTGGATTCAACTTCATCAAAGTGGAAAGTGAAATTGGATTCAATTAAGGACATGAGTTCAAAGATTTGGCCTACCCAAGAAGGTTTATCATTTTTAGCTTGAGCACCTTAAGTTAATGTATCTTTACTTCTGGTTATTTTCCTTAGAGGGCCAATATGAGGTTAAGGTTCTTGTTCTTCTTCTCTAAGGTCTTAACCTTCTTACTTTAATGTTTTCACTAGCTCCAAAGTCATGTTTCCAAATTCATACTCCATTAATAGAGGTGAATTTCTTAGAATTTTGAATGAAAGACTCATCAAGAGACATGGATTTAGTAGAGGGTTAAGAATCAAGATTAATATTCTAGAATTTAGCTAACTTTGTAACAATTCCAACACTACAAATTGCACTAGTGTGACTATTACTAATTAGCCAAATTCTCTAATGTAAAAATCTTCCTAAAGTAATCTTTTCATCATGATGAAGACAATAAAGAATGAAAAGATCATTAAGAGAGATAGCTTTATTAAAGAGAGCTTCACCATTAATAAATAAGTAATGAAATGATAAACATACCAAAGGGCATTGAATTTGATCTATGAGGCTTTAGTATGTCCAGCAAAAAATTGAGGAGCATTAGGAGATTTGATTTCATCTCAAAATAAAGAAGGAAGCCAATGAGGGTTCACTTGAATATGTCCCTCTTAAGAAAGGCCAAATAGAGTATCAAACTCTTAGTAAGTCATTAAATGATCTCTCCCTCCCAATTTGAATCTCATAGAAAAGTAGGGATTATCATAATCAAATTTGATGAAGTGAAGAGTATATGAAGAAAGAAACTTAATAATAAGAGAAGGATAGGATGGAAAAGGTGAAAAAGCAAAATCGTAAATCCCACCTTTAAGAAGAAGATCTTATACTTCTTCATAATAATCAATTGCCTTAAGAGTAGGTTCATCCATGAATCTTAAGGGAATGAAAGCTCTTTTTTGAAATTAAGACAATCTTTTCTTAATTTTTTGAGAAGAGTAAGAGAATGGAGAATGAATTCTTTTAGGTTTGTCCTTATTAGGAGGAGCTTAAGAAGATGAAGGAACCTTGCTTGGTTTCTTAGGAGCCATTAGGAGAGAAAATAAGAGTATTTGAGGACTTTGTAGAGAAAAGAAAAAAACTTGATTTAGATGAAAAAATTATGAGGAATAGAGTGGTATTTATAGGCAAGAAATTACAGTTGGAAATAGTGTAAAATTTGAATTTGAACTAAATAGGAACCTCAAACATCATTCCTAATTTTGATTGGGCAGTCAAAAGGTTGAAATGATTTGAAATCTTAATACTTTTAGGAGCTATGTCTCGATCAGGACATGCTCCCATCCTGATCGGAACATAATGTCCCAAGTGATATCCAAATTGGGATATCCGTTTGGGATTAATTTTATGTTAAAACATAGAATTGACATATTGTGTCCCGATCAGGACATGATCTGGTCTTGGGCAAAACAAAGGTTCTGTCAATAAAAATTTGAGAAATATTTGCAATTAAGTCCAAAAAGTCTAACAATTAAGTCTTTACAAATCTAATGTGCATTTATTTTAATTAATTGAGGATATTAAAAGAAATAAATGAGTTTGAAATGAACTCATTTAAGGAAGGATATATTTTGCTAAAATTAAAATAATTAATTTAATGAATGTTTCATTAATTAATTATGAATTTTTCAAAATAGGAAGAATTAAGAAAATTTATATTTAATAAAAAATCAAATTTAAGAAGATCAAAGTAATTTAAATAAACACCACATGATTTTATAAGGAAACCAAAGTTAAAAAAAAATCTAGAGAACATGTATCATATACCAAAAATACGCATAAATAAAACTCAAAGGACTATTAAAATTAAGACAGACTATAACCATTAATCATGCCAAGTTCATATTTAGTGAAATTTAATCTCTCTTCATTGAGATGTTTAGTGAAGGTATCAGCAAGTTGATTATTTGTATCAACAAAATCAAGTGATATATTACCAGTTTAAATATGATGACACAAAAAATGATGTTGAATGTTTATATGCTTAGTTCCAGAATGTTGAATAGGATTCTTGCTAAGGTTTATAGCACTAGTATTGTCACATTTTATTGGAATTTGATCAAGTTTTATACCATAGTCCAATAATTGTTGTCTTTGCCATAACATTTGTGAACAACAAATACTTGCTATAATATATTCAGCTTCAATAGTGAACAAGGCAACCAAAACTTGTTTCTTGCTGAACAAATAGACTAAACACCATCCTAAAATTTGACAAGTTCTAAAAATGCTCTTTCTATATAGTAAGCCTTTAACAAAGTCTACATCTAAATAACTAATCAATTCAAAGGAAGAACTCCTAGGATACAAAAGTCCTACATGCATTGTACCATAAAGATATTTGAAAATTCTTTTGATAGCATTCAAATGAAACTCTCTAGAACTTGATTAAAATGTAGCATATAAGCATGTAGCAAATATAATATTAGGTCTACTAGTAGTTAAATAAAGAAGGGATCCCATCATATTCTAAATCACTTTTCATCAACCAGTTTGTCATTCTCATCCTTGTTAAGTTTGGTTGTGGTGCTCATTGGAGTTATGCTTGTCTTGAACACATCTCTTGCATATTTAGTTTGATTGATGAAAATCCCATCTTTGTATTACCTGATTTGTAATTCAAGAAAGAATTTTAGTTTTATCATTATACTCATATGGAATTCTCTTTGAATTATATTAGAAAATTCCTCACATAAGCAATGGTTAGTGGCATAGAAAATAATATCATCAACATATATTTGAACAATTAATAAATCATGCTTGGATTTTATTATGAAAAGAGTTGTGCCAACTTTTCCTTTAGAGAACCCTTTCTTTAGTAAGAAGTTACTTAATTTTTCATACCAAGCTCTTGGAGCTTGTTTCAATCCATACAGTGCTTTTAATAATTTAAAAACATAATTTGGAGAATCAAAATTTTTAAAACCTAGAGGTTGCTCGACATATACCTCCTCTTCAATGAAACCATTTAGAAATGCACTTTTAACATCCATTTGATAATGTTTAAAATCCATGAATGATGCAAATGCAAGTAGCATTCTAATAGCTTCTAACCTTGCAATAGGGGCAAAGGTTTCATCATAATCAATGTCTTCTTCTTGATTATAACTTTTAGCTACTAGTCTAGCTTTGTTTCTTATTATGATACCTTTTTCATTCATCTTATTTCTAAATGCCCATTTCATTCTTATAATAGGATGATGTTTTCGTCTAAGAACTAAGGACCAAACCTTGTTTATCTCAAATTGATTTAACTCTTCTTGCATAGCAAGGACCCAAAGTTCATCACTTAATGCATCATCAACATTTTCTGGCTTAATTTGAGAAATGAAGGCTAAATTAAAAATATACTTTAATTTAGATCTAGTAGTTACCCTTTTTATATTATTACTTATAATGAGATGTTATGGATGAGCTTTCTTAAATTGCTAATCCTTTGGAAGTTCATCCTTCAATATACGTTGAGATTTTTCCTTATTATCCTCCTTACTTGGAACTTAAAGTTCCAAAGGCTTACTAGTATTTTCTTCTTAATTTTTCATAGTCTCATTTTCACCTACAAGATCATCAACACTACAAACATCCTTTATATAATCAAGTGAGTTTGATTCATTGAATACAACATGCATTGACTCTTCAAATATTCTATTATTAAAAACTCTATATGCTTTGTTAGAAATAGAATAGCCTAGGAAAATTCCTTCATAAGCTTTGGAGTCAAATTTCCCAAGATTATCCTTAGTGTTTAATATAAAGCACTTGCATCCAAGTACTCTTAAATATGAGATTTTGGGTTTTCTATTATTCCATACCTCATAAGATGTATTGTTTAAAATTGGTCTATTAAAAACTGAGTTTAAAATGTAACAAGATGTGTTAATGGCTTCCACCTAAAAGAATAGAGGCAAGTTATGCTCATGAAGCATTGTTCTAGCCATTTCCATAAGACTTCTATTTATCCTTTTCACTACCCCATTTTATTGAGGAGTTCTAGGAGAAGAAAATATATTTGAAATACCATTTTCATTACAATAGTATTTGAAAATTTTATTTTCAAATTTGATTCCATGATCACTTCTAATATAAGAAATACAAAAACCTTTTTCTTTTTAAACTCTTTTTCCAAAATTTTTAAAAGCTTTAAATGTATCATTCTTATAAGAAAGAAAACATACCTAATTAAATCTCAAGTAATCATTAACCAATACATATGCATAGTGCATTCCATTGAGACTATAAATTCTAGTTGGTCCAAATAAATCCATATGTATAAGTTCAAGTGGTCTAAAAGTAGACACTACATTTTCTTAGCTGAAATAAGGACTTAAATTGTTTTCCTTTTAGCAAGCATGATAATTTTTTTCCATGGTGAATTTAAGCTTAGGTAAATCAATCATAAGTTCATGTTTTCAAAGATCATTAAAAAGTTCAAAATTTGCATGTCCTAACCTTTTATACCATGTCTTTAATGTCATAGGAAACAGACATTAAGCATTCGATGTTTTCGTTATCAATCTTATTCAAATCAATAACATAAACATTATTTACTCTTTCACCACTAAAAATTTCTTTGTTTTCATCAAGACAATCAAGACTACTAACAAAGCAATTTATAGGGTAGAAAGTCACCTTATTTCCCATGTCACATAATTAACTTATACTAAGTAAATTACATTTAAGACCATCAACAAACAACACATGATGTATAGATAAGGATTCTGGATTACCTATTTCTCTAATGCCAATAATTTTTCCTTTTGCATTGTCTCCGAATATGATAGTTCCTCCATCCTTTGCATTAAGTTCATTGAATTACTCATTATCTCCCATCATGTGCCTTGAACATCCATTATCAAGATACCACTTGCTTTTCATTTTCATGGATTTCAAGAACACCTACACAAAATAATTTAAGTGTTCTTTTAAACCCAAACCTTTCTCATTCTAGGTTGGTTAGTCTCAAGATAATCTATAGGAAGTAAATTCATGTGTAGTCTTCTATAAAAGCACACATTGTTGGTATGTCCTTTGATAATGCAATATAAACATATAATTTGTTTCTCCTAGGATGATATGCTTTCCTAGTGTGTAAAACATGCCTTTTGTGTTGTGGTGGTGTGTATCTCCTATTATTTTGAGTTATGGTGTGAGACATGCATTGGTAATGGCAATGTGTATTTTGATAGGTTTATGTAACATGATTATGTGCATTATGTTTTGTAGCATGCCTAATGTGATATTATTTAGGGTACATATAAACATGTTTAGGTTGAGGTGCTTTATTTTTTGCCTTACCTCTTTGTCTCATATAGGATTGAGTCTTATGAGACTTTCCTTTAATATTTGACACATAAGAATTATTAGCTTTGAAAGCTTGAGTCTCAATCAATTTTGAAATAAAGGTAATGGAATTGCATGATGCTTTAATAAATTTAAAGTGTGATGATAATGAAGATGAGGCCATTTCATTAGTATATCCAATTCCATGAGTATTTCCATGAATTTTTAAGAGTCAAGTAAATTATCTAAACTCTCTTTTCCACTTTGAAATTTTAATATGGAATTTTTTTTAATTCAACTACCTCATTAGAAAGTTTATGATTTTTATCATCAGCTTTCTTGAAATTCTAAGGAATTAGAATATTTTAAATCACTGGCAAGTTTATCATTTGATTTAATAAGACTAGAAAATTCAATTTTTAACTTCTCAAATTCCTTAATTAAGCTATATAACTAATGCTTATAATACTTCTTTTTAGATAATAAGCTTTTACATTTAAGTAAGATTTTGCTTATAATAGAGCTCTCAACATCATCATCATCATATTCATTATAATCAAGATAATCATCATGATTATAATGAGTTAGAAGTAAATGGTACCTCTTTTTCATCTTTAAGAGCCATGATGTAGTGATTGGCCACTTCTTATTGTTCCTCTTCCTCTTTGAATTTGGAGGAGTCAACCCAAGTAACTTTAAAGGCCTTCTTCCTATCCTTTGCTCCTTGTTTCTTGAATTTAATTTTAGGCCACTCACTTTGAATGTGTCTCAATTTCTTGCATTAATAGCAAGTAACTTCTTTAGTTTTCTTCTTTCTATCTCCTTCGAACTTCTTGTTAAAGTCCCTTATTCTTGAAAATTTTTCTTTTTAAAAAATTTCTTGAAGTTCCTAATGAGCATGGTAATATTACCATCTTCATCACTAGAATCTTTAATGCTTTCCTCTTTTTTATCTTCTTAAAGAGCTTTTATTGTTATAGTCTTTTTCTTTTCTTCTTTCTCTTATTGCTCTTCACCTTTTTGCTTAACTGTGAGCTCATGTGTTAAGAGCTTACCAATGAGCATATCAGTTGAGAGGGCGGAGAGGTCTTGAGCTTTCTCAATTGAAGTGACTTAAGATTCCCAATCCTTCTTAGGTAGGATTCTTAGAATCTTATTGTTCACTTCCTTTTTGGAGGAATGTCTTTTAAGTTTCTTAAGGCTTATAAGGAGAGCATTGAGATGGTTTGTCATCTCTATGATTGATTCTTAAGGTTTCATATTGAACAGTTCATATTCATACATATGAAGTTTAACTTTCTTGCTTTTAACTTGCATGTTGCCTTCATAATGATTTTCTAAGGTCTTGCACATTTCTTTGGCTGACATACAATGTTAAAGCTTGCCTCCTTCTTCTCTTGTCATGAAAGAGACTACAATGATCATAGCCTTTTTGTTATTATGATTTTTCTCCTTTTATTCAATATTTTATTGGCTTCTTGCAAGAGTAGTTACTATATCATCAATGGTAGTTGTAGGTGGTTCTTAACCTTTTAGGATAATATCCCAAAGTTTGATGGAATTACAATCAAGATATAGTTCCATCTTGAACTTCCAATGAGGATAGTCACTACCAATGAAGAACGGTCTAAATAAAGAAATATTTTGTGATTCACTTCCCATGATCTTGTATTTTAGCATTGAAGTTCCTAGAATTCAAGCTCTGATACTAATTAAAAGAGTCATAAAATGGGGTTAATAGGACGATCGAATAAAAATAATAAATTAAAAAGATTTGAATAAGAATTAAAGAAAATGTTAAGAAGGAAAAATGAAGAACACAATTATTTAAGGTGTTTGGATTCAATAACAATCCTACATCTCTACCTAACTTATCCCCAAGTTAGGATTTTCAATCACCCATAATCTCATTCACAAGATTGAGATTACAAAAGAGTTTTATGGCTCACTTTTATAATCTTACAACTTGAGTTTTCAAGGCTTACTCAAAAACCAATTTACAAGTGCTTTCAAGGCTGACACTAAAACTGAATTGCCAAGTATTTTAATGGCTAAAAACATAAACCAATTTCTTTGGAATAGAATCTCACTTCTTATTTTCTAAACCCTAAAAAATAGAAGAATAAGAATTTCCATCCTAACATTGACCAATTCTTATAAGAGTATATAATAATAAAATAAATTTTAAAAGAGTTTAGAGAGCTTAATTGAATGCTTGAAGGTATAGAATAAATAAACAAGTTTCTTAACCTTAAAATAATATTCAAAGGTCATATTTATACTTGAGTAATTCAATTATAGCTATCAGACATAATAAGTTTGTTCCCAATAAAAATAAAGTCCATTTAAATAAAATTTGGACTTTTGAGCTGCATTTTGTCAAGTTCCAGTCGAGATATCATCAGTCCTAATTGTGAAGACCATTGAATAGCCATTACAAGCTATTGTGTTTGAAATTCAGCTTTGGTCTTGGTCAGGATATTAATGTCCTGGTCAAAACTACCATATCCCGAGTAATGTCCCGATCGGGACATTGGATCAGGATTGATTCTGCCATTTCTTGAGTTTATGCAGAAATTTATCTCCCTTAGTCCTAGTCATGACTACTTTGGTCTCGATTAGGACTATGACAAAACTTGCACTTCTTTTTTTGCAATTTAGTCCCTATGAGTAGTTTGGTTGAGATATTACTTATTATGAATTTCCAAAATGATTTTTTTCTTTAATAGTTCATCATTATTTTGACTTCTAAATTACTCCTAACTTATACACACTTAAAAAAAAAAGACAGTAGTTGCTTAAAATTAGGTTTACTAAAATGAAAATCAAGATTGATAACTTGCTAAGGTCAGCACAAAGTTTCATCACCAAGTTGAAATCATGAAAAAAGTTCAGTGACCATTCGAATGATTTACCCAATACATGGAAATTATGTTGCTTCCAAGTGAATTAAATAGAAAACAATGATCTTAATCTTTAATTTTTCATCAAGGAGGCTACAATTTTTGTAATATATTCCATCACTTTTCCTTCCTTTCGATGTTATTTTCTTTATACATTATTTTAATTGTCTTAAATTTTTCCTAAACATTTGATCTTTCTCACTTAATTTTACTTTGTTTGGAACTCATTTTTCATGGGTAAGCCTTGAATTTCATATTTAAGGTGGGCTTTTATTGGTGAGGTGAAAATTCAAGAATTATTTATAATGGTAGATAGTTATAGGTTGGTTTCAATTGATGAATTGCCATCCCATTTGATTTTGGAAATATTGATGTCAGGCAGGTTTAATACCATTGATCTTGTCTACTATAAATTATCTTTTAAGACTTTTGGAATGAACAAAAGCAAGAGAGGGAATAGAAGATGAAAAGGTTATCTTAGAGAAGAACATGGTGACTTGTCGCTATAGATTAACTAGCAGTGATATGCCTTTACTTGGTTTAGGTATCGGTGCTATTTTTGCATTGTGAAAAGGAGAGAAGAAAGGATGAGTTGGCTAACATTATTCAGTATAAGAGGTGGGTCCATATGCCACATAACACCATTTAACAAGGGATTTTGCCATATTAACTTTTTTTAACTGATGTTAATAAAGGGTTATAATTGGGCCACCATTGAAATATTAAAGTCCATTTGGGAACCAAAAAAATAATGGCCAAATTAGGAGTTGAGGGTCTAATTTGGTCTTTTTTTCCAAAGTTAAATAATTCAACCTTTACACTACTAAATAATTTTATATTTAAAAAGAGTTTTATTTATATAGCTTATTTTTAGATCCCCATGATCAACTTCCCTATAAATTAAATGGTTAGGAACCCTTTCTTCTAATCCTATTACAACCTAGTAGACAATTAGGTTCAGTGCACGTCCATGATTTTAGCAACCGTGACATTGTTTGAGCTAAGGGAACTAGAGAACATACTACTATATCACAAAGACATAACATGCAGATAAAGAGTCACCACCTAGGCTAATAACTAGGATAATTTGAAAGTGGCGGTAACTCGATTCTCTAAAAGAAAATTAGTACCATAACTAAGAGATTCTGGATATGGAATACCAACATTTTTCATTCTTGTGTTCCTTTAGAATTACCTTATTAATTGCTAAATTATTTCCTATTTACATGCAATTTCATAAAAATCCTAATTTAACAAACATCTAACTCCAAAGACAATTAGTCATGAAAGAGCATGCAAATGCTTTCATAAAATGCAACGTCCCTAAATTAGTCTAATCTACATTAATTTTAAATAAATAAGCTAAATCTACATGTTTTATTTATAAATGAATCTAAAAGCTAATGGGCCTAATTCCTATTTAATTTTAATTTAAATAAGCCTAAGTCTCTTGATTTTAATTCTAAAAGAATCAACTTAAGTCTATTAAATTTTAAAGAAAAAGAAATTGGATTAGTAGGTCTAGTTCTAATTAATTTTAAATTAAATGAAGTTATCCTAAATCTATTTATTTTAAAAGAAATACTTTAATAGGTTGAGCTAAGTCTAAGTTAATTTTAATTAAACTGAAGTGGGTTTAAGTCTATTAAATTAATTTTAAAGTTAATTAAACCTAAAAAATTTTTGAAAGCCTATTATTAATGAATTAGAGCTTAACGTGGGTTTGGGGTCAAAAACGAATAAAAATAAACAAACAAGCCCAAATAATAAAAATAAAGCAAATAACAAATGAAACATACATTCAGTGATTTCTAACCCTAATTTTAGTTACATGAAACCAAAATTAATCTCAAGCTACCATTGATTTTATTAGAGTTTTACCTAGTTGAACCTAATTTACTAATCAATTTTAAAGGGTAGAAAATTAAAGGCTTCCACTATATTCCCACTACTGATACTATTACAAAATCTACCAAAAATAATAAAGAAAATAAAATTCAAATTACAACATTGAAGAAAATAAATTTAAAAAATTCAAAACCTAAAAAAATAAAAATAAATAAATTAGATAAAATAAAATAAAAAATACATAAAAATTAAATTAGGATTTTGATTATGGATTTTAATTCATGGATTCTCCATGAACTTTCCTTAATTTAATCATGTGACTCCATTCTCTTCTCCATTTAGGTTACTCCTACTATCATGAAATATAAACAAACAATAAATAAAAAAATCAATAAACAATTAGCAAAAAAAAAGATCAAATAAAAGGATGTAAATAAATAAATAATCTCTCAAAAAAATAAAATAAAACAAAAGCATAAAAAACAACAAAAAACAAATATAAATATTAGTAAAATAAAGATTAAACAATTAAGCCTAATATCCTAATATAAATAAAATAAAGAACGAGATGAATAATGATTAAACTACTGCAAAAAAGTAATGACAACAGACGAAAAGATAAAAAAAAAAAAAAAAAGAAAAAGAAAATAACAATAAAAGAATTAAGCCCATGAACATCTAATTGGAATTTAATTAATTTCCAAGAATAAAAAAGAAGATTCCGCTTTTTGTCTTCAACTTTTCTAATTTTAGATTGGCTCTCTCCACAAGTTGTTAATGTCATCCCCATCCAACATGAAAATAAAACAAATAAACAAATAAAAAAATAGTAAGTGATTAATATAAAATAATAAATTAAAAAATTAAATTAAAAATAAAAGAGAAAATAGATGAAGATAATAATTAGATGCAATATTGATTTTTCTCATAAGGATGATTACTGATTAATGAAAGCTTGTGGCATTTTTTATATTGTTTGTGAGCTTTTTGTTTTATTTGATTTGATGTATGACAGGAAAACTAAAGAAAATAACGTAAAATCCAAGAGAAATGATATCATATTTTGGCTCAAGACTAAAATAATAAAAGTAGAAGAAAATAATAAAAAGGAAAAATACATATTTATATAAAAACACTTCATGTAACACTAAATTAGGTATAGGATAAAAAAAATTTAATTATTTATTTATAAAAAATGACATTTATCAAAATAATTATCAAATAAAATAGTAACCATTCAAAAATTAAATATTGAAAGAAAATAAATACAAAATAAAATAAAAAAATTTATGACATCATTTAAATGAAGATTTCTAGTCAGAAATCTACATTTCTAATGAAAAAGAAAAGTAAATGGCCATAATGGCCATTTTATGGCGAATTTTGGCCATTTATGGCCAATCACCTTCTTTTTTTTTTTTTTTTCAAATGTTCAAATTCATTTTACAAATTGAATGGGCCACCTTTGGCCCATTCTTCTCTTTTTTTTTATATATTTTTTTAAAAATTTATTCCTTTCTCTTTTTTATTTTTTTATTAATTTTTTAAAATTATTTAAAATAATAATTATTATTATTATTAAAAATAAAATTTCAAAATAATTTATAATTTAATTCAAAACCAATTAATAAGATCCAATAAAACTAATTACACAATCAATTTTTATTATTGGATCTTCTATCACATCCAAACTCAAATCATTTAGAAATTAGGTGCTTACAGTTGCCCTCATTTATCACGATTTGCTTGAAAAATTGTGGTAAAGTTAATAAGCACACAATTTCAAAGTAAAGAGTTAAGATACTTACCTATGTACCATGGCTATGCATGACACTATGCCATGTTAAATGTGATTTAAGGAACACTAGAATTCATGTGGAATTTCTAGCTATGATGTTATCACTATGTTCAGTGAATAGCGATTGACACTATGTTCAATACATTTTGAAAATAGACTATAGTTCTAGTGGAACATATAGATGTGATGATATCACTGTGTTTAGTCAGTAGTAGTTAACACTGCATTCAGTGCATTTTTAAAAAAAGACTATAGTTTTAGTGAAACATATAGTAGTGATGCTATCACTATGTTTAATGAATAGAAATTGACACTGCATTTAGTGCATTTTGAAAAAAAGCTATATGTTCCAATGGAACATATAGTAGTGATGCTATCACTATGTTCAACGAAGAGTAGTTGACATTGTGTTTAGTGCATTTTGAAAATAGGCTATAGTTCAAGTGGAACATACAATAATGATACTATCATTTTGTTTAATTAATAACAGTTGACACTATGTTTAGTGCATTTTAAAAATAGGCTATAGTTCTAGTGGAACATATAGTGGTGATGTTATCACTGTGTTCAGTGAATAGCAGTTGACACTGTGTTCAGTGTATTTTGCTATATTCCTTATGGGTTGTCTAGTATGTAATTGTGATTTTTATTATATTCCCTATGGGACGTTTAGTGATATAATTTTCATTATATTCCTTATGTCACATTTAATGATTGTTATTTTCATTATATTCCCTATAGGATGTTTAGTGATGTGATTTTCACTATATTCCTTATTGGACATCTAGTGATTATGATTTTCACTATATTCCCTATGGGATCTAGTGATTGTGATTTTCACTATATTCCCTGTAGGATGTCTAGTGATTGTGATTTTCACTATACTCCCTAAAGGATGTTTAGTGAAAATATGTTATAACTACTGTGTAGTTTCTAACTACGGTGTAGTATTCCCATGCCTTTCCAATATTACTCAGCATGGATACTTCCAGAGGTTTCACGTTGATACTCTTACTCATTGTTGAGCATTGGAGTAGATTATGCTTACTCTTATTTTGATTCTCCTTTTAGTATTCCCCCACTTTTCTTATATTACTCAGCATGGATACCGTCAAAGGATTTTGTGCTCATACTCATTTCTGAGCATTAGAGTAGATGTTATACACATTTATTATTCAAAAGACAAAAGAGAGTCATTAAGATCAAAATTCATGAGATAAGTTTTCTCATGATCTCATAGAATGGATGAATTTCCTTTCAATTTATGAATTTTATGATTAAGATGAACTTCATTATGAAAACTAAAGAGATAATATTGTGTTATTTCCCTTGATGCTTTGTTAGGTAATTCTGATGACTGATTGACATTTTCCATCTCGACCATTCTCATTGATGTGCTGGTTTCTTTCTCCTTCTTCATTTTCTTTTATTTTTCCCTACATAAAATGCTATAAGTTAATCATGTCTATTTGTAGGTAGGTCAGGAAATTTTCTTAGAATGTAATGTTATTCTTTTATACTCCCTTTTGATTGTGGTGATGATATCTCATATCACAAAAGTCACAATACTCTACCATTAAGGTTACAACCTAGGGCTAAGTTTATCTTTTTGTCATTTCCATTGATGCTATAGCAAAGGGCCTTACTTTTCTTCCCAACATTTCTTGTGAAAAAGGTTTAGGAGTTAGGGATCTTATTTCCATAAATAAAGAAGTTTTTAGAGTGCATTTGTCTCAATATTGGAGTGCATTCTTCCCTTTTAAGAGTACAGCACATGTGTCACTAACATGCTAGACCTTTTCATCACTATATTTCTTACCCTATATTGGTTTTAATATTGTAGAGTTCTGATCTTACTGGTTAAGAGTTGAGAGAAGCTCTCTAAGATCCTCTTCTGAGCTTTCTTGTAGCCATCAAAGGTGCATTCAAGACTATCTTTTGCTTTCCCAATTTATGGGAGTATATTGATTTTCCTCTTGTTGAGGCTCTAAGTGATATTCAAAATGATGTTCTAGATAAAGCTATAGGGATAGATGCTAAGCATAAGGAATCTGAACGTATAATCCAGCCTCTTGAGGTTGCTAAGAAGAAGCTTCTACAAGTACTATTGTTGGTGATATCTCCTTATTGGATGGGCCTATCATTTATTGGGCTCTTGTAATCTAAAGTCGTATTGAACATCAGGTTTGTCTTAATACTATTGCCCTTTTTCCTTTAGATTCTTCATATATTAATACTTTAACTATTAATCCAACCCCATTAATTGTAGTCTCGTGTATTAAAGACGTAGAGGAGTGAGTGAACTTACTAAAGAGAGTTCTTGAAGCTAAAATCAACTAGACTTGCTCTTTAAATAACTTTTAAGCAAAATATTTGATATTGATGCAATGATTGATGATGGTTACAAGACATAAGTTATAATGTGAGTTATTGAGCCACCTAAATTCCCTAGGTATAAGGGGACACTAAAGTTGCAAGAAAAATTATAAAGGGGCAATAAAAGAGAAGATATAACTAGAATAGTGATCTCATAGTTTGAATTATCAAGCTTTTATTATGTTTTGTCTTTCCATTCAGATACTTATTCAGTATGATAAAGAAGAATATACAATACTTGAACAAATTTTAAAATTCAATCTTATTCATTTATTACATTACATGATACAACTCCTGTTATCTGCTAGTCCTGAAATTTTTCTCTTTAATTATTTATTTCTCACTTTTGTTTCCTTCATTTTTACTTGATTGGTCATTTATATATTTTCTCATATTTATTTATTCTCTTTTCTTTTCCTTTTTTTAAATGTTCTCTCTTTAGAATTTATATAATGTGATATATGAATGTTCTTTAAATTTAGATTTATGCTTATACTGAATGAATGTAATTGAATTAAATTTATATCAAACATGCAAATACGATAATATCACAATGCACAGTACAATTAGGATTTACATTATATAAGTAAGCATGATTAGAATTCATATCATCCATAAATAAAACAAAAAGTTATAAAGAAACCAAATTGTTATTTAAAGAAAACAACAAGAGAATTATTTTCTATTCTAAATTCTAGGGACACTAAGTCTCATAGTGGTTGTCCTTTAGGTGGTTGACATAACAACTATTCTTGTATTTCCTCATCCTTATTGTCTTGAACCAAGTTCTCAATGATCTATTCCTTAAAAATCTCATTCCTAGGAACATCCACACCAAGCATATTAATAGGTTCCTCTGCATTGAGGTAAGAATTCCTATGTCCTTCTTTGACAAAACTCTCCTTTAGTAGTTTTGCTTTCTTGTTAACTATGTATATTTCTTCCTTGTCTATTAGCTTCTCATTATCAAACTCATCACCCCACCCTATGGGCACAGCTGACTCAAAAGGTTATATCACCTTATAGTCAAACTTTATTGAGGGTTGTCTTAATAAATCTTCTACTCTTTCCACATCTTTGGGGGCATTAAGAGATTTCTCATTGGTTTTGAGGTCTATGTCCGCAAAGGAGCTTAGTACTTTGTCCTCACTAACTCCTGAGTTGATCATCATGCTTGTTGGGGAAGGTATATTTTGGTAGTTTAGGAAAAGGTTAAATTTAGTGCTTGGGTTTTCTATGTCTATCATTCTTCTAGCATTTATGAGCTCTTAAATTTCATTTTTAAGGTGAATATAGGTGTCTATGGAATGTCCAACTACTTAGTGGATTTTGTAGTAATTATTTGGGCCATAGCTAGGGACATTTAGGTTTGGTGGGTTGGAAAAGGTTAATGGTCGAAGCAAGCCTTTTTGTATTAAGCGGTTTAAGACTTTGGATAAAGGTTGGTTAAATTTAGAGAATCTCTTTGGTGTTTGAACAACATGCACTTCCACAGCTCGACTAGTGCTTCCTTACTGTGTGCCCCCAGTTTGGTAATTCCTTTTTATTACACTTCTTATGTTTTCCTTTTTCTCATTCTCAATATCTTGCAATCCATCATTTAAGTCTACAAATGTCTTAGGATTCATTCTCTTCAGCCTTTCAACCATATTTGGTAATACATCCCAAACAATCATCCCCATCTAATCTTTTTTAGCTAGTTTGTTCTTTATTAAATCTACCTTATTCATGAACCTTGTCGAGAAATTTAAAAATTTTAAGTCCTTGATAAACACCTTTGGCTTGGTATTATAGTCATACTACTTTAAAAAGCATTAGACAACTTTTTTTAATCAGTTTGAGTATGACCTTCTTGCCCTTGATACCAATTCACTTATATGTGTCTAGATATAGCATAAATAATCTAGTGACCATTACTAAAGGAGCTTTGATAGTGTTTATAGTAATTGAATACTGGTAAATATGCATTTTTGGGTACCAGTACCATTAAATTTCTACAGTTGAAGCATTTTTGAACTTATCTAGCACATCATCAAAGTCAAATGAATAACTTATGCCTTGCACTCTCATAAGCTCATCCATCTTAGACATTTTCTGAGCCAGTGCTTGCATCTGCTTAAACTTAACTTCTTAAATAAGCTCATGTGATTCTTTTTTTACTTTTCTCTATAGTGTAGTTCTCAATATCCTCAAATTTTATTTTCACAATAGGTACATTCCTAGTAGCATTCATTTATGGTCCCTAGCATTATCATTGTTAATAGGTGGATCATCTATAATAGGTGGGACAGTAGCAACATGTGGTATGGAAATAACATATATAGGTGCTACTATAAAAGGTGATGCTAACCAAGCTAAAGCTTGTCTCAATTCATCTTAAATCATGGCCCTCAAGTCATTAATGGACTAATTTCCAATCTATTATTGTTCCATTTCTTCAACTAAGTGACTAATTTGTATTGGTGGTGCTTCTAAATTGAGTGGATAATAGGACTCTTTTCCAATCTATGAAGGATCTTTTCAGCTATTGAACTCGAACTCAAAGTGGTTCTCTCTAGTATGATACCTCTCCATTTCTAAGCACATGAAGACCTAAATGAATCTATGATGGCTGAAAAATAAAGCGTTAGTTTAATGCATGTATGCATGATACACATGTTATGCAACAAGCAACAAGTCAAGTTAAGTATACAATTAATAAGTCAATGTGTATAATATCCTTCCAACCTTATTCCTCTCATACACGAGTTTAATGGTAAGTCACTTTTCCTAGGATTTTTAGTCTTAGCCTTAATATCAATAAGGGATATCAAGAATTGATGAGCATGCCTTATCTCACTGTTACAAGCTAATCCCTTTTGGATATTTTCTGAGCCAGTGCTTGCATCTACTTGGACTTAACTTCCTGAACTAGCTTAAGTGATTCTTTTTTTTACTTTTCTTTACAGTGCAGTTCTTAATATTCTCAAATTTTATTTCTATAGTAAGTACATTCCTAGCATCATTTAGTTATTATCCTTAGCATCATCATTGTTAATTGGTGGATCATCTATGATAGGTAGGACAACAACAATAGGTGGTATGGCAATAATATGTATACGTGTAACTATAAAAGGTGATGCTAACTAAGTTAAAGCTTGTCTCAATTCATGCCCCTCAAGTCAGTCATGGACTAATTTCCTCTCTATTGTTGTTCCATTTCTTCAATTGAGTGACTAGTTGGTACTGGTGGTGCTTCTAAGTTGAGTGGATTAATATGACTTTTTTTCAATCTATGAAGGATTTATTCAGCTATTGAACTTGGAATCAAAGTGGTTCTCTCTAGTATATTACCTGTCCATTTCTAAGCATAAAAAGACCTAAACGAATCTATAATGGCTGAAAAATAAAGTGTTAGCATGATGCATGAAATACATGTATGCATGATGCATGTGTTATGCAGCAAGCAGCAAGTCAAGTCAAGTATACAAGTAATAAGTCAATGTGTATAATATCCTTCCAACCCTAGTCCTCCCATACACAAGTTTTATTGTAAGTCTCTTTTCCTAGGATTTTTAGTCTTACCCTTAATATCAACAGGGGATATCAAGAATCAATGAGCATGCCTTATCTTTCAAAGTAATAAAGCATAGAAATAACATTTCTTGGTATAAAAGTTTAGCCCAATATTTTTTAACCCAAATGGGCCTAAAAAGTAAGGGCTTAGGCCTTTATAGATAGAAATGCCTTATGGTAACTTTCGTAAGAAATTTAAGTAATCTTAGGGGAAATTACTAGGCCACTATATGAGCTTGGTCTGGTGGAAAGGTTAAGGTTCCTTTAGCAAGATGCTCTCCGTTAAAACTTGAGTTACAGGCCAATGTCAGAGGGGCCTGACATCCTTTCCAAACTTGAGAGAAGACTACCCGCTTAAAGACTTGGTTACAGACTATAATAAGATGAGCCTAATAATCGCTCTTAAACTGAGTTAAGGCTAAAAGTGATGGCTAGCAAATTTGCAATCCTATGAAGCTAGTGAAATCATGGAACTATAAACCAACACCATTAGTTAATAGGGACATGAAAAATGAATGCAAGAATAAAATAATAATTAATAAAATGATTCTAAAGAACACAAGTAGAATCAACTTCTCTTATCCTTAGTGGAGCCTCCAATATAGATAGTGGGGTTTAGTGCACATCTAAGATTTTAGCAATCATGACACTGTTTGAGCTCAGGGTTCTAGAGAAACACACTACTATATCACAAAGACATAGCATGGAGATGAGAAGACGCCACCTAGGATAATAATTAGGACAATTCAAAGGTGATGGTAACTCGATTCTCTAAAAGAAATTAACACCACAACCAATAGATTCTAGATATGAAATACCAACTTCTTTCAGTCTTGTGTTCCTTTAGAATTACCTTATCAATTGCTAAATTATTCCCTATTTACTTGCAATTTCATATAAACCCTAATTTAACATACATCTAACTCCAAAGATAACTAGTCATGAAAAAACATATAAATAATGCATTCATAAAACACAATATCCCTAAATTAGTATAATCTACATTGATTTTAAAAAATGAGCTAAATCTATATGTTTTATGTACAAATGAGTCTAAAAGCTAATGGGCCTAATTCCTATTTAATTTTACTTTAAATTAGTCCAAGTCTATTGATTTTAATTCTAAAAGAATCAGCTTAGACCTATTAAATTTTAAAGAAATTGGATTAGTGGGTCTACTTCTAATTAATTTTAAATTAAATGAAGTGATTCTAAATCTATTGATTTTAGAGGAAATACTTTAATGGGTTAAGTTAAGTCTAAGTTAAATTTAATTTAATTAAAGTGTGTCTAAGTCTATTAACCTCAATGTGCCTAAATTAATTTTAAAGTTAATTAAACCTAAAAAACCCAATTTTAAAAGCATATTATTAATGAATTATAGCGTAACGTGGGCTTGGACCTCAAAACAAATAAAAATAAACATACAAGCTTAAATAATAAAAATAAAGTAAATAATAAATCAAACATTTATTCAGTGATTTCTAAGCCTAATTTTAATTATGTGTAACCTAAATTAATTTAAAGCCACAATTGATTTTATTAGAGTTTTATTTAATTGAACCTAATTTACTAATCAATTTTAAAGTGTAGAAAATTAAAGGCTTATACTATATTCCTACTACCAGGGCTATTACAAAATCTATAAAAAATAATAAAGAAAATAAAATTAAAATTACAACCCTTAAGAAAATAAATGAAACAAATTCAAAACCTAAAAAAAATAAGAAATTAAATTAGATAGAACAAAATAAAAAATGCATAAAAATTAATTTGGGATTGTGAATTTTGATTTTCATTCATATATTTTCCATGGGCTTTCTTTGGTTTAATCATGTGACTCCATTCTCTTCTCTATTTAGTTTATTGCTACCATCATGAAAATTAAACAAATAATAAAAAAATTAATAAACAATCAATAAATAAGATTAAATAAAAGGAAGTAAATAAATAAATAATCTCCCAAAAAATTATAATAAAACGAAAGGATGAAAAACAACAAAAAATGATGAACAACAGATATAAATATGAGTAAAACAAAGATTAAACAACAGAGACTAATATCCTAATACAAATAAAATCAAGAACCAAATGAATAATGATTAAACTAACCCAAAAAGTAATGACAACAAACGAAAAGAAAAAGAAAATAATAATAAAAGAATAAAACCCATGAACATCTAATTGGAATTTAATTAAATTTCAATCACACATACGAAAATAAAAAAAAGAAGATTCCTTTCTTTGTCTTCAATTTTTCTGATTTTAGACTCATCCATCATGAAAATAAAATAAATAAACAAATAAAAAATAGTGAGTCAATGATTTAAATAATAAACAAAAAAATTAAAATTAAAATAAAATGAAAAATAGATAAAGATGAGAATAAAATGCAGGATTGATTCCCCTTAAAAGGGTGATCACCAATTGATAGAAACCCATGATTTTTTTTGTATTATTTGTTAGCTTTTAGTTTTATTTGATATGATGTATGATAAAAAAACTAAAGAAAATAAAAATTCAAGAAAAAAGACACCGTATTTTGGCTCATAGCTAAAATTAGAAAGGTAGAAAAAAATAATAAAAGAGTTAGAAGCCTTTTATCTGAAAAAGGAAAAATATGTATTTATATAAAAAACATTTCCTGTAACTCTAAGTTTGGTATATGAAAAAAAAAAATAATATTTTTTAAATTATTTATCTAAAAAAGGATAATTATTAAAATAATTATTAAATAAAATAACAATCATTCAAAAATTAAAAATAAATATAAAATAAAATAAAAATTATGGGAGGTCATCAGTAATAGAGATTTTCAATTACAAATATAAATTTCTGATAGGAAAAAAAAGTAAATGGCCATTTTATGGTCAATTCGGCCCTTGATGGCCAATCACTTGTTTTTTTTTTTAAGTTCAAATTTATTTTACAAATTGTATGGGCCACATTCGGCCATTTTTCTCTTTTTTTATATATATTTTTTAAAAATTTATTCTTTCATTTTTTTATTTTTTGTTTTTATTTATAATAATAATAATAATAATAATAAAAAAAAAAAATTTGACAATAATTTATAATTTAATTCAAAATCAATAAATAAAATTTAATAAAATTAATTTTTCAGTTAATTTTCATTATTAAATTATCTATCATATTCAAACACAAAGTAGTAATTGAGTGATTATACACTTTATACTTCTCGGGCTAAAAATCCCTTCTAATCCCATTATCAGCTTGTAATGATAATAAAAGACTTTTTTTTTTTTTAATTTTTTATATTTGACTTTCAAAACCCAATATCAAACAAACTAAGGATTTTTAATAAGAATTATTTCCTGGTAAACAACCAGCCAAGCTTAAGATCCATATAAGTAAATGGATGGTTTTGCCCCAACGAACGTATATTTGTACGAACTGACTCTATCAGGACAATTAATTTCTACCTCGCCGCAGACCAAAGTCTCTGTTGCTGGCATAGTAGGGCGCCGACAGTTCATATTGGTATTTTTTGCCTTGAATTTGAGATTTGTCGTATAAAAAACTAGATTATATATATATATATACACAATTTAATATATATTTTATACATTATAATTTGAACATATAAATGATAAAAACTATTATATCTCAAAATTAATTAATATATTGTTGACATTTGAGTTTGATTGACCACGAGTGAAACCCAATGATGAAGTTCAAACAAATTGAGCTTAGTAGTGTAATGTCCAATATTTTTCTTCCTTAATATACCAATGGATTAATAAAAAATCTTCTAATGAGTCACTAAGACGGCACTTTAGTGATATTGAACTATTTTTTAAATAATCGAAAAAATCTTGTCCAAATGCCATTTTCTCCAACCTTTCACAATGTTAATGCGAGAAGACATTGTTAATAGCTAGAAAACATGGAGAACAACGTAGAGAAGGGGGAGGAGGTAGTTCCCAATGTAAGGGAAGTGATTTTTTAGAGGGAGAGAATAAAAAGAAAAAAAAGAATCACAGAGTGGGGAGCCTAGCAATAAGAGGGACAGAAAAAAAAAAAATAGAAATAACATAAGGAGAGGGAGCTGAGAAACAAGGAGAGGAGAGTGTTGAGAATTAATAACATAAAAAGAAGGAAGACATTAAGGGCGTTGGCTTGACAAAAGGGACATTATTTGCGTCTCACTAGCAATCATTCTAAAACTTATGAGGGTCAAGACATGAGCTGTGACTTGGGCTTCAAATGCAATAATCCCCATTTTTCTCATTTTTAATTTTTTTTATATAGTTTTAATTTCAAGTGAAACTGTTTTGATTGTATTTTAGGCTGATTTGCTATTTGTCCTTGTATTTTGGCATGTTCACTACTTAATCCTTGACATTTGAAAAATATTTATTTATCTTTGACATTTACAAAATTATGTACTATTTCATCTCTAAAAAATAACCAATGAATATTAATTATTGTAAATGTCAGAGAAAAATAAATATTTTTTCAAATTTCAATAATGAAGTAATGTAATAAACTAAAACATAGGGGACAAATAACAATTATTCCTATGTTTTAAGTGTAGTTAGGTTGTTTGTGTGCATGATTTCTGAGATTAATTAATTTGGGAATCATCCTTTTTTAGCAAATAATCTTTATTTTGCATACGCAAAGCGAAGTCTTTTCTAGAGGTGCAATAAGGCGTCATCTATATAATAAGGTGACGCCCTATTGCACTTAGGTGATGTTATACATGATGATTATTCTATCAATTTTCTTTCTTTGCTTTTCATTTTTTTTATTTGAGTTCTCATATGATAAAATTATAATTTCCATATTGTTCATTTATTCATTCATGTTTACATGAATTTTGACATGGTGACATGAATTTTGAATTTTATTTATCTTTTGTTTCTTTGTTAGTTTAAGGTAAACTCTTTATAATCTACTTTAAGTTTTTCTTTGTATGTATTTTGATCCATTCTTGCATGCTTTTAAATTGGTAAATAAAATGTTAATTGCTTATTTATTTTTCTATTAACTGTCATATTGTAATTTATTTTTTTTTCTATTTTTGTTCAATATATTCTATTTGAGTATCAATTTTTATTTTTCAAGTGCAATATTTTTATTTGATATTTAACAATTTAACTTTGTGGTTTTTTGTAGGTTTATTTATTTATTTATTTTGGGCTAATTGACTTAATTTTCAGGAATTAATTAGAGTGACAATTTGATCACTATGCTAGTAAATTTTATTTTATAGTTCTTTATTTTTATTTGCATTTTATATTTATTTATTTTTGTGTGTGAAAAGAGGTGTAATTCATTTTTCCTCCCTCTTTTTTGTATATATTTTCTTTTTATTATTTATTGCTTGCATAATTAAATGGTTGTAACTTATTTCTCCTCCCCCATTTATTCGTTATATTTAATCTCAATTTAGTTGTTTATTTTATATTTTATTATATGATGAGTCATTTACCAAATTGCATGAAATTTGAATTTAAATCCAAATTTGGGCTAAATTGTAAAATTTAAAATTTGTCCAGAGGAAATTATAATTTTACATGTAAATAAAGAAATAATTTAACAATTAAAGGTAATAAAATATAAAATACAAATAGAGGTTAACTGTAAGGTTGGATGAGTATTCTAAAAATGCATATCCAATTTTCGAACATAATCTCTACGTACGGTTGTTAGGGGCCCTCCATGGGATTAAATTATTGTAAAAGTGTGTCTCGGATTTCATTTGAATGACAACTTTCATCTCTGACTTGAGTTATAAGTCAAACTCACACAATACTTTAGTCGTTAAATACTTGAACGCATGCTGAATCTCGTCATCTATATATGTATTAAAATTATTAAATATATAAACCCTGGTAAATAATTTTGCTAAATATTTAATTTTAACTACTTACCAAACTATCAACTAATATCTAATCATAACAATTATCAACTAAAAAAAAAAGAAACCCAAATCTACTGCACTGTAATTTGCTTTATCTAAGCCGGTAAAAAAGAAAAGAAAGACGTGCCCCACGCAAATATGAAAATAATTCTTTTGATGTAAACATATACAGACCATAAGAGTAACCCAAATTTAATTTGGCCACATATCATACAATCACACGTTTTATTTCATTTTTCTGTGTTGTTTTTAAGATGCGTTCCTCCCATTTTTTATTTTTTCATTTCGTAAGGAAATTGCATCCATTCAATCAACCAAACATTTGACCTTCTGCTTGCCACATATATGTATTTATATATATAAAATATTTAAGATCCACTAGTTTAAAAAATTCAAACCTTAAAGAGAATAATTCTTTCGATGTAACATATAACAGACCATGAAATAACCCAAATTTAATTTGACCACATATCATACAATCACACTTTTTATTTCATTTTTCTGTGTTGTTTTTAAGATGCGTTCCTTACAAATTTTTTTGTTTCCATTTTCTTAGAGAAATTGCATCCATTCAATCAACCAATATTTGACCTCCTGCTCGCCACATATATGTATTTATATAAATAAAATATTTAAGATCCACTAATTTAAAAAATTCAAACCTTTTCAACTTAACTTTTTGTAATTTTAGTTCATTTTTTAAATTTTAATAAAA
The DNA here is from genome assembly GCA_947683625.1 of Mallotus nudiflorus. Classification (NCBI taxonomy): domain Eukaryota; kingdom Viridiplantae; phylum Streptophyta; class Magnoliopsida; order Malpighiales; family Euphorbiaceae; genus Mallotus; species Mallotus nudiflorus. The sequence continues at coordinate 696,768 of CANTUR010000143.1, forward strand.
TTATTCAAATTTATTGTAAAAAAAAAAACTTCACATTTAATAGATCAATAGTAATTTTAGTCAAAAATTAATTTCGTCAAAATTGAGTGTGGATAATACTCACGTGGCATCTTAGGTAACATTATTGATGTTGAGCCTACTACTATATTAACTAAACTATTACATTAACTAAACATTTGTGCAAAAAGACCAAATGTTTTCGATATATAGTAATTTTACTCCAAATATAAATATTTTAATTTTTCTAAATACATTACCTTTTATTATTTAATATCAATTGTTTTTATAATTTAAAGAAATTTTAAAAAATAAACATCATACATTTAATACTAAAATTTATTAGTCTCATATTAAATTCTTAATCATTGAATTTTATTAGTATTATTAAAATAAAAAAACATATTAATACATGTGTTAAAATTTTTTATTAGTATTATATTATTTATTAAATTTTAAACACATGAATTTAAATTTATTACATGTATTAATGTTTTTTTTTTAACTTTTATACATATATGGACATATATTTAATTTTATTATTTATTGTTATTAATACTATACGATATTTTATCTTTTAATAATTTATTAATAGCATATTAGTGCCAAAAAATCACAATATTTTTTATCAGTAGCAATTATATTTTTAAATTTAAAAGTTGACAAAACTAATCCAATTTGACATTTTATTTGCAATTTTAACACAATCCTAATTTGGTCAAAATTGAAACTGACATGGACTAACTTACCTCTTCCTAAGTGGGACCCATTACCACCTTATCTTACCTTTTTTTTTTTCAAAAGAAAGAGAAACTGACATTCAAATAATATCATGGTATGTCATACTTAAGAGGGGTAATTTTCACCCATAGTATTAAACATTTTAACCTACTACCACCAAGGTATCCAATTTTTAAATCGTAACAACAAACCTCCCAACATTTGTTCTAATTACCATTAAAGTGCCTAGAGTGACTTTCAAGCCGGTGAGGATGATGTGGCGTACACAGGGTCGATTATATGTCTGTGCTAATGTCAAACTAGCAAACCCAAATCGACCACATTAGCACACTATACATGGCAGTGCCATGTGTTCAAATCTAACCAAAAGCTTAAGTTTTAACTTTTCTACACAATTAAAAATTTATTTACTTTTTTACAAAAAAAAAAAAAAAAAGCCAAAGACAATTTAACCTTTAGCTTTTTGTCTTCCCTTTTGTTCTCCATCTCTCCCAAAATGGAAAAGTAACAAAATTTATAATCAAATCTCAAAATCCATCTTAAAAAATCTTGACCTTCTTGATTTCCCTCTCTTCATCTCTCCCAAAATCGTGGTCACGACTATAGTAAATATCACCAGTTACAACTCTCCTGCCAAATCCTCTCCCACTACAATGCAAAGAAGAAGAGAAAAAGTAACACACACACTTCTTGAATCTCTTCTTCTTCTTCTTCTACTTCTTATTTTCTTTGGAAATAGAAATAAGCCTTTTTCTATTTCTTTAAAAAGAAAATGGAAACCGTCAATGGGTATCGGTCACTGATTTGATAGAGACACCATTGAAGCAAACTATGCCAGTGGTAAAAAGTATTGATACTCAATCTGTGCTTAAAAGGTACTTTACATCTAAAATTGAGATTGATTGAAAATTTTACGACTAATTGTGTGGGTTTTGGCAAAAGTATATTAGCAATTGATTCAATTACTCTTCTTCTTATTTGGGTATTTACTATTCTTAATATGGGTATTTGTTATGATGTCCACATATAAGCTAATTCTATTTTTATTAAACCCTGATTCAATTATTGTTCTTTTTCTTATTTTTCTTAAAAATAGGTTGCAATCTAAATTAATGGCATTGATGATAGTTTCCTAATGCCCTAATGAATTGATGATAACGTCCTAATGCCCTAATGCATTGAAAACATGTTGCAATCTACTTCAACTTTGGCTTCTTTTTAGTTTGTGAGCATGAAGATCTAATAACTTCTTTTTTAAATGAAACAATTTGTGATAATCAAGTTGATTGTTAATGATGTTATAGTGTTCCGATTTTGGTTATTTTTCTATGACGAGGAGGGTGTGTTTATAGAGGTCATGACAGTGGTATGGTGGTGGTGGGTGGTAGTGTTATTGTTGTTACTATTGTTATTTTGGTGGCTGCAATGGTAAAAGCTCCTACAATGTCTAGGCCAGGAATAGGGGAAATGAGGAGTGTGAATTTGGCATCACTCGTGGCTAGACAGGGTATTCAGTTGTACATATGTGCAGTAAGGACAAGCCTAAGCTCTTGTTTCACACACTTTTAAGCATTAAGTGATTCACCAGGGCGGTGGTAGAGGCAACAATATTGCAAGTTTGAGAAGAAGTAGCATCAATGTATTTGGATGATGGGAAAGGATCTAAATCTTTTTCTAGTAGGAATGAAATTTTTTTTATAAAGAGTCAAAAGGTGTGATTAGAAAATAATCAAGTTGATTGTTATTGATTAATTGAATTTTTATTTGATTTTAATTTTTAAGTTTTTTTTAGATTAAAGTGTTTGGATAATGAGAAAATGAAAGAAAGAATAAGAAAATAAAAGAAATTAAAAAAAGTTGAGAAAAAGAAAAAATAATTTGAAAATTGCACATGTGGCATGACATGTTGCCACATGTCTTAGTATAATGATATGTCTCATTATGACATGCCAACTCAGCATTTTCCCACATATATAATCGACCACGTGTACGCCACATCATTCTCACTCATTAGAAAGTCACTCTAGGCATGTTAATGGTAATCTAAACAAATGTTGGGAGGTTTGATGTTATGATTTAGAAGTTGGGTACCTTAGTAGTAGTAGGTCATAGTATTGGGTTCTATGGGTGAAAATTATCCTACTTAAGAGAAATAGAGAGGGCTGATTCCTCCCAAATATTAACGCCTAATATAGAAACAACTATTCAAGCAAGAGAATAAGCAAAGATGATTCACATAGTGATTGGCAAACAAAGGCTTACAATAAAAAATATCTTTATAAGGTTCCTAAAGTCTTCAACTATTAAACAAAAATCATAAGAACCAAAATTAATACGATTAACTATAATGAAAGAATTTGATTTGATAATAACCTAATTAGCCCTCCTTTCCTTGAGCCAACTCAAAGCTTCACGCACACTAAAAGCCTTAATAATAACCACACTAGTAATGCCTTGATATTTTTGATTTTGAGCAGCCAAGAAACAACCATGAGAGTCCTACAAAACACACCAAAATCCTATACAATGAGAACTATTAAATATAGCAGCGTCCACATTATATTTCAACCATGGATAGGGAGGATTCATCCATCGAGCATAATTAATGCCAACGTCCTCTACAAAGTCATAATTTACCTTGAGATGAGCTCCTCGCCAATCTTATAGTAAATTCATGGGTAATTTGATTATTTCATTAGGGAGAGGAGAAACAACCCTCCATATAAGCTCATTTTTGCTATGCCAAATTGCCTAAACATCATAATGAATTGGAACCAACCATAATATTTAGGGCAACAATGGGTCGATTCCCTACACAGGTTTGCCGATTTCATTAGCAACGTAGTTGATAAATGGACATTCAAGATCATCATAGGTGTTGATTATCAATGTTACGGAATCCTTTATATCATCTACCTATGGTGGCCTTTCCCCATGACTTTCTAAGTGGCGTATTCCATAGCAGTGGATTAGGCATCAGAGGTGAAAAACCCAACTGTTAGAACTTGAAATTTCTTGAAAACTTAAGATGTCTAATCCATGACGAGAAGGACATCATCAATGGCACAAATGGTGAAATAAAAAAAAGATGAAAAAAAACATCAGTTATTGTTGAATCCAAGTCCTTGTCAGTTACTGAGAAGTCCAATCCATTATAAAAAGGACATCAATAATGACATCAAAGCAGTCTAGTGGTGCGGAGATTTAAGAAAATGAAACAAAAAAAATTAGTTAAAGCAACATGATTGATTTATAAGGGAGGAGCAAGAATTTGACTGTTTGTTGCCAAAGAAAAGAAATTAAGATCATACAAAGTATAAAATAATTAATGTAGAGAAATAAGAATTAACTAGGGTAAGATGAGGTGGTAGTGAATCCCACTTAGGAGGAGGTGAATTAGTCCACGTCAGCTTCAATTTTGACCAAATTATAATTGTGTTGTAATTACAAATAAAATGTCAAATTGGGTTAGTTTTGCCAACTTTTAAAGTTAGGTATATAATTACAAATGGTAAAAAATATTGTGATTTTTAGCACCAATATGCCTTTATTAATTACATTGAAGTATTTTAGTATTAAATAAATATTACACATTTAAAATTTTATATCTTAATTAATAGACAAATTTAAATATTATAATAATTCATATTCAAATATTAAATGATGTATATTTTTAGTAAGATATTTAATAATAACATGTAATGTATTTACAAATATTAAGACTTTTGTGCAAAAATTAAAAATTTTAAGACAAAATTGCTATAAATCGAAAATGTTTAGTCTTTTTATGCAAATATTTAGTTGATGTTCCAATAGGCTTTATATCAATAGTGTTACTTAGGATGTCACATCAATACCTCCATACTCAATTTCGACTAAAATCCATTTTAGGCTAAAATTAAGACTGATTTGTCACATTATTAGTGAATTGTTTTTCTCTTTTGATACTCATGTCCAAGAACTACTCCTCCACTACTATAAATTTTTCTTATATTAGGTCACTAACTTCTGCCAATAACTTATCAATTAAAAATTAATTAATCATTTATTTCCTTTTGGGTCTGGGCTATTTATAAATATTGGACTCCAAGAAAATCAAAGTATGGTGCAAATGCATACCCCTTTATGTAAATAGTTTGTGAAAGTATTATATGCATAAATAGTCCAGCCTCTTTATCATAATACGATTAATCATAAATCTCAGTGTCATACCTCAAATTTGACTACCCCCAAAAAGGTCCAATGATGAAACAAACCCCCGAGATGACTAAAGTCTACTAATTCATAACACCTCTGAAGTGTGCAACCTTAAAAACCTAACCAACCCCACCATTGTTTGAAATCGATCACTGAGCCATTAAGTTGTGCTCTGACCTTATAAAATATAAATTATTAAAACAATGAGAGCTTATTTTTAGAATTCCTTTCTCAGAATACTCAGCTTGTTAGATTGATACTCATTTCATTAGACTAGGACCTAAATTCATGAAAAAATGGAAATCAATTTTGATAAAAATGGACTTTGAAAACACATTCAAAAGGCTATAAAACCTCTAAAAGTGGTCCTAAAATGGTCCAACACAATCCCAAGATTAGCGCATGTAGCTTAGAAGTGCACGTAAAGCCAAAAACACCCTTAGGTATCACACACTAAAATTGAAGCCAAACTAAACAAAATAGACTTTGGAAACACATCCGAAAGGCTCCAAAACCTCTAGGAATGGTTCCAAAATAGTCCAAAACATTAGAGGATTAGCGCGTATCACTTAGAAGTGTGCGTAAACACCTATAGGTTTCATGTGTCAAAATTGAGGCCGAATTTGACAAAAGGGACTTAAAAAATGCATTCGAAAGGCCTAAAAACCCTAGGAACCAACTTTAGAATAATGCACGTAGGCCTTGAATGGAGCGCGTAAAATGAAAAGGTGTGCATAACCATGCGCGAGCACACGTGACCACGCACCAAGCATGCAGTCATGCACACTTCGTATGGTCATAAGCTCCATCCTAAGGACACGTGCATGACTACGCTTATATCCCCCTCTTGCTCACATTTTTCACTATAAATAGGTGCCTCTACACCCCATTTTTGTTTTGGGGGGGGGGGGGGGAGCAAGTGGAAGCGCACATACACTAAAAAATTTATCCAATTAAAGGCGCTAGAAACCTTTTCCAAATAGTTTTTGCTCTTGTACTCTCTTTTTCTTAGGAAATTAGACCTCTTTTCCACCAAAACAAGCCTTATCTTTGTCAAAGCACATTTCAAAGGTATACAAACTAGCATCATTATGTCATTATTTTGAACGTCTCAACGAGGAAAGCTTGATAATCCCTTAAAGCTAAAGCTTCGAAACCCACACGAGCTTAGTCAACCCTAAGGACCACACAATCATTTTAGCATGTTTATTTTATTTTATTGCATTTTAGTTTATCATCACTAACATTTGGGAATACTGTTGTGCTTGTGTGATGAGATTGGCAATCTTGCATGCTATATGAATAATCTATGTTTTATTATGCTCATTTTTTATCATCATTTTGCATCCTATATTTTCGAAACATGAAATCACATAGTAAATTTCAATAATGCGAAAGCTCATATCCTATAACAGAGTTATCATATTTTCAGTCCAGTGATGACATTATGCATCTTCTATATTATCATAATAGTATAAATAATCACTGCAAGCATGAATGGTCATCTACATTTAATTTACTCTTTTAAGTGATTGAGGGTCCATTATTAATCCCATTATTCATGTGATCGAGCAAGCTATGTGAATGGTTGTATTTGCCTTGTAGATTCATCATATTTAAAATTAGATTTACTTTTTTGCAATCTCTTTTTTCCTTTTATATGTATTTTATTAGAAAAGTGATGTCATAATAATATCCTTTAGCTTTATTATCTTCCACTATCTGATTAATTGTGTGAATGCTATACAAACTGTCATTACCAAAACTAGGGTGTTATAGTAGCTATACATCGAACATTGTATAATGAGAAATAACAAAAAAGTAGATGCAATCCCCTGAACCCAAAAATCTCTAATGGGGGCAACACTCACTGAGTGACCCAATGTTGTTCCTTTTCTTTTCCTCATTTTCTAAAAATCATGTGGTGACTACATAAAATAAAAAGAAGTGTCTCTTCACTCTCGAGACCAATCATGTGTCCCTGTTCGATAAAGTTACCATGTACCTCAGAAGCAAAAGACACTTATAGAACCAATTCATCTCAAAACTAAGAGACATAAAATAACACAAAAGAGGTCGTCCACAATGGCGACTCCAATGTGGACTACTATGTAAGAGAGATCAACTTGAAAATGACTATTTCTCATTATGTAATGCTCAATCATATAGAGCCCCTCACCACTGCATTTGCACTACACATCACACGTGCACCATGATACCACTTAAGTCACAGGGTGATGAAGATACGGTATTATCACCTTTAGTCTTTACTTGTGCATTTGTTAGACTCATTTGACTAGAGTTTGTAACCCAAGTCTTAAAGGGGGGCAATTGAGTTATCAAAAGAATGCTAGACTCATTGATCAGAGTCTATAACCCTAGTCATATGGGGGCATTCTTGCTAAAGGAATCCTTAGCCTTTCATCCTAGCTCAACTCATGCAGATCAACCAGTAGTAACATCCATTAGGATTCCATAAAGTGGTGCATGCTATCCCTATCCTAACGTTGTCCATCTAACATGATATTCAAAAAATGACATGAATCTCTCAATGTCTATCATTGAATGACATTGTAATGTCAGTTTTCATAGACCATTAAGGCTCAAGACCACGTGATTCTTATCTACTTCATGCTAGCTTGAAGCACGGGGAATGATAAGAATAATGTACCTCAGATTGAATACTTTATGTAAACTAACAAATAATGACATCCCTCAATGACAAAACCTGTGAAATGTCATCCATTTATCTTTATTAGATCAAATGAATGGGTTAGGAATCCAATTAGATTGTGGACCTTTATGTTGGTAAAATCAAACTGCAAACCATTGAATGATACTTTCATAAGTCCCAGTAAGCATATCAAATATCAATATGGGGGCAAGAACTCGGGCTCCTACTAATTGACCGTGGTCCTATGCATACGAGCACATACGGGCTTTGGACATCATTTGAAGGCCAATAATTGACCTCCACATTGATAATATATGCTTACCTCAAGAAAATTTTAGTATCGTTCCTCAGTTTACCCTTTGGTTTTGATTAATATAAATAAAAGCAACTTAGTTATGAGAGCGAAACCATATTCCCTCAATGACTGAAGGTTCAAATCCTATATAGGAAAGAGACTGAATAACCTTTTGTAGAATTAAGGTTAGAAGTGAGAGCTTGCTTGCGATTGGTTTGTTCACTATGTAGGAAAAACTAACAAACTTTAATCATGCATACATAACATACATGTAAATAGGCATGTACTAACCACTATTTCTTATAGTAAAAATCATCATAGTATTTTGCATCCACTCCATGCATACATGCTCACCCTTTTCTTTTACAAGCACACGTCATGCATCATTCATTTAGCTAACCTTAATAAATGTAAATGAATCCTACACCTACTTGAAAATGAATCACAAAGCTAAATCTTCTCATCGAAGTAATGGAAAACTAAAAGCTAGGATTCAAGACCTGCTTGAAGATGGCGTCATTGTTGAAAATCCCAAAACCCAAACTAGCATCACTAGACATTTCCTCTATAACCTTGATAAAGTTAATTGGAAGAGCTTGCAGCCATGCCAAATGTTATGCATTAAGACATTCTGGCATGTGTACCTTGATCATGAACTCTTGAATGCTACTACGTCAATCTGGGACCCTTAAAAGCATGTATTCAAATCAACACCATGGAGTTATTCCCATTGTATAAAGAATTATGTGTCATAGTAGGGTAGACCCCCACCAAGACTAAAGAAGCAGTCTTCACTAACCAAGACATCAAATACCTAGGACTTGGAGCTACTTTTCTTGATCTAAGCATGCAAAAGCTTGACGAACTAGTCACAAAGTGAAAATGACTAATTCCCATATAAGTCCTAGTTGCTTGCACCACCAAGAAGGCTGGTACATTAATTTGGGCATGCCTCCTTGTATGTTACCTCTTTATGCAATATTTCACCCACTTGAATGATGGGCTAGGAGATTACAAGATACTGTAGGTTATTGAAGCAATTGAATGCAGAATGACTCCCTTACCACTAATTTTAGTAGAGACCATTCAAGGTTTATATGACCTCAAAAATGGAAAAAGTCCAAACTTCATTGGGAGCCCCTTATTGCTTCAAATATGGTTACAAGAAAAGCTAAGCCTGCTTGACAAACTTACAAGTAACTGGATGAGATACCAACCTAGGAATTACTTGAAGAGACATTGTAAGGATGTTCACAGACACTCAGCCCATATCACAATATAAGAATGGGTCAAATGAATGCAGGATATACTAGAATACCAAGTGAGATGGATGTACTAGAACATGTGACTCTCTACACATATGTCAACTGCGTGCTAATCTTAGGACTCAAGTCATGAATTCACTACTATCCAGTACTAGTGAAGAGACAATTTGGTAAGAAACAACATGTACCTTCTAACCTTGTAGATTTCTGTGGCGGTAGGATGCAACAGAGGTTTATGGATCACTTCAGAATGACATAGGGGAAAAGAATCATCCACCATTTTACTACCAGTAATGGGGACAATGTTATTGATGAGATGTACAAATAATGGGTAATCTAAAGATAAAACCATCTATTAAGGAACTGATCTAGAGAAAGTTTGCTTCTTTAATTTTTGTACTTTTCCTTAGTTTAAAACAGATGATATAATAAACTCCAAATTTAATGAAATCAGATTTTGCTTACTTGTTTGGTGTCTTTCCTGATGGTAGTGTGTATTGTATTGATAAAAACATTATCATATTTGACAATCATTCCATATGCACTGAATTATTTAACATTAGCATGAAATATGAACCACATTTTGCATATTTTGAAAGATATTACCCCTGAAGAGAGGAGAGAAATTGAAAAAATATTAATAAAATATTCAAAAGTATTTACCTAGATGTACGATGATATGCCTGGTATTGATAGAGACATTGCTTAACACTTCATTCCTACCAAAGATGGGTGCAAACCAATAAAGTAGAAACTGAGAAGACTCAGACTAGAATGGACCTAACTAGTGAAAGAAGACATCAAGAAGTAGATCAAGGAAAAGTTCTTAGAGGTAGTAGACTATCCGAAATGGTTAGCAAATGTGGTGCCAGTACCGAAGAAAGATGGAAGGGTTAGAATCTGTATTGACTATAAAGATCTGAATAAGGCCTGCCAAAAGATGATTTTCCATTACCTCACATAAATATATTGATTGACAATGCTACAATATATGCAATGTACTCCTTCATGGATAGATTCTTTGGGTACAATCATATCCTAATGGCCATTATTGATGAAGCAAAGATAGCTTTCATAATATAATAGGGCACTTATTACTATAGAGTAATGCCTTTTGGACTAAAGAATAAAGGAGCGACTTACCAGAGAATGGCAATTGCAATGTTTCATGATATGGTAGAGGTGTACGACGATGACATGATGGTCAAGTTAAAAACCAGGTAAGAACACCTGTCAGACCTCAAAAAATTCCTCAAAAGAGTCAAAAGGTACAGTCTCAGGCTTAATATAAAGAGGTGCGTATTCAGGGTCACTTCAGGAAAGATGTTGGTTATGTTGTTAGTCGGAATGGGATAGAAACAGATTTGGATAAAGCAAAAGCAATAAGAGAGATGCTAGTGCCAAGAAAAAAAAGAAATTAGAGGGTTTCTAAGGAAATTATAATTTATCAACAGATTCATCACCAAGTTGATAATGGTGTGTGAACTGATCTTCAAGCTACTCAAAAGAGATAAGCCAGTTGAATGGAATGAATAATGCCATTTGGCATTTGATAAGATCAGGAACTACCTAGCCAACCTGCCAGTTCTAACACCACCTAAACTAGGGATACCTTTAACCCTGTATCTAGCCATCGAAGGAAATGCAATTGGTGCAATATTATCATAAGAGGGAGAAATGAAGGTAGAACACTCACTCTACTAATTAAGCAAGAAGATGTTACTGTATGAGGAGAAGTACAACCAAGTCAAATAGATATGCATATCAATGATATGGGCAATGAAGAAACTCAGAAATTACATTCAGTCTTACAAAATTCAGGTTGTGTCTAAAATGGACCCAATGAAGTGCCTTTACAAAGCTCCGTCTCTAGTGCGAAAACTTGCCAAATGGCTCATCCTACTAATAAAATTTGATGTACAGTATCTAACTAAGAAGGCAATGAAAGGAAGAGTAGTGCCTGAATTTCTAGCTCTTAACCCTATTCCAGACTCAGAAGAAATCCTACTGGACTTCCTAGATGAACTCAGTTCAGCCATCAAAATCCAAGGATGGCACATGTAGTTTGATGGAGCAGTTAACTAGTTCGGCACATGAATCAGTGTCATATTACAATCCCCAAAAGGTAAAGTAGTACTAATGGCTAAAGATCTTAAATTCAGAGTCACAGATAATGAAGTAGGATATGAGGCATGCACACTCGGAATAAAAGCACTAATATCCCTGGGCATTAAAGAAGTTAAAATCTTTAGAGATTCCATACTAGTAATCAACCATGCCATAGAAAAGTGGGAATTGAAAGAGCAACATTTAAGGCCTTACTTGGACCACTTGAGGCTACTTACCATGTCCTTCCAAAAATGCAAATTCATTCATCTCCTCATGAATCACAATCAGATGGCAGATGCACTTACTTCCCTAGCATCAGTGTGGGAAGGACCATCCAAATTGCCCACGAAGCCTTTAATGCTCCTTATATTGGGATAACCTTGTTATAAGAACTATAGAATAACGAATATAGAAATAACTAAAAAACCCTAGTTCCATGACATCCAGAGATATCTGAAGGAATGAACCTATCCTGATCAAGCAGATTAAAGAGATAAAGTAGTCATTCAATGATTAGTATTAAACTTCACATCCTATCAGGGTGTACTATATTGAAGAACCTTGGACAATTTACAACTCCAATGTCTAGATGAAGTTGAGGCTGTAAGAGCAATAAAAAAGTACACAATGATGCTTATGGTCTACATATGAATGAAGCAATCCTAGCTAAGAAACTAATCAGACAAGGGTTTTTCTGGACAATAATGATGGAAGACTGTATTAAATTTATAAAGATATGCCGTAAGTGTCAGATCCCTGAGAATGTTAGCCACCTCCCCCAAACATAATTGCACTACATCTCCTCTCCATGACCTTTCTTATCATGGGGATGAGACATAATTGGGGAAATCCACTGAACTATCTTGAACAGACATAGGTTCATCTTAGTGGTAGTAGATTACTTTATAAAGTGGGTCGAAGCATAATCATTCGCAAGGATAGGAGCTATACAAGTGGCCAAAATCATAAAAAGAAATATTTTTTGTCGATATGGGATCCCCCATCATATCATCTCTAACAAAAATGTCCAATTCTAAGGAGAAGTTAGAGAGTTGCTAAGGAGTTATAAGGTGGACCATCATAAATCTTCTCCTTACCAACCATAAGCAAATAGGGCCATTGAAGATGCAAATAAGAACATCAAATTTTTTTTATCAAAAATGACTTAAACCTATTAATATTGGGCAAACAGATTGCCATATGCCTTATAGGGGTACGAAACAATAGTCAGGACTTCAATTAGAGCAAATCCTTTGTCACTAGTACACAGATCAATGGCAGTGCTTTCAATGAAATATAAATCAAGTCTCATTAGGGAGCGATCAAATCTGAACTACTAGAAGTACAATGGGCTCAATAAAAGCATGATAATCTCACCCTTTAAAATAGTTAAATGCTTAAGGCTTTATACCACACACAGTTGTATAAGGCTCAGGTAGCCAAAACCTTTAACAAGAAAGTGAAACACAAGAGTGTGAAAGAAGGAGACTTAGTGTTAAAGCAAATGAGGTAGAACATTCCAGACCCAAGAGGGAAATTCAAATTGAACTAGGAAGGCCCATACTTGGTCAAACATGTCTTATTGAACAGAGCAGTCAAGCTTATAGTTTTTGAAGCCAATGAATTCTCTGAACCTATTGATATAGTTCACTTGAAAAAGTACTACATCTAAGGCATAAAAAAAATTCATGCTGAGTTGAAAACCTAAAAATGGCAACTCATGCAAAATTTAAAGAACTCCTACAAGGTTGAAAACCCTGCATAGGCATCTTAAGTAAAAGTTCAGGAAAGAGAGAAAATACTTAACTATAAAACTTGAGAAGGCTACTTAAGGACATGGGTAACCTCAAGTTCAAAATTTGTATGAATGTGCCAATACTTTTCTTAAATGACTTTAGTGAAATGAGAATGATTGCCAATTTATGCAAAATATCATTGAAAAATGCAACACATTTTATCATCATGAATTGCAACAAGCATGCTTTGCATTTTAATTCACGGTTCTTAACTCTCTCCTCTATATCAGTCACTATCATCAAAGCCTAAAAAAAGCCCAGCTAGGTGTGAAAATCTCTGAGAGGAGACACCATAGGCAAAAAGGAAGAAAAATAAAACCTAGCTCAGTACGAAAAGCTCCTAACGAAGATGTCTTAAGCAAAAAAGGGAAAAATAAAAAGAGGTAGGCAAGAGCAATAGCAAACATCATCAATGATACACAGTAAGAAGCATATACAGTCATCATCATACAAGTTTCATACAACACATTTAGGAAAAATGCCCAGATACAACACCCAAAGTCCATAACCTTAAGAAAATGATACAACAAAGTAAACCACAAACCAAAAACCCTTCACCTAGCTCCTAAAATAGCTACACTAGCCATGGCTATCATTAGAAGCAAGCACCAATCCTGCTTAAGCATCTCCCTCATTTGGTCTAGGCTCATTATTGTTCATCGCAAAGGATGATAGCCACAACTCTAGCTCACTAATACAATCACGATAAGCTGTATATTCCCACTCCCATTCATGGCTAGTGTGATGGTGTTCAACTTCCGTGACATACTACATATCATACACATATACATAAAATATGTGCATAAAATAAATAGGTATAATAAAGGAAGCATACCCTCTGAGTGGTCGTAAACTCTAAAAAGTGATGTTGTGCACTCCTCGCAATGGTATACTAGTATGGACCAGAGCAGATGGGAATCTATAAAGAGCAAGCAAATAAGTCAATCACCACTCACAAAATAAGTGAAGCAATGGAAAAATAAGTGAAATAAGACATGGACATGAGTAGCTTCAGGAGGTCCAACACCTGACTAAAGCAAGCCAAGGTAAGGCAAATCAAAATGCACTACTCTACCAAAGATGTCTATCCCAAGCAAAGCCAAGGATGGTTGAACCATCAAGTCACCAAGAATAATACTATAAAAGCCACATCACTAGCATAGGCAATCACCTCAGCATGGAATATGGCCTTATTCTCCTCAAAATGGGACCTAGATGTCTTCTAATGAGATCCTCACTACTGCAGATAAGCTCTCACAGCATGTGTCAATTATAGTATATTATTAATAAAGTTTGTTACATGCTCATACAAAATAGGAATAAAAGCCTATTGGATCAGAGGAAGTAGCTCTTGATGATCCATGTGATGGCCTATGAGATGTGGCTGCCTGAGGAGATGGAGGCAAAGGAAAAGTGCCACTAGCCACAATGTAAATCAGTCGAGGGATCAATACATCAGCATAAGGCAAACCTACACTCTCTAAGAGACTCTATAAGGAGTATCCCATAATGGCAACAACAAGCTCGTCACTACTAAGTTTATGACCCTATAACATGTCACTAAGGGGAGGAATAGGGCCTCTCCTCACAAACGAACCATCCTACCAATGATGGACTCACTCATCCAAATACAACACTCTGCTAGTAAGGTCGGAGAGCAACACTCGTCTCTCTGTTAGTTGCCATGCAGTCACCATATTTGTCATCCAATGTGACCTTGCCACCCACCAGTGAAGAAAGATATGCTCAAAAGGAAAGAATTAACAAAGAATCTCTAAAAGAGAAACAACTACGCAGTAGGAGTTAGACATGCTTGATCAAGGGATAGCCTATACATATAGACCTAAGCCACTACACAATCCTTAATCAAATTTGTAGTCCTCCTGATTTAGCAAGAATAACGAGGAAAGCCATTCTCTAGGAAATGCTCAACACTCAAATGACGGAGAACCCTGAACTAGTAAGCCCATATCTATTAGAACCAAGAAGTTAGAAATAAAAAACTAAAGTTAAAGAGAAAAAAAAATAGACACAAGAGCTCTTATTCACATTGAACACTAATAAGCATCCATAGATCCTTGAGCCACATTAACATGCTGCATCAAGGCCCAAGTACATGTGGGCAAAAACAACAATCCCCTAACAATACATCAATAAGCCATTTAGATTCCTCATATTAGGCAACAATTGAGACTACCCATACCTGAATGGTTCAGGAAGATGATAGCACTCAATAAATAGAATAAGAAGCAATGAGCTAGCTGCTCCATCGAAACAAGAGTAGAATCATACATCATTCAGACAATAGAGACAAACTCGATGTAACGAGAGAGGTAAAGACAATCAAACTTTATAGGGGTTGTCACCCAAAGTAACTTAGTTGTAAGGCACCTCCTTGCCATCGTAGAAGATCACTCCTCCTCACTAAAGGGAATGGGCTCTTTAGAAAAGCTTAAGCCCATAATAGCAGTAAAGTCTAAAGGAGTGATGGTTATCTCCCTAACGGGTAGGTGAAAAGTGTGCATCGTGTCCATCCACTGCTCAATTAACACATACATAGCAATATGACTTGACGCATATGAGTCATAAGAAAGTGCAATGATAATCCTATCAAAACCCTTCCTTGTAACCATATATTTCACACACAGTGGAAGACCCTAATAGTACATGCTAACCTTATTAAAATTACCAGGCAGCATAGTAATGGACCTACAAGGCTATAAATAATAGGTATGCTATCAACCATTCACACAATTAATAAATACTAACACATTTTTTTCTCTATTATCTAACAGGAACAATAGCGAAAGTTAAAAAGAAAGGTATCATAACAAGCACTAGCAGATAATCACAATAAGAAAATAAAGCAAAACCTATAAGCTATCAACATTCACAATAAAGCTATTTAGATAGTTATAACAAGAGCTATAAAACTACAGTTATGACAACCTCAGTTAAAAGAATAACAAATGTAGTAAAAGGTAATGAAAAATAAGGTAGCCCAGACAACTAAATAAAAGATAGAGGACAAATGAGGACCTACCTAGCAATGATGAGGAGCCCAAACATAAGTCTTTAGACTATAAACCATAAGGATTAGGTATCCTTGAGAAAGCCTAGATAGCTGAGGACCCTAAGTGCCAAACAAACCATCAGTACTAGTCCTCGTAATGGAAGGCCTCGCTCTAGTAGCCTTTGTGAAGTTACCTTCCTCATCCAAAAAGACATACTCTAGACCCTCTGAAATGTTAAGAAACTCCATCTTATACAAAGAAAAATGAAAATACAAAAGTAAAAATATAGCATAAAACACTAAAAACATGAAAGGGGTCAAGAAGAGATAGAACACAGTCAAAGAAGTCCAAAAGAAGCCTTCCCAAACATCCAAAATGCATGTTTAAATAAAATTGGAGAGGGGAAGGTGCATGATCATATGCTCAGTGCATGACCATGTGCTCAGTGCATGACCACATGCTCCCCATGCTCACTTTTCCTCTCAACGAGCTCCTGTGTGGTTTTATATGCACTCCAAGACTCTACACACTCATTTCTCTTGTCCTAAATCTTCATTTGAGCATAAGACATACACTGAACTCACATAAAGTACACTAATGGGGACTACATCTACCTAAAGACATCATGTGCGGTGTCACCACTTTCAAAACTTAACACCTCCTAAAGGAAAAGAAAGGAATAGTCATCGAAAGGATACCTTGATTGAAATCTTTGAGATAACATCTGCAACACAACAAGTAATGAAATTATTATTAAATTATCATTGCATCATCACTACATCATCACCGACCAAGACTAAAAGAGAAGGAAACATTGCATCAATCACAATGATCATAAAAATCTGCTTGCCTAACACCAAAGGAGGTTATAGAGGCATTATCTTTTCACTTGACACCAAAAGTGGTTATAGTTACATTATCTTTTTACCTAATGCTGGAAGAGGTTATAGTGGCATTGCCTAACATCGAAGGAGGCTATAGTGGCATTATCTTTTTGCCTGACATCGAAGGAGGTTATAGTGGCATTATCTTTTCGCCTGACACTGAAAGAGGTTATAGTGGCATTACTTCCTAAAAATTCAAAAGGATGTTAAAATCCTTAACATGGCTAGAGAATGTTAAGGGTATTTATTTCATTTCATGCATATGCTTGTATATCATATGTCTTATTGCATATCACTATCACATGCTTGTCTCACTTGCTTGAATCATTCATGTGGAAATTATATCATTGCATGAACCTAAATTTACATCTTGCATGAATCCTAAAAACTGCATCTTACATGAGTCTTGAATTGCATCCTTGCATGAATCTTAAAATTGCATCTTGTATGAATCCTAAAATTTCATCCTTGCATGAATCACAAAACTGCATCTTACATGGATCCTAAAATTGCATGTGTCCTAAATAGTATCTTGCATGATGACTAAATCATAAGACAACAACATCAATCAAATCATAATAACATAACACTCACGTAAGTGCCTCTCTCCTTAGAAAATAATTTTTGCATCTTTACATTTTGCTTCACATGTATTAACACTAGTGCTAGGTGGCTATGCAATACACGTGAAGTAGTGGGCAACTGTTATACCTCAAATTTGACTATCCTTAAAAAGGTCCAATGATGAAATGAACCCTAAGATGACTAGAGTCTGCTCATTCATAACACCTCTTAAGTGTTCAACATTAAAAACCTAACTGACCGCACCAGTGTGCAAAATCAATCACTAAGCCATTAAGTTATGCTCCAACCTTATGAAATAAAAATTATTGAAACAATGAGAAGCTTATTTTGAGAATTCCTTTCTCAGAATTCTTAGCTTGTTGGACTAGTACTCATTTCGTCAAACTAGGACCTAACTTCGTGAAAAAATGAAAATTGGTTTTGACAAAATGGAGTTTTGAAACACATTTGAAAGGCTCAAAAATCCCTAGAAGTGGTCCCAAAATGGTCCAATACAACTTGAGGATTAGTGCATGTCACTTAGAAGTGTGCGTAAAGCTAAAAACATCCCTAGGTGTCATATGCTAAAATTGAAGCCAAACCAGACAAAATAGACTTTGGAAACACGTTTGGAAGGCTAAAAAACCTTTAGGAGTGGTCTCAGAATAGTCTAAAATAACCTAAGGATTATCACGTATTGCTTAAAAGTGCCCATAAACACCTCTAAGTGTCATGTGCTAACATCGAGATTGAATTTGACAACACAGACTTCAAAAATGCACCCGAAAGATTTTTCTTAGGAACCAACCTCAGAATAGCACTTGTATGCCTTGAATGGAGCACATAAAGCGGGAATAACTTGTATTTTTTCATATTTTATTAAGATTGCATATAAGGAATTTATAATACAAGAACTATGCCATTACAAGTTAAAGCAGAAGATAAACATTAGCTTGAAGATAAACGTTAGCTAGAAGTATGTTGATCTTGATTATCATGAACTGTAGTTATTGGTAAGTTTATCTAGTTGTTAACACTCCCTTTCAAATGGAGCTTGGACATAGCACCCAACCCCAGTTTGCTGCAAACATCATGATGTTTTGTGCGAGACAATGGCTTTGTAAAAACATTAGCTAGCTAAGACTAAGAAGAGATAAAATGAGGTTATAAATATCCAAAGAGACTTTTTCTCTTATGAAATGATAATCAATTTTAATATGTTTACACATAGAATTAAAAAATAGGATTATGAGCCATATAAATTGCACTTCAATTATCATAAAATAGAGTAGACCTTTGAAATAAAGGAATGGAGAGATTGCACAATAGATAAGTAATCCAAATTAATTTTGTTGTAGTAGAAGCCATACATCGATAATCGACATCAGCACTAGATCTTGCCATAATACTTTATTTGTTAGCACTCTAAGAGACACAATTTGAGCTAAGAAATGTACAAAAACCACCAGTTAATCTTTGAGTAGTAGGACATCCAACCTAATTAGCATTGCAAAAGGCATACAAAGCTAAACTAAAATGAGAGAGTATGCGAACACCATAGTGGGCAGTAGCTTGAACATATTGTAATATACACTTGACTAATTGAAAATGTCCTATAGTTAGGGCATGCATAAATTGGTATATATAATTAACAGCATAAGAAAGATCTGGATGTGTGAAATAAGGTATTGAAGTCCTCCCACTATACTATGACAAAAGGTAGGATCATAATAACTAGCTGATGCATAGTGAGAGAGCTTTATATCTATTGGAGTGTGAATAGGCTTACAATGTTGCATTATAGCCTTTTTAAGAAGATTTGCTACATATTGAGCTTAAGAAAGTAATATCCCTCCAGCAAACTTTTGCACAGTGATACTAAGAAAGTAATATGAGTCACCTATATCTTTAATGGCAAATTCATGATTGAGTTGCTAAATAAAACTTTGTAGAAAAACTTGATTGTTTCCTATCAAAATCATGTCATCAACATATAATAAGAGGAAAAGAGTGCCTTGTTCATTATTAAGAATAAATAATGATGGCTAAGCCTTACTGGAAAAAAATCCAAGAGTAAGTACAAAAGTACTAAGATGCTCAAACTAAGCTTGTGGAGCTTCTTTGAGACTATATAATACTTTATGAAGATGGCAAACATAATATGGAAGTGAAGCATCTTTAAACCCAAGTGGTTGAGATATATAACCTTCTTTTTGAATATGACCATGGAAGAAGGCATTTTTGACATCTAGTTGTCTAATGGCCCAATTTTGAACAGTGGAAAGAGTTAGCACAATGCAGATGGTTGTAGGTTTGATTACTAGAGAAAGCATTTCAGTATAGTTCAACCTTTTAACTTAATTACACCTTTGGCGGCAAGGCAAGCCTTAAGGTATTCAAGAGAACCATCAGCTTTTAATTTTTTCTTGAAAACCCATTTAAAGCCAATTACATTCATATGAGGTTCTTTAGGAATAAGAAACAAAGTATGATTTGAATGTAATGCTATAATTTCCTCAGTGATAGCTTTGTACCAACCAAGATGTTTAAGTTTTAAGGGTACTGATCTTGGTTCAATTAAAGTAGTGATCTTACTAAAATAAAGATATTTTGGGTTAGGTTTATGTATACCATATTTGCTATGTGTTTGAATATGATGTTAGGTGTTTATAGAGGTTAGATTCTCATATATGGGCACAATTTTGAAAGATTTTGGTTCAATGTTTATTGGTGAAGTGATTGGTAATGAAGTTTTATAAGGCGAAATGGGTTATAGGGAGACATTATTTAAATTGGTGGTGGTAAGTGTTAGAGTTTATGGGGAGGCTATAGTTGACAATTGAGATTCTGTAAAAGATGTAAGCTCCCTTTCACTTATAGGTTGATTGAGTAAACTTCTTGGTTATGAAAAAGGAAAGGAACTCTTATTGAAAACATGTCTGGAAATTATGACATGGCCTGTTGGTGGATATAAGCATCTATTCCCCTTGTAGCAATCATTATAACTAAGAAAGACATAACATAATGAGCATTGTTCAAGCTTGTCATTCAGTGAATTTTGAACATAAGGAAAACATTTGCAAATAAACGTACATAAATAAGTATAATCAGGTTCTTTCTTTAATAAAAGTGAATATGGACACACTTGTCTAGTAATTGAGAGAGTAGTTGATTGATCAAATAAAAAGTTGTTAAGGAGGCATCAACCTAATATCTCTTGTGTACATGACTATGAAACATTCTGGACAAAGCTAACTCAGTAATATGCCAATGCTTCCTCTCTGTAATGCCATTTTGTTCTAGAGTTTGAGGATAAGAGGTATGTATTTGAGTCCCTTTGGATGATAAATGTTGAAGAAAATCATTATTGTCGTATTCACTACCTCCATCATGCTAAAAGAATTTAATTATTTTGCCAAAATGATTGTGAACAAATGTTTCAAATTGTAAGTAACTCTAAAAAAATCAAATTGATATCGTACTAGCACAATCCATGTACATTTTGAAAAATCATCAATAAAACTAACATAATAATGATATCCTTATATAGATTTGATAAGGCTGGTCCCCATAGATCTAAATGAAATTTACTTAAAAACCTCTATAGAATAAGAATCTGAAATTAAAAATGGAAGTTTGTTAGATTTAGCAAGTTAACAACTTTCATAAACATGATTTTCGTTGTCCTAATTGGTAACATTGATTGAACTTGCTTTTTTAACCATTGAACCATAATAGCTTGAGGGTGTCCCAGTCTACAATACCATATAAACTTTGATGCCTTTCAAGTTTGAGTTACAAAGAATGCAACTTGAGGATGATCTAGTGCATAAAGATCTCCTTTTCTAGTTCCTTATGTAATCACTTTATTGATTCACTTGTCCTTTATTTTAAAATGATGTTCAAAGAATTCAAAATTGAATGGATAAGTTCTAGTAAATGGACTACCAGATAGCAGATTGCATTTTATGTAAGGAACAAGCAAGGCTTTAAATAATATAGTAGTTTGACTCTATAAACTTATATAAGCATCACCAACATGTGAGATTATAGCATTAGCACCATTGCCTATCATAATAGTATCATATCCATTATAATTTCATAGATTATAGAGAATACTTAAATCAGAAGTCATATGGGAAGTCACACCTGTATTTGGGGAACCACTCTGTCGTATTATTTTCTTCAATATTGAGAGCTTGAGGAATATTAGTTGATTGAAAGGACTAATTAAAATGAATCTAGCATTTTTAAGCAATGTGTTTGGGTTTGTCATAAATTTGACAGTGCACTTCTCTATCATTAATTTGCATCTCAAACCTATTTGAAGGTGAAAATCCCTTATACAAACTCTATAATGGTGAAAAACTGAATTGTAAATGATTTTTGCTATGGCAGAAGTTATTGAATTTTCATCCTTTGACATTAACATATCCCTGCATTTGAGATCTCCCTCTTATGTTATTTTGATTTGAGTTGCATTGTGAGAAAAAGGCCATAGATTGCTGAGGAGGATTGGTGATATCTTGATGAAGCTTGCCTGTTCGAGTTTCATAACTTCGTAGAAGTGATATACATTCTAAATGAGCTGGCATAGGTGGTTTAAACATGGAAGTTATGAATTACTCGTAATGAGGACCAAGGCCTTACAAGAGCCAAAAAATCTTGTTCTTATCATCAGCTGATTTTCTAATAGCAGAGAGATCATCATATAAAGTTTTGAATTTGTGTAGGTAGTCATTCAAAGATGAAAAATTCTTGCATTTTATAGTCTATAATTCTTGAAGAAGCGAAAATTCTCTCTCTATTAAGCTTAAGCAAAAGCATGCTCAAGAGCTTTCCGCACTTTTGCTAAGGTTTGTGTTCCTACAGTATAGCCATGTACTTCTTCAGTGAGTGATCCATTGATCCAACCCTTGAGTGATTGATTAGACTTTTTCTAAAGAGATAAGTATGATGTTAAGGATCCTAATGTATCACTTTTAGGATCTATTTTTGGCATGGGGATTGTTTCATCATTGAAACCCATCATATTATGGCTTTCTATTAAGCCTTCTATTTGTGTTTTACATAATAGGTAATTAATCTGTGTCAATTTTAATGAAAAAAAGTTGGCAACATTAAGTTTAGTAGGATATGGGTATTTGGTGGTAGTTGTTATAGAGAGTGCCATGGAAATAATTTGGTAGATATTTATTGCTCTAATACCATGAAGAAATTTAATAAATGATGAAAAGGGAATAACTTGTATTTTTTTCATATTTTATTGAGATTGCGTACAAGGTATTTATAATACAAGAACTATGCTATTACAAGATAAACATTAGCTAGAAGATAAGTGTTAGCTAGAAGTGTACTGATCTTGATTATCTTGATCTGTAGCTATTGGTAAGTTTATTTGGTTGTTAACATGATCATAGACTTAGTTGACATCATTTAGTTTGTAATAATAATTAATTTTATTATTTTTGGTATGTAATTAAATGTTACTTACATAGATTTAAGATATAAATTTTTTCCTTGGTACGCCAAGGATTGAATGTAAATTGGATTTTGACTTAAAGTGTTCAAGATGGTGGCCTATTCAATCATTCAGTGGCATGGATCAAGGCCCATGGAGATGGTGATAAGGAGTATCATGGCTTGAAGGCTTTTCTTGGGCTAAACCCATTTGTAAAATATTCTAAGAGTTAGAATAGGTTTAGGAAAAAGCCATGATCACTCTTTATTTGTGCATCCATTTTGCATGTTTTATATATATATGTGATGTATATATTGTAACATGCTATATGCATATGTGACATGTACAGATGAATAAATGTGATGCCATGTATATATGAGATATATATAATTGAAATTGGCTAATGTGCAAAATGAAACCTTAATAATTAAAGACCCTAAAATCTCCTAAATTAAATTTAAGTCTAGGCTCTTCAATGGAGTAATAACTTGCATACTTTTGGGTTTGTGTGCATCGGCTATAAATGCATATGGGGTGTATATAGGCTTAAGAGATTCATGTAGTGCTATTGTTAAGCATGAGATGTTGTAGGTGTATGGATACACTATGGGTCAAGAATGGCCAATAGGAGTACCTGAGGTTTATAGCGTTCAAATCCAAACATTTCATTGATCCAATGGTATAGACCTAACTAATGCCATAGGCCAAGAATGATAATGTGTACCAGAGGCCCATAACATTAGGAGTTAGATTGATGGAACCTCACATGAGTTGTGATGTGCAAGAGTTTTCCACTTAATGAAAATAATTATTCCAAGAGCCATCTTTTTTTTTTCTATAGAAAATAAAAAATATTTTTTCTTGAGTTTTGATTAGCTAAAAATTTTTTCTTAAATTTATTTTAGGATTTATCTAAATTTTTAGAAAATGAAGTCCTTTTAAAATTGGAACTCTTCTTCATACGTATAGGACCTAGGTTTTTTGGTTTTTCATATAAAAAAAGAGCCTAAGTTCTAGAGGAGGGTGATTCAAAAATCTTCGATACTTTTTTTGCAATTTTGGCTCTCTTCTTCCTAAGGATCTCTAGATTTTTCTTTAGGTAGTCTATAAAAAATTCTTGGTGATTTATTTGTTGGAGATTTATGAGAAGAAGAATAACAAGTTCTTGAAGGCCTACTAAAAATAACGATGATCTTACTAGTCTGAGGAGCAATTTATTCAGCATCCATAAGCATTATCTTCTCCTTACTTTCTTTTATTTTTCTCTTTTTATTATTTTGATTTTATTGATTTTCAATTTTATTGAATTTTTATTATAATTTTATTTAGTAATCATTGTTTTACCCTTTTGTGATGGTGATTATGGAGGGGATTACATGATGATCATACTTAGAGGACCAAATCCATAGAGATACATGGAATGCCATGGATGGAACCTTGTAGCTACATGTAGTTTATAGGTTTTTTTTTCATATTTTATTGTCTTATTTTTATTTATTTTTGGGAATGTATTAAGTCTTTATTTTATTATCAATAGTTTATTGTAATAGCCCCAATAGTGGGAATAATGAAATTTGGTGTGTGTGTGTTTATAGGTTTTATTTTAATTAATTGGTTAGTAAAATTGGGGTTTTCATTTAGGGAAATTAATTAAAATTAGTGGCTATAGAAATCATTAGGTTGTTTAATTAAAATCGAATTAGATTTAAGGGGATAGAATTAGGGTTGCCTATTATTTATTTGCCATTTATGATAACTTTAATTAAATTAGGGTTTTTAGAAGAAATAAGTTTAATTGATTGTTTGATCATTTTTTTATTGTTTTGGTTATTTTTATTACTTGTGGGCTTGTTTGATCATATTTATGTGTTTTGGGCCCTAAGCCCACCTTAGGCTTTAACCCATTTAAATAAGTTTGGGTTTTAGGTTTAATTAATAAAATGCATATTAGACCCATAATTGATTAGGCTTAGGTTAGAGATAATTTAGGCTCATTTAGTTAATTAGACAGAGGCCCACCTAATTTAATTTAATTAATTTAGACTTAGCCCATTAAATAAAAGCCTTTTCCATAATTTTTTAGATTTAAGATCACCTTAGAATTAAAATATGTAGAATTAGTGTTAATGATATGCACTAGGTCAATCATTTGTGATTATGTATTGAGTTTCTTATTTTATTAATAAAGAGGTATTATATTATCATTTGATTTTATGATAATTACATGAATGGTTAATTCTTACTAAGGCCATCAAGTATGTGACTTGATAGTAAAACCCTTAGATTAAAATAAGAGTTCTATTCTAATTATCCCTAGCCATTTATTCATTATATGAATATTAAAGTATTAAGGCTAGTATGATGTTGACTGATGGTTATATTTTACTAATCATAAATATGAGATATTAAGTCAACTCATAGGTACATGATGAGAGATCATGTACTTGATTGACCCACTATGAGAATACTACGTAGGTTATTGTCATAAGTATTTCTTATCACAGTAATTTTATTTCAGTCCTTTGACCTTGAAATCATCATGGATTTCTACATAGATATTTTATGTTTTGACACATTCTAACATTGTCTTTAACCGGATGATTAAAAGAATGTTGTTGGATGTAAAATTAGTTATGTGAGGAATGTGAGTGATTTAGAAGGAATTTATCCCTCATTAATATAAGAAAGATATCTAAAGGCCCCTTGATGAGATAGACTGAATGAAAATGCATGGCCATGCTGAAATGAATTGATAAAGAGTTATTATTTTCAGTCTACTTGGAATCAAGTCATAATATTGAACTATATAAGGATGACATTCTATGCCTTATGTTCAATTAAGATATCATGTGATAAAGGGACAATAAAATTCACTGTAATTAGGTTATGTCAGATTATTGACTTCACATGACTTGGGTAGTCATAATGTCTTGCTAGAGGCCACTTATGACTTGTAGGCCTAAATAGAGATTTAGGCCCACTGCCAATGTTATGTGAACCTATAGGGTCACACACTTAGAACAAGCCCAAAACGGATATGGGTTTAATAAGCCCAAAATAAACTCTGTGGAAATAAATAATAAAAGTGTTTTATTTATTTGTTTATTTATTTAAGATAAATGTTATTTTAAATAAATAAATAAGATATTATTTTTGATTTGTTTTTAAACAAAATCAGAATATAATAAATGGAAAATTACCAAAAGGTCATTGGTAAGTGAAACCCTAACTTGGAGTCTATAAATATGTTATATTCTCTAGGGTTTCACACACTTGTTTTTGCCTCCAAATTCATTTTCTTTCCTCTTAGAAAACAAAGACAGAGTTTTTCCTTTTGTTCTTGATTTGTTAGACAGTCAAGGAGGTTGCTAGCACACACACTCAAATTCATTTTGTGACGGGTTGTTCGTGTGGATACCTATAGAGGATGCATCATTTTGGAGACGTCTTGATCCGAACAACCAAGCCAAAAAGCTCGAGGTAAGGTGTCACCGGTGTGAACCTCCTCTCATCCTTCCAGAGAATTTTGCCTCTTCTGCATTTTGGTAAGATTTTTAAAAACCCTAGATTTAATCAATTAGTCGAATTACATGGATCCAGGCTTGGGAATGTGACAAAATTTTAATTTTTTCGCTGCGTTTGTATCACGATTCCCAACAATTAGGCCCACTAATTTAAGTACTTCATAATTTGTAGATTTAGGTTTATCCTTTAAAATTAAAATAAATAGACTTAGGTTCACTTAATTAAAGTGGAATAGGAATCAGGCTCATTAGTCTTTAGGCTCTCTTGTAAATTAAAATATGTAGATTTAGCTTATTTAATTAAAATCAATGTAGATTAGATTAACCTAAGGATTGTTATGAATGCATTATTTACCTATACATTTCATGACCCGTTTGCCTGTAGTTGATTGTTATAATAAGGGTTTATATGAAATTGCATGTAAATAGAGAGTAAGATAGTAATTCATGAAGTAATTCTAAATGAACACAACACTGAAAGAAGTTAGTATTCCATACCCATAACCTCCTAGTTGTGGTGCTTACTTTCTTTTAGAGAATTCAGTAGCACCATTTTTCAATTTGTCCCAGTTATTACCCTAGGTGGCGACTCCTTTTCTCCATGCCATGTATTTGTGATAGTGGTTAGTGTGTTCTCTAGAGCCCTAAGCTCAAACAGTGTCACGGTTGGTAAGATCTTAGGTACGCGCTAAACCCTGCTGTCTATAGTGGCAACTCCACTTGGGATAAGAGATATTGATTCTACTTATGTTCTTTAGAATTATTTTATTAATTATTATTTTATTCTTGCATTCATTCTGTATGTCCCTATTAACCAATGGCTTTGGTTTATGGTTCCATGATTCCACTAGCTTGATAGGATTGTAAATTATCTAAACATCACTCTTAGGCTTAACTCAATTCAAGAGAGATTACTGAGCTTATTTGACTAGAGTCTGTAACCCAAGTCCTAAAGGGGGGTAGTCTTCTCTCGAGTTTGCAAAGGATGTCAAGCCCCTCTAACCTTGGCCTATGACTCAAGTCTTAAAGGAGGGCATCTTATTAAGGAAACCTTAACTTTTCCACCAGACTCAGCTCATGTATTGGCTTAGGAACTTCCCCTAGGATTACCCAAGTTTCTTGTGAATGTTGCCATAAGGTATTTCTATTTGTAAAGGCTCAAGCCCATACTTTTAAAGCCATCAAGATTAATAAAGATTGGGTTATGATTTTATACCTAGAAATAATGTTTTTATGCTTTACTGCTTTAAGAGATTTAGCATGCGCATCAGTTTTTGATATTCCCTATTGATATTAAGTCTAAGACAAAAAATTCTAGGAATAGCGACTCGCCATTGAATACATGTGTGGGAGTAATAAGGTTGGAAGGATGTATATACTTGACTTGATTATTACTTGTTACTTGTTGCATAACACGTGCATCATGCATACATGCATTACATGCATTATACTAACAATTTATCTTTCATCCATTGTAGATTCATCTGGGTCTTCATGTGTTTAGAGTCATAAAGGTGGAAGACTACTTAGAACTAATTTGAGCACACAATCAATTGTAAAAGAGATCCTTAACAGACTGGAAAGAAGTCCCATTAATCCACTCTACCTAGAAGCTGTATAGCCTAAACAAGCTGAAGAAATTGAATAATAAGATAGAGGAAACTTGAATCTAGAGGATGTCAAAGGAGCATTGATGGATGACATGAGAGCGATGATGCAAAAGGACTTAAGACAAGCTCTAGCTGGGTTAATGCCACCACCTGCTGCTACATCTCTCATTGCAACCAATCCACTGGTTATGGGTACAGTCCCCATTAACAATGATAATGCTGTCAGGAACATACCTATTATAGAAATGAAGTTAGATGAGAGTTACATGGTTGAAAAGGAAAAAAGGGAATCATTTGAGCATGTTTAAGAGTTGGAATCCAAGAAGATGAAAGTACTTAAAAGATGTCCAAAATGGAGGGGTTGATGAGAGGATAGGGCATTGGATACTCATTTGACTTTGATGATGTGATGCAGTTTGAGGAGGAAAAGCTACCTAATAAGTTCAAGATGCCATAGCTGCAGAAGTTTGATGGTACTAGAGACCCGAGGATCCACCTTGGTCAATACACAACTACCATGAGCACCATTAAGGCTCCTCTGTCGATGGTTACCAAGTTGTTTGTGTTGTCTTTGGGGGGTTTGGTTATTAATTAGTATCATGGGTAAGAGAAGTCTATTTGAGCGAACTGGAGGGAACTATGTACCTCTTGTTTAAAGAAATATGACTATAATACTAGGCTTTAAGTGTCCATTAGGGATCTTGAATTGACCAAGCAGAAACCTAATGAATCATTTTCATATTTTTTGACCAAGTTCATGAATAAGGTGGGATTAATGAAAAACAAGCTAGCTGAAAAGGATCAGGTTAGGATGATAGTCCAAAATGTGTCACCTAATCTAGTTGAGAGGTTGCAGATGATAAACCCCAAGACATTTATAGACCTTTATGATGAAGGGTTACAAGCTGAAGAGATTAAAAGCGAGAAGAAGAAGATTGCTAGAAGCACTAGAGCGAGAAATTACCCAACTAGGGGCATAAAACAAGGAAATGTTAGTCGGGTTGTGGGAGTCCATGCTATTCAACAACCCAAGAAATTATTAAATTTTATCTAGCCTTTATCTAAAGTCCTAGATTGATTGATCCAAAAAGGCCTCCTTAAACCCTTAACCCCCTATAGACAACTAAACCCAAATCTCCTCGGCTTTGACCTAAACAGTTATTGTAAATTTCACCAAGTTGTTGACCATTTCACTGACTCTTGCATGTGCCTTAAGCATGAAATTCAAGACCTCATAGACTCTAGAAAAATCATAGACCCTGAGAAATCCAATCCAAACCCAAACATTAAAAACAACCCTTTCCCAAATTACTAAAATATGCCACCCCCAACTACCATGATGATCAACTCAAGAGTAAGCAAGGAAGAAGTGCTTAACTCCTTTGAGGTTTTAAACCTTAAAACCAATGAGAAGCCTCCTAATGCCCCCAAAGATGAGGAGACAGTATAAGACTTATTGGAACAACCTTCGGGCAAATTTGACTACAAGGTGTTTTACTCCAAACCACCTTCTTTTAATGTACTTATTGATTCAATTATGCCTATAGGGTGGGGTGATGAATTTGATGATGAGAAGATGCTAAATAAAGGAGAAAAATGCAAGGTTAAGGTATGAAAGGATGGAAAAAGGGATCAGACCATTGGGGTTATAGACATTTGGTATAACTTTAATAAAGAGGGCATTAAAGGCTACAATGTATAGGTTGATAACCCATAAGTTAGTCATGTTGCTAGAAGTGGTATGGGTTATAAACAGACAGAGAAGGCTGTGGAGAGAGAAGAAATTACTGAAAGAGAAGACTCAAATGAACATGATGATGACTTGATCCTTAAACAACTTAAGAAGGCAAAAGAAAATGTGAGCATTTAAGAGCCCTTGATGCACTCAAGTAGCCATAGGAAGGCTCTGGTTAAGGCTCTAGCTAAGATGAACATTGACACTGCTACAACCCTTGAAGCAATAGTGGCTAAGGTTATTGAGAAGAAGCATGGTGTTATCACCTTTTATAATGAGGATTTACTTATGGAAGTGAGGAATCATAATAAAGCCCTGTTCATCCCAGCTAAAGTTAGAGGGAAGAAGACCAATTATATGATCATGGATGATGGGTCTATAATGTTTGCCAGCTATAGATCCTGCCTAATCTAGGAGTGAAGGTGGAGAATTTAACAAAATCTGACCTTATAATAAGGGCTTACGATGATAGCACAAGGAACATAGAGCGAACATTTACAGCTTTGGTAAAGACTAAACCTATAGAGGTAATGGTGGACTTCATTGTGTTGGATATCCCTGTCACCTATGCTTTGCTTTTGAGTAGGCCTTGGTATCATACTATAGGAATAGTGCATTCAATAGTGCATTAAAAGGTGAAATTCCTATTAGATAGAGAGGTTGTGACCTCAGATGCTAGTATGGGCAAGACTGTGTTTGTAGTTATAGATTCTTAAAAGCAAGTAGTTACCCCTCCTGGTTTCCAAATAGCAATGATTTCTGATGGAATTGAGATGGATCTAAGGGTTATAAGCATGATCAAGAAGATGAGCTATCGACTCGGACAAGGACTAGGAAAGAATGAGTAAGGAAGTCTAGAGTTCCTGGATTTTAAAGGACAAAATGATACTAGAGGATTGGGCTATATTAGAGTTAGGCTTGATATTAAAGGAGCTAGAAGAAGGTTTTTCAATGAGAATAACTTCTCAAAGAATGTAGGACTACTGTAGGATAGCTTTGTCAAAGAAAGGAAAGAGAAATTCTACCTAAGTGAAAAGGAGCCTGTCCAAGTAGTTGGAGTGAATGTCCTTAGGTTTGATATCTTTAAGAGTAGATAGTTGAGGGTTTAGAGCAAGACAACAAAGACAAGGTGATGAAGGAAGTTGCTAAAAAGATAGGGACTGAGGTCATTGAATAGTTGGTTTGTCTGCCACCTAATAAAGAACCACCATAGGATTTAGCTAGCATTATTAATAATATGTTTTAACTTTTTTATGAAGAAATTGATGTAATAATGTCTGGTCTATTTGAGGATAAAAACTTTATTTTTTTATGATCAATGATATAAACTCTAGTTTTGATTACTTATGTGATGTCGATTCTGATGGTCTTATGCATTTTAATAATGATCCTTCATGCATGTTTTACATTAATTATATTCAATTAGATTCAATTAACATGGGCACAAATGAACAACCAAAGCACATTTCTATATCACATGATTTAACTCCTAAAGGGAGGGAAAAACTATAGAGAATATTAATAAAAAGAAAGGTAGTATTTGCTTGGTCTTATGAGAACATGTCAGGTCTAGATATAGAAATTGCAGAGCATCACATTACAATATATCTAGAGGCTAGACCTATTAAGTAAGAACTTTATAGGTTAAGGCCAGAGTGGGCAGAAAAGATAAGGGAACATATTGTTAAGCAAATCTAGGCTAATTTCCTAGAAGTGGTAGAATATCCTCAATTGGGGAACATAGTACCTGTTCCTAAGAAAGATGGAGAAGTTTAAATGTGTGTGGACTTCAAAGATCTGAATAAAGCTTGCCTGAAGGATGACTTTCCCTTACCCTATATTGATGTGATTATTAATAGTGCAACATCTAATGTAACATATTCTTTCATGGATGGGTTCTTAGGTTATAATCAGATAATGATGGAAATCATAGACAAGAAAAAGATTGCTTTTATCATAGAATGGGGTACATATTGCTAAAAATTGATGCCATTCGGATTGAAGAATGCAGGAGCAACCTATAAAAAGGTAGGAACTACTCTATTCCATGATATGATGCATAAAGAAGTGGAAGTGTATGTCAATGATATGATGGTCAAGTCAGAAATAAGGGAAGGACATTTTGAGGCTTTAGATAAGTTTTTAGTAAGAATAGAAAGATGCAACCTAAGGCTTTATATGAAGAAATGCATCCTTGAGGTCACTTCCGAAAAGTTGTTTGGGCATATAGTCAATAATAGTGGAATAAAAGTCAATCCAAACAAGATTAAAGCCATTCAAGAGATGCCAACACC
The DNA here is from genome assembly GCA_947683625.1 of Mallotus nudiflorus. NCBI lineage: Eukaryota > Viridiplantae > Streptophyta > Magnoliopsida > Malpighiales > Euphorbiaceae > Mallotus > Mallotus nudiflorus. Next base: position 728,928 of record CANTUR010000143.1, read on the forward strand.
AATAGAGAAGGAAGTACAAGGATCATTGGAAGTACAAGGCTTAAAGCCATTGGAAAGCTGTAGTACATTAGCAGGTTTATTGCGAAACTCACCATGGTTTGTGACCCAATTCTCAAGCTCTTGAAGAAGAATCAGCCCATGGAATGGAACAAAGAATGCCAAAAAGCCTTTGATAAGATTAAATAATACCTTACTAATCAGCTTATGATAAGGCCACCAAGACTAGGTAAACCCTTAATCTTATATTTAGCTTTAGAGGAAAAGGCAATGGGGGCAATGCTAGTGCAAGAAGGACCAGAAGGGGTCGAGTACACAGTGTATTATCTTAGTAAGAAGTTCCTACCATATAGAGAGAATTATGATCTTATGGAGAAGACATGTTTGATTATAATATGGCTATAAGGAATCTAAGGCATTATTTCCAGTCTTACAAAGTATAAGCCATTTCAAAGATAGATCCTCTAAGGTACTTATTTCAGGTGCTAGCTTTAACTGGAAAGATGTCATAATGGTTGGTACTTTTGACTGAGTTTAATATTGAGTACATCACTACTAAGGTTATCAAAGGAAGAGTAGTAGCAAAATTCCTAGCACATAATGCAGTTGAAGGAAATGAGTAGTTGAATTTAGAGTTTTCATATGAGAACTTAGCAGTAATAGAATGATGCAAATGGAAGCTTTATTTTGATGGGGCTATGAATAATAGAGGAGCAGGGCTAGGAGTGATTCTTATCACACTGGGAGGAGAAACCATCCCAATGTTTGATAAATTGGACTTCAAGGTTACAAACAATATGGCTGAGCATGAGGCATGCATCTATAGGCTAGAAGCAACACTAGAACTTGGAGCTAAAGACCTACTAGTTTACGGAGATTCCATGTTAGTCATTAGCCAAGCTAATGAGGAATGGGAAGTATAAGAAGAGAGGTTAAAACCTTACATCTATTATTTAAAGAATCTAATGAGAAATTTCACTAAGTGTATCTTCATGCATTTACCAAGAGATAAGAATCAAATGGTAGATGCCTTGGCAATACTTTCTTCAATGTGGGATAAACTTGTTATTACCGCACACTATGATTATGAGGTTTGGAAAATGGATGTCAGGACTGCCTTCCTTAATGGTCATGTTGAGGTTGACATTTTCATGGAGCAACCTAAGGGTTTTGAATCTGAGGATAGCTCAGAAGTAGGCAAGCTTAATAGATTAATCTATGGTCTAAATCAAGATTCAAAGAGTTGGAATTATCATTTCAATGAGGCTATCTATTCTTATGTTTTCAATAAGAATGAGGATGAGCCATGTGTTTATAAGAAGGTTAGTGGGAGCCAGGTCACGTTCCTAGTCTTGTATATGGATGATATTCTATTGATTGGTAATAATGTCGATATGATAACCTTTGTGAAAGTATGGTATCTAAAACCTTCTTGATTAAAGAAAAAGGGGAGGCTACCAATATTCTTATGATTCAAGTATATAGAGATAGATAAAAGAGAATGATAGGTTTATCCTAAAGTCTTTACTTGGAAAAGGTGTTAAAGAGGTTCAACATGCTTGATTCCAAGAGGGCATTGTTACCTTTTATGCATGGTATCCACCTTTTTAAGGAGATGCCTCCTAAGATACCCGAGGAAATGGTGGAGATGACTATGGGACCTTATGCTTCGACTATAGGAAGCCTGATGTATGCTATGTTGTATGCTAGGTTAAACATTGCCTATGCTATTAGTGTGACTAGTAGGTTTTAATCCAACCTAAGTGTAGACATTGTCATAAAGACATGGCATGGAGATGAGGAGTTGACACCTAAGGTAATAACTTGTAACAAATCATTTTGGTGGTATTCGATACTTTAAAAGAAAGCTAGCACCATAACTAGGAGATTCTGGGAATGGAATACTAACTTCTTTCAGTCTTGTGTTTATTTAGAATTACTATCTTATTCTCTATTTACACACAATTTTATTAAACCCTAACTAAACATCCATTTAACCCTAACACAAACTAGTCATAAAATTGCATGTAAAAAATGCATACAAAGCATATCGTCCATATGTCTAAACAATGTTAATTTTATTTTAAAGTTAGCTAATTATATATTTTTATTTACAAGTGAAATGGACTGAAGGTGGACTTCCATGTTTAATAAATGAGCCTAAGTTTATTCATTTTAATTTAACTAAAGAAAAGGGCCTATAGTCTACAAATTATAAAGATAAGAATTAATTAGTGGGCCTACTTCTAACCTAATTTTAATTTTAAAAAATGGGCCTAAGTCTACTTATTTTTTAAAAGAAATGAAATAAATTAGTGGGCTAAAATCTAAATTAATTTTATTAATTAAAAGTGGGCCTAAATCTAATTTAACCTAAATGCGCTTAATTTGATTTTAATTAATTAAAACCTAAAAACCATTTTAAAGCCTATTTATTAAGTGGTTTTGATCTTAATATGGGCTTGGGACTCAAAGTACAAAAAGATCCAAAAACAAAACCCAAACAAAAATCATAATAAAGTCATTTTAAACACAAGAATTATGTGATATTGTAAAAAAAAAAACCCTAAATCAATCTACATGCAACCGTACATTAATCTACTGCCATTATTAATTTTAATTGAATTTTACTTAATTGAACCTAAGTTAATAATCAATTTTAGTGCAGAAAATATAAAATTCCACTATTTCCCACTATTGGGGCTATTATAAACTACTGTGTAGAAATTAAAATTAAATTAATTACAATAAAAAAATAAAAGCAAATTAAAAGAATGTAGAAATCATAAATCCTAAATCCTATAGGGGTTTTACAGATCTTAATCCATAACATTCCATGGATTCTTCCAATGGTCACTTGGCAAAATCTCATATCTCCAAACTCATCTCTAGAGTACCATATGGCATCAATCAAAATAAAAAAACACAAAAAAAAATTAATTAGTAATGAATCAAATAAAAATAAAACAAAGAGATCAAATCAAAATAAAAGAGGAAAAAAGAATAATAGAAGATGTTGTTTAAATGCTGTTTAAATGCCCCTCATATTGGGATTGTCGCCATTTTTAGATCGACTATGTAGTTTGGTTTCTTGATTCTCTGGACTTTAAAAGCAAAGAACATATATTTTTCTTTCTCTTTGGTTTTTTCTCAGCTTTTCTTCTCTAGTGTTTTCTTATAGCTATTTTTATAGACTCTCTCTACCTCCCCCTTTTATTGTTTCTCCTTTCCATCCTTCTAGCTTTTAAAGCCAAACCTAACCACCCCAGCTCCTATGATCTTGCAAGGAAGTTATGTGATATTTGGGAGCAAGATTAGGAGTCTCTTAGTTTGCATTTTATTTTTTGAATTTTTAAAATCATGATAATGAGATGATAAGTGATAGGATTTTGAAAAATTAAAGACTCATAGCAAACACGTGGTGTCCTAGATGAATGAAAAAAAGGAAAAATGACAAAATTAGTATAAAAAATTATGTAAAAATCACTTTTTAGTGAAAATTGACATTAAAAAAATGTTGATTTTAACCCGTAATGTCAACTGGCATTGCCTAATATTGATTGACATTACATAGTTCCAATGAACATTATATAATGCTGATCAACATTATGTAATGTCGATCGACATTATGTAATGCCGATCGACATTATGTAATGCCAGTTGGCATTACATAATATTGATCAACATTAAATTCTGATCGAACAATTTTTTATAAAATAAATTATAAAAAAAAGGTCCTTGGAAGTTTCTAATTTCTATAATGAAATCCCTAAAAAAATAAATTTTGCAATTAAATCCACAAAACATTGCAATTTAGTCCTTTAAATCATGAAACTCGACACTAGAGATCAATTCTCAATTAGACTTTCATCATGGGGGCTTTCATCGCACGTGTGCAGAATTGCATCATGAAATTGGGTGCTTATAGTTGCCCCCTTTGTCGCTATTTTCTTGACAAATTATGGCAAAGCAATAGTAGCACATAATTTTGAAAGAAAGAATTAGGTTACTTCATTGTATCCTAATTGACATGTTGATGCATAACTTGCTAAGCAATTTTAAGCAAGATGTTATGTTTAATATGTTTCACTATATTTCCTATGGAACGTCTAGTGAAACTTATGCATTTTGTTATATTCCCTTTGGGATGTCTGGCGACTCATGATTTGAAACCATGCTATAGTTCCTGTGGAATGTCTAGCAATAGTACCATAAATACTGTGTAGTGTTTGGTGGACTGCACTATATTCCTTTTGGGATGTCTAATGACAATAGATTTTATTATATTCCTCGTGGGACGTTTTAATGAAAAGAATGCAATGATTCTTACTATATTCCTTGTAAGACATCTAACGAGCCTCAATTTGAAAGAAATGCTATAGTTCCCATGGAACGTCTAGTAATTTGGTGAAAGTCTGAAAAAAGGTCATGTTATAACCACTATTGAACCATATAACATATGGAATTTGACATTCATGTCATGACTATTATGCAAAATATAACATGATAATTTTGAAAATTTGTGTTTCAACTACTGTGTAACATGAAATGAATTTTGACATTTGATTGAAATGAGGCATGTAGAAATGTAAAATTGAATTTTGTAATATTTTTTATTATATACTTGACAAAAAAATCTAGAATTTAAATATAGATGCAATTAACAATGATTCATTTATTGATGACATGAGTTGAATGAATTATTTAGGAATTAAATCTCAATTAAAATGCAATTATGGATGAAATTGCAAAGAAAAACTTGATTTTAAATGCATGCATAGTCAAGGGATTGAAATGGATATTTTCTATTTATAAGAGCTTCCCTCCTTATTTTTGATGATATTCTTTCATTTCCCTCTCCATTTCTTTCTTTTTTTCTTTGGTTTTCTTCTTTTGATTTCTTGCTCTTCCGAAGTCCGATTCATGATTTGTCAGATCCTATGGCTAACCCACAACACAGGCTACATAGAGTAGCATAGATTTTAGCTGATCCAACCATCATACCTCTCCATTTTCCTTAGAAAAACCTTGGACTTTAAGAATGTTCGATTGTGTTTCCTTTGACTCGCCTTCACCTCCATAGGAGCATACGTGTAGGAAATAAGGTAACACTTCCTTCTATTTTTTCCTACAAAAATTTATTCATACAATTAGTATTCATAATGTAAATTAGTTTGTATATTATTGAAATTGGATTAAAAATCACTAAAAACTACATGAAAAATTTAAATTTAACTCAGAAATATAGGATTTTAGTTTAATGGCCACTAAAAGTCTAAAAATCGGAGTCAAAAGTCCAGAAATCGGTTGACATTTGTACAATGCTGATTGCCATTGTATAATGAAAATCAACATTAGACAATGCCATTCGGCATTATAGAATGTTGATAGTAATTCTATTTTGCTGATCTCTAATTTTTTATGCTTATTTATTCTCAAAATACTCCCAATGGTCGATGAAGTTCACGTGCCATTTTTTTCATAGTTTGTGAATTATTCCATGAGCTACTAAGGGATGTTACATAGCTGGTATGGGCCTTTGGGTTTAGAGAATTTGTTGTTGGGCTTCTGACTACTTGAGGAGGTCTGATCACCATTCTTTATTTGAACTGATTGAGTGGTGGATGGATACCACCCACATGTTCCATAGTAGTGTAGGCAAGTTGACTATTTCACCTATGAGTATTTTTGCAATCATCAAGATCACCTTCAAAGGGACTCTCATTTCCTTTAACATGAGTTACTATAGTCTTCCTGAGCATGCACAGAGTCAGTATGTGTGAGACTTGATTGGATGTGTCCCGACATAGAAGAACCAGAAGAATGTTATTCTTTCATCATTGGTTGAGGGATTCATATGTCTTCCCACCGCCAAACCTCATCAGATTACTCATCAGGCCAAGTGTTTCCTCCTGATCTTGCTTGGCATGACACTCTTTTGCGAGACTAGTCATGAGGTCAGCATTGCCCTTCTCGACCCTCTTCGAGACTTAAACATAGTTATCACCCTCGACTGGGGATCTGCAACATTGGCTTATTTATATTACATATTGTACGTTATTTATAGAAGTGCTATCAGCATGTGTGGCTTCTGGCATATCCTACACGTGAGTCTGTCCCTTTTTCATTTCTCTTCTTCTTTTTCATTTTCTTTCTTTTTGTTGACTTATTCTCTCTTTTAAATCAGGAGCATAGAGATTGGGTTGATTCATGGCTTCGAGGCTATCAGCTATGACATGAGTCTTCCCCTGATGCAGAGATAGGGCTTTTCCCATCTAGCAAGTGTCAGGAATACTCTACCGACCTACCGAGATCAATTGAACACCATTGAGTGGGACCTGGTAAGAAAATAAAATCATAAGTACTTTATGACTTAATAGAAATTAAACTTGATTAATTACGATTTTGTAGATCTATTTTGATTTGTTGGAGAGAGCTAGTGATGTACAGTAATATGATTTCATGGATGCTATAAATGAGGGTTCTGCTCCCTGGTTATGGTTGTCAGATGTGGTATTTGGGAGAGTGGGTATATCAATGGTGCTCTGGATGACCTTCTTAATGCCATATTCCTATTGTTGTCCCCCGCTCGATGCTTTATAGTTTCCATATGATGGGTTTAGAGTTGAGAGAGGTGTTACAGGGATATGATGCCACTATTTTTCTTAGCGATCTTGCCATTACCGGCAGTTCATATGTGAGAACCTCTTGGAGAAGGTTCCTATTGATCAGGTTGAGGTAACTTCTAATTATTTATCTTCTGAAGTTTTTTCAAATAACTTATTCTTTTCTCACAGTTTGCTTTTCACAGATTGAGGGGTTCACTCCCTTACTAATGAAGTGATGGAGGTGGTTGAGATGGATCATGGGTTTAAGACTACGCAGGAGAGTGAGGTTGCACCTGAGATTAAGATTACGCCAAAGGTCTCCAAGCCCAATTCTCGCCATGCTCAGTGCACTCAGCATGTTTGGACCAGCCATGAGGGAGCTTTTGCTAGTGTTGTTTTTGGCAATGTTCTTCTTCCTAACAAATCCATGCTCTATTGGGTTCCTGCTATTCAAGCTCTATTTGATCAACATATACATTTCGACAATGTTTAGCTCTCCAACCTTTCTCTAGCAGATACATCTCATGTAAGTTTGTCTGACTTATTTATTGTATTACTTGTACACTTAGTATAGATATTAGTACAACTTTACAAAATATGTCTCTTAGACACAAGCAAAGTATTTGCACGGACTCGCCTCGTCTCAAATGTTATTTACCATGTAGGTCACTAATAGTTGGTGGGTAAGCATATAAACTTTTTATGAAAATGTATGCATGGTATGCATATGATATGATGTTTCTTATATGTGTATAGTTATTTTGGGGATATGGAGTGAGAGATTGAGATGCTTCGCCGACGGCATGTTGACTCAAGCCTTGATCCCTATAGTGATGGTACTTCATCTGCTAGACCTCTAGATACCTATCATCCTGATGACCTTAGTAGAGGATGGAGCCCATGGCATGAGTCTGGAGCTCTGGATGACTAATTCCATGCTATTTTCTATTTTGTAGTTAGGACAAGCTATTTTTTGTACCGCTTTATTTCAAACTTCTCTTTTTTGAAATTAGACTTGGATGACTAGATGATTCTAAGTGAATTTTATTTTATTATTATTATTATTATTTGTGCCTTAACTTTTTCCTAAGTCACCCTTTGGGGTTTTAACTTAGTAGGCATACCTTAACTTTTGCCTAAGCCGCATTTTCGGGTTTTCAACTTAGTAGGCTTCTTATTTTTACTTTTCAGATTTGGGTCTTGATACAAATGATAGAGCTGCCCGGATTTTCTAGATACAAGAGGATTCAAGCTTTACATGATGAATCTCAGAGGAAGAAGAAATAGAGGCATGACTAAAGCAAAATGGTCTTACAGATATGATTTTAAGCTTTTATGTTCTACTTTCCTTTCTAGTACTTATGCATTATAAATAAGATAGAACATGCAATGTCATAACAAAATTTCAATTTCAATAAGATTCATTAATTAGGGAAAAAATGAGTATATTTACTACATCACATGACATAACTTCTATTATCAGCTAGTCCTTTCATATTTTCTAATTGAATATTTTTCATTCTTATTTTATTTCCCTAATTTTGCCTGACTAACCCTTTACAGGTTTTCTAATTAGTGCGACCTCTATTTATTTTATTCCCTAATTTTTGCCTGCCAAGTCTTCAACTTTTAAAGCTAAGTTAGGCAAGATCTTCAATGGGCATACATTAATGTTAGAACTATCATTAACCATTGCAAAGTAGGTTCTTTTCCCTTTTACTTCAGTTGGGATAAACAATGCCTTGTTATGATTTCTTCCTTCCAAAGGCAGGTCATCATCTGAGAAGGTTATTAGCTCGTGTTTCTTTTTTATAACCTTTGCTACCATAGCCTCAGGTGTGGCTATTGTTTTAATGTTCATATTTGATAGAGCTTTCACCAGAGCTCTTTTATGGCTAGTTGAGTGCATAAGTAGTTCCTAAATACTCATATTTGCCTTAGCCTTCTTCAGTTGTTCTAGAATCAAGTCTTTATTTTCCATTTATTCTGTTTCTACATCATATATCTCTTCTCTTTCTATAACTCTCTCAATCTTCTTTTATGTTGTCTTATAATAACATGATTCACTTTAGGGTCATTGCCCCACACATCAGACCAATGGGACTCTCTTTATCAGAGTCATACCAGATGTTTATAACTTTGATGACTATATCCTCCTTTTTGTCCTTCCATACTTCTATTATGCACGTTTCCTTTCCCTCCATGCTAAGCTTTCCTAGATGTGCTCTCAGTAATTCCTCAATCCCCTATTTGGGAATGAGAGACTTATTATTCTTTTTTTCCATTGGCCCATCACCAAATTCATCACCCTATCCTGAGGGCATAATCCCTTTAAGAGGTATATCACTAGAATCAGGCTTTGAATAGAACACTTTATAATCAAATTTTCTTGAGGGCTACCCTAATAAATCCTCAACTCTTGGCTATTCTGTAGTTTTGGATTCTTTATCATCATTAAAATCATCACCCCATCATGAGGGCACAATTAATTCAAAGGGAATATCAGTAGATGGTGGCTTGGAATAGAACACTTTATAGTCGAATTTCCCTAAGGGCTGCCCCAGAAAATCCTCAACTCCTTTATAGGCATCAGGAGATTCTCCATTAGCTATAGGGTTTAGGTTTTCAAAGGAGTTTAGCATTTCTTATTCACTCACTCCTGAGTTAATCATCATAGTGGCCATTGGTGGGACATTTCAATAGTCAAGAAAAGGATTATTTCTAGTATTTGGGTTGGAGTTGAATTTTTTAGGGTCTGTGATTTTTTTAGAGTCTATTAGGTTTTGGATCTCATATTTGAGATGAATACAGGTGTCTGTGGAGTGGCTAGCTACTTGGTTAAACTTGTAATAGCTATTGGGGTCATAGCTTAGGACATTTGGGTTAGGTGGTTTGGATAAGGTTAAGGGTTAGAGTAAGCCTTTCTGGATCAATCATTCTAGGACTTTGGAGAGTGGTTGGTTAAAGTTGGAGAATCTTTGGGGTTGTTGAACTATGCGCACCTCCACTGTTGGGCTAGTACTTCCCTGTTATGTGCCCTTGATTAGGTAATTTTGGGTTCCAGTGCCTCTAGAGCTTATCTTCTTATCATTCTCAATCTCTTTTGCTTACAGACCATCATCATATAGGTCTATGAAAGTTTTGGGGTTCATCATCTATAACCTCTCGACTAGATTAGGTGACACATTCTGAACTATCATCCTAACCTGATCCTTCTTGACCAGCTTATTCTTTATCAGCGCTACTTTATTCATGAATCTAGTAAGGAAATTAGAGAAAGATTCATTAGGTTTCTGCTTTGTTAGTTCTAGATCTCTAATTGGCACTTCCAACTGGGTGTTATAATCCTATTATCTTAAAAAGGTAGTACATAGTTCTTTCCAGTCAGCTCTCATAGATTTTTCCAACCCATGACACCAGTTTACAACCATTCCCTTTAAAAACAGTACAAATAACCTAGTGATCACTACTAATGGGGCCTTAGTAGTGCTTATAGTTGTTGTGTATTGATTGAGATGAATCATAGGATCTCTAGTTCCATCAAAATTATGTAGCTCATGCATTTTAAACTTCTCAAGTAGTTTATTACCCTCTGTTAGCATCATATCATCAAAGTTAAATGAATACCCCATGCCTTGTCCCCTGATCAACTTTTCCATCTTGGACATCTTTTGGGTTAATGCTCATATTGGCTTACAATCGTGGCTGTGTACCAGTTCAAGGGATTCTTTCTTCGCCTTCTCTACCATGTAGTTCTTGACATCCTCCGGCTTCACATCAATAACAAGTGGGTTTCTAGAAATAGGTTGCCCCCTAGCAGTGTTGGCAGTAGGTGGAGCATTGACAATAGGTAGGATAGTATTAGTAGTAAGTGGTTGTTCAACTGTAGGTGGTAGTATGACAACAATAGGCTGCATCAATCCAGATAGTGCTTGTCTCAGTTCATCTTACATCATAGCCCTCATGTCATCTATTAAGGCTCCCTTGAAGTCTTCTAAGGTCCAGTTCCTTTGTTGTTGTTCCATTTGTTAAGATTTAGGTGAAGTTGGTTCAACTTCTAAATAAAGTGGGTTGATATGACTTCTTTCCAGTCTATCCAGTTTGTTCAAGATTTCCTTTATTAAGGCTTTAGGACTCTAACTTGTCCTTCTTAGTCTGCCACATCGCCAACCCCAAATATGAGAAGACCCTAAAGTATCTATGATGGCTACGAAACTAGGTGGTAGTATGATGAATAAAATGCATGTATGCGTTATGACTTGCTATGCAATAAGTAGCAAGTATAAATCAAGTGTACAATATACATCCTTCCAACCTTATTCCTCTAACACACGTGTTTCAATGGCGAGTCTCTTGTACTAGGATTTTCAGTCTTAGTCTTAATATGAAAGGGGGATATTAGCGACCGACGTGCATGCCAGATCTCTCTTAAAGTAGTAAAGCAAAGAAACAGTATTTCTAGGTATAAATGTCTAGCTCAATCTTCATTATCCCAAAGGGCTTTAAAAGAATAGGTTTGGGCTTTTATAGATAAAAATACCTTATGGTGCTAAGCATAGAAATAACATTTCTAAGTATAAAGGTCTGGCCCATCTTCATTACCCCTAGGGGCTTCAAAAAGTATAGTCCTAGACTTTTATAGATAGAAGTACCTCATGGAAAAAATCATACAAGAAACTTGGGTAGATCCTAGGGGAAGTAATTAAGCCATTATATGTGGTTAGAGTATGGTGAAAAAGTTAAGGTTCCCTTAGCAAGATGCCCTCCTTTAAGGCTTGAGTCATAGGCTAAGGTTAGAGGGACCCGATATCCTTTGCAAACTCGAGAGAAGACTACCCCTCCTTTAGGACTTGGATTAAAGACTCTGGTCAAATGAGCCTGGTAATCTCTCTAGAATTGAGTTAAGGCTAAGAGTGATGGTTAGCTAATTTACAACTCCATGAATCTAGTGGAATCATGGAATCATAAACCAACACCATTGGTTTAATAAGGACTGTAGAATGAATGTATAAAATAATAATTAATAAAATAACTCTAAAGAATATAAGTAGAATCAGTATCTCTTATCCCCAATGGAGTCACCACTGTAGATGGTAGGGTTTAGCGCACGTTCATGATTTTAGCAACCCTGACAATGTTTAGTCTCAAAGCCCTAGAGAACACATTAACCATTATCATAAAGACATGGCATGTAGATGAGGAGTCACCACCCAAGGTAATAACTTGGGATAAATCATTTTAGTGATACTCAATTCTTTAAAAGAACGCTAGCACCACAACCAAGAGATTTTGGGAACGAAAATACTAACTTCTTTCAATCTTATGTTCATTAGAATTACTTTATCAATTACTATCTTATTCTCTATTTAAACACAATTTTATTAAACCCTAATTAAACATCCATCTAAACCTAAAGCAAACTGGTAATAAAATTGCATGTAAAAAATGCATACAAAGTGCATCGTCATTAGGTCTAAACTATGTTAATTTTATTTTAAACTTAGCTAATTCTACATTTTTATTTATAAGTGAAATGTACTAAAGGTGGACCTACATGTTTAATAAATTAGCCTAAGTCTATTCATTTTAATTTAACTAAAAAAATGAGCCTATAGTCTACAAATTTTAAAGAAAGGAATTAATTAGTAGGGCTAATTCGAACTTGATTTTAATTTTAAAACATGGGCCTAAGTCTATTTGTTTTTAAAAAGCAATGAAATAAATTAGTGGGCTAAAGTCTAAATTAATTTTATTAATTAAAAGTAGGCCTACATATAATTTAACCTAAATGGGCCTAAATTGATTATAATTAATTAAAACCTAAGAACCATTTTTAAGCCTATTTATTAAGTGGTTTTTATTCTAATGTGAGCTTAGGGCTCAAAGCACTAAAATTTCCAAAAATAAAACTCAAACAAACATCATAACAAAGTCAAATCAAACACAGTATTTATGTGATATTCTAAGAAAAACCCTAAATCAATTTACATGCAACCCTAAACTAATATACTACCATCATTAATTTTAATTGAATTTTATCTAATTGAACCTAAATTACTAATCAATTTTAGTGCAGAAAATATAAAATTCCACTATTTCCCACTATTAGGGCTATTACAAACTATTGTACATAAATTAGAATTAAATTAATTACAGCTAAAAGCAAAAGGAAATTTAAAGAACATAGAAATCATAAATCCTAAATCCAAGGGGGGGGGGGAGTTTTACAGATCTTAATCCATGGCATTCCATGGATTCTTCTAATGTTCACATGCCAAAATCTTATATCTCCAACCTCATCTCCAGAGTACCATAAGACATCAATCAAAACAAAAAAATGCAAAAAAAAAAATTAGTAATGAATCAAATAAAAATAAAATAAAGAGATCAAATTAAAAGAAAAAAGGAAAAAATAAGAATAGAAGATGTTGTGCAAATGCTATTTGAATGTCCCTCAGAATGGGATTGTCACTATTTGGAGATTGACTATATAGTTTGTTTTCTTGATTCTCTAGACTTTAAAAGCGAAGAACATATATTTTTCTTTCTCTCTAGTTTTGTTTGCAGCTTTTCTTCTTTAGGGTTTTCTTGCAACTATTTTTTACAGACTGTCTCTACCTCCCCCTTTTCTTTTTTTTTTCCTTTTCATCCTTCTCGCTTTTAAATATAGACCTAACCACCCCAGCTCTTGTAATCATGCAAGGAAGTTGTGTGATAGTTGGGAGCGAGATCGGGAGTCTCTTAGTTTGCATTTTATTTATTGAATATTCAAAATCAGGATAATTAGATGATAAGTGATAGGATTTTGAAAAATGAAAGACTTATAGCATACACGTGGTGTCTTAGATGAATGAAAAAAATGAAACATGATAAAATCAGTGTAAAAAATCGCATAAAAATCACTTTTTAGTGAAAATCAAAATTACAAAATGTTGATTTTAACTCATAATGCCAACCAAAATTTTTTTAATGAAATTACAAAAAAAGTCTTTGGAAGTTCCTAATTTTTACAATCAAATCCCTAAAAAATAATTTTATAATTAAATCCACAAAATGTTGCAATTTAGTCCTTTAAATCACGAAACTCAACACTAGAGATCAATTATCAATTAGATTTTCATCATACGGGCTTTCTTCGCAGCGTGCATAATTGCATCCCGAAAATGGGTGCTTACACTAGGCTTAAAACATTGTATGGTAGTTAAGGCTATCCTTAAGTTCATGAGAAGAACCAATGATTTAGTCTTAACTTATGAAGGAGGTGACTTATACCTTACAAGTTTTATAGATTTTTACTTTCAATCAGATATGGATTATAGTAAGTCTATCTCTTGGTTTGTCTTCACCTATAATAGAGGTGTAGTGAGCTAGAAGAGTTCAAGCAAAGTATCACTACTGATTCCACTATAGAGGCTGAGCACACAGCCACATTAGATGTTGCTAAGTAAGCTATTTGGATTCAAAAGTTCATCATCGAACTAGGAGTTATCACATTGAGTCAATAGTTCCTCTCTTCTGTAATAACAATAGAGCCATCACTTTGGTAATAAAACTAAGGTCTCACAAAAAATCCTAGCACATAGAAAGGCACTATCATATTATTAGATGACTTGTTGGAAAGGGTGATATGCTTATACAAAAGGTAGCTTAAGTTAATAATGTGGTTGATCCACTAATTAAGGTGCTCACCCAGCTACCATTAGATTGTCACTTTGAGAATATGAGTCTTAGATATTATAGTGAATGACATTAGTGCAAGTGGGAGATTGTTAGTATAAATAAACCTTAGTGCCATTTCTTATAATATAAATAACATTGTACTTTTATCCCTATGGCAATAAAATATTCATTTAAATAAAGTATTTATTTATTTAAGTATTTACCATTTAACATTATATTAAAAGAGTTTATTATCAAGCATTGATAATATAAGTGATAAATTTTTTTAGTACATATGCCATAAAATGTTCATAGCTGTAGGATTAAGAAATGGGTAGTATTAATCCAAAAACTATCACCTTTATCTATTTTCCTTAATCGATATATGATATCAACATTGGGAGGTAATGAGTCTCATGCTAGCTGATATGAGATATCAAAATAGACATGTGTATACTCATATGATGGATGGATCAAACAATGGCATAAGATTAGTGATTTCATGGAAATTTACTTTTGTCGACAATCACTTTCATTGACATAATGGTGTATATAGTCCTTTGACCTAAGGCGACATGGTCATCCACATATGGTTAGTTAGAGTTTGTTGTCACTTATATACTTGTGCTAGCCTTGTATAGGTACATGGCGTATTGTGTCTTTAGTAAGTTCTATGTAGGTATGAGTGATGACCCATGATAGAATTCATTATCTATAGTGAATCAAGATAAGATCCTATGCTATCTAAGTTGTCCTCAATGAATAAGTACCTGGCCAGGTTAAACTTGACTTAATTGAAAAGAGTTTTTGATGCTATAAAGCATTTCTAATAGGAGTAATGTTTTATCGAGAATTAAAATGAAGATGTGATAATATGATTAAGGCAATTAGAGTTTAATAGACGATGACTCTAACCGATTTTGGGATCTTAAAATGAAGGGACATTGAGTGCACAACAATTGTGTTCTATGGTTCTTGTGAATCTATAGATAACATTCGTTTATAAATGGGTAGTCATGACATCTATGCTGGGGGTCACTCATGAATTTATGGAAACTAAATGTGATTAATTAGGATTTTCACATTTAGCTTAGAAAGAGTTTCCAGTAATATTAAGAGGTAATATAATTTATTTCCATTGCCATTTGGACTTGAACCTAGTAAGTCACACACAAAAGAGTAGCATCGACAATGATAATAGTTAATTTAATAATTAATTAAAGTGTTCATTTAAATAATTAATCTAATTGAATTAGATGTTTGCTTGTTAAGGGATATGACATATCTTGAAATCTAATTCAAAGTTTAGGACTATTAAATATTAATTTTATTGACCTTAGCAAGTTATCAATCTTGATTTTGATATTAACAAATTAAAATTTAAGCTACTAATGTGTTTGCTTCAAGTGTGTGTAAGATAGGATTATTTTGGAAGTCAAAATAATAATGAACTATCAAAGAAAAATCATTTCAGAAAGTCATTACAAGTACTATCTTGACCGGACTTAATAACAGGGACTAAATTGCATAAAAAAGTGCAATTCTTGTCATAGTCCTGACTGGAACTAAAGTAGTCTCGACTGAGTCCAAGGGAGGCCAATTTCTACATAAAACTCAATTTTTAGTAGAACCAATCCCGAACCAATGTTTTGATCGGGACACTACTCGAGACATGGCAGTCCCGACTGAGACATTGATATCCCAATAGGGACCAAAGAAAAATTTCAAGCACCATGGTTCGTAATGGTTATTTAATGCTCATCCTGATCGGGACCTAATAAAGTGTAGCTCAAAAGTCCAAATTTCGTTCAAATGGACTTTATTTTTGTTAGGAATAAAATTATTGCTTCCAATAGCTATAATTGAATTGCTCAAGTATAAATATGACCTTTGAAGATTTTTTGAGGTTAAGAAACTTGTTTATTCATTCTATACTTTCAAGCATTCAATTAAACTCTTTAAACTCTTTCCAAATCCATTTTGTTATTGTATACTATGAGCGATCTCTACTTCTCACTTTTTGATAGTGGTATGTTTTCGTGGGACATGGCAACTTTACCAAATAGGGACAAATGATAAGTCTCGAGGGGATGAGGCACATTTGATTTTATGGAGTTGCCACCTGATTTTTAGAAAATTGGGAAAATAAAAGGACAACATCAGGTCACTAAGTAAGTATTGTCCCTAGTAGAGATTTTTAGGTTTGGGGGATTACATCTACTTTTTAACTATTTCTCATTATACGATATTCAATGTATAGCTACTGTAATACCGTAGTTTCAGTAATGACAATTTTTATAGGATTCACATAGTACATCAAATAGTGGAAGATAATAAAGCTCAAAAATTAATTATTACATCACTTTCCTGATAAAATGCATATGAAAAGGAAAAGATTGCAAAAAAGTAAATCTAATTTGGATATGATTTATCTACAAGATTAATACAATCATTTACACAGTTTGCTTGATTTCATGAATAATCAGATGATCATGCATGCTTTTAATGATTATTTATGCTATGATGATGTATGATGATAATATAAAGGATGCATAAGGTCATCACTGGACCGAGAGCATGATGACTTGATTCTAGGATGTGAACTTTTCATATTATTGGTATTTATGATGTGATTTCATGATTTCAAAAATAGAGGATGCATAATGATGATATGAAATAAGCATGATAAAACATATATTATTCATATAGCATGCAAGATTGCCAGTCTCATCACACAAGCACAACAATATTCCCAAATGCTAGCGACAGTAAAATAAAATACAATGCGATAAAATAAATGTGCTAAAATAATTGTATGGTCCTCATACTCAATTGAGCTTATATGGGTTTTGAATCTTTAGCTTCGAGAGATTATCCAACTTTCCTCATCGGGAATTTCAAAATGATAATAGAATGATGCTAGATTATATACCTTTAAAGTGTGCTTTCATAAAGATGAGGCTTGGTTTGGTGGAAAAGGGATCTAACAACTTAAGAGAAAGGCTATGAGAGAGCAAAAACTATCTAGAAAGGGGTTTCCAACACCTTCAATCAGACTAATTTTTGAGTGTGTGTTTCCACTTGCTCTCCCCTCTAAAATGGTGTGTGAAGAGGTCTATTTATGGGGAAAATTGGGTAGAATAGGGTGGTGGGGGGTATGGTCACACGTGCATATCAAGAATTTTGCATATGGCCATACACGCACATTAGCCTTCCATGCACACTTCCCAAGTTTAATTCACGTTGTTCTATGGTTGGTTCTTAGGGTTTTAGGTTTTATGGATGTGTTTATGGATTCCATTTTGCTAAATTTTGCCTTAATTTTAGCGCATGACATCTAGGGGTGTTTACACATACTTCTGAGAGATACGCGTTGATCCTTGGGTTGTATTGGACCATCTGGGACCACTTATAGATGTTCAGAGCCTTCCATATATGTTTTTAAAGTCTATTTTGTCAAAATTGATTTTTATTTTTTCATAAAACTGGGTCTTAGTCTAACAAAACATGTATTAGCCCAACAAGTTAAGTATTCTGATAGGAGTTTTCTTAAAACAAATGTCTCATTCTTTTGATAATTCATATTTCACAAGGTTATGGCACATCTTAATGGCTTGATGATCAATTTGCACACTGGTTGGGTCAGTTAGATTTTTTTTAAGGTTGCACACTTTATAGGTGTTACGAACGAGCAGACTCAAGTCATCTCAGGGATTCATTTCATCATTGGACCTTTTTAGGGACAATCAAATTTGAGGTATAACAGTTGCCCCCTACTTCACGTGTGTTGTATAACCACCTAGTGCTGTTGTCAATACACATGAAACAAAATGGAAAGATGCAAAAAAAAGTTTTCTGAGTAGAAAAGCACTAACTTGAGTGATGTGTTATTGTGATTTGATTATTGTTGTTGTTTTATGACTTGGCCATCACGCCGGGTGTAGTACGGGACATATATCCAAGCTTATGATTCATGCAAAGTGCATTGGGATTTATGAGACTATAAGCTTCTTAAGTGTCATGTAAATGAGGATGCTACTAAACAAAAAGAGATGCAACTATGAGTGACCTGAATTGGTTTTTGTTTCTTTTTTCTCTTTGTAGTTGGTCATTCCATTTTTGAGGGACATGGAAACTTAACCAAATAGGGACAAGTGATTGGTCTTGGGGGGACAAGACACTTTCGATTTTGTGGAGTCGCCACCCAATTTTTAGAAAATCGGGAAAAGAAAGGGACAACATCAGGTCACTCAACAAGTGATGTCCCCAGTAGTGATTTTTGGGTTTAAGAGATTGCATATACTTTTTAACTATTTCTCATTAAATGATATTCAATGTATAGCTACCATGTCACCCTAGTTTTGGTAATGACAGTTTATATAACATTCATAAAGCACATCAGAAGTATAAGATAATAAAGCTAAAAATTTATATATTACATCACTTCACTAATAAAATACATATGAAAAGAAAAAGATTATAGAAAAGTAAATCTAATATGATTGATCTGCAAGGATAACATGGCCATTAACGTAGCTTGCTCGATGAATGATACGATGATCATGATTGCAGTGATTATTTATGTTGT
The DNA here is from genome assembly GCA_947683625.1 of Mallotus nudiflorus. NCBI lineage: Eukaryota > Viridiplantae > Streptophyta > Magnoliopsida > Malpighiales > Euphorbiaceae > Mallotus > Mallotus nudiflorus. The sequence goes on from CANTUR010000143.1 coordinate 747,780, forward strand.
GATGATGAATGATGATAGTATAAAGGATGCATAAGGTTATCACTAGACTGAGAGCTTGATGAATATATTCTGGGACATGAACCTTTTCATGTTATTGAAATTTATGATGTGATTTCATGATTTCGGAAATAGAGGATGCAAAATGATGATATGAAATGAGCATAATAAAGAATATATTATTCATAAAGCATGCAAGATTGCAAGTCTTATCACACAAGCACAAAAATATTCTTAAATGTTAGAAATAGTAAAATAAAATGCTATATGATAAACTAAACATGCTATACGATAAACTAAACATGCTAAAGTGATTGTATGGTCCTTAGACTCGACTAAGCTTGTTTCAACATTAAAGCTTTAGCATCGAGAGATTATCATGCTTTCCTCATTAAGAGGTTCAAAATGACAATATAATGATGCTAGATTGTATACCTTTGAAGCATACTTTGATAAAGATGAGGCATGGTTTAGTGGAAAAGGGATCCAACAACCTAAGGAAAAGGCTGTGGGAGAGCAAAAACTATCTGGAAAGGGGTTTCCACTACCTTTGATCAGACCAATTTTTGAGTGTGTGTGTTTCTATTTGCTCCCCCTAAAATAGGGTGTAGAGGGGTCTATTTATAGGAAAAAAGTGCAAAATGGGGTGGTGTAGGTGTGGTCACATGTGCATAAGGGGATTTTTGCACGTGGCCACACATAGTGTGCATTTTCATGAGCACTTCAATGCTCTATGTGCTCTTCTTGAGTTCTATGTGCACTATTTTTGGGTTGGTTCCTAGGGTTTTTAGGCCTTCCAAACATGTTTGTAGAGTTTTTTTTGCCAAATTTGGCCTTGATTTTAGGACATGACATCTAGGGGTGTTTACGTCCACTTTTGAGCGATACGCAATGATACTCTGGTTGTGTTGGACCATTTTGGGACCACTTCTGAAGGTTTTAGGGCCTTCTAGACATGTTTTTGAAGTCTATTTTATCAAAATTGATTTTCATTTTTTCATGAAGTTGGGTCCCAATTTAATGAACTACTTACTGGCCTAATGAGCTGAGCATTTTGAAAAGAGTTTTCTTGAAATAAAACCTCTCATTGTTTTGATAATTCATATTTCATAATGTTGGAGAATAACTTAATGGCTCAATGATTGATTTTGCATAATGGTGGGGTTGGTTAGGTGTTTTAAGGTTGCACACTTCAAAGGTGTTATGAATGAGCAAACTTTAGTCATCTAGGGGATTCATTTCATCATTGGACCTTTTTGGGGACAGTCAAATTTGAGGTATTATAGTTGCCCCCTACTTCACTTGCGTTGCATAGCCACCTAATGCTAGTGTAAATATACATGTAGTAAACTATAAAGATGAAAAAAATGTTTTAGTAGGGAGAGAGGTACTTATCTATAGGTTATCTTTAGATGTCTTGTCAAGATTTGAATGTTGTTATTGTGTTTTGTTTATTACTATTATCATGCAAGGTGGTATTTGGGATATATGCAAGTGTTAAATTCATGCAAAGGGTAATGGGATTTATATGACTGTAACCTTCTTAGGTGTCACACAAATGAGGATGCTACTTAGCAAAAAGAGATGCGACTATAACCTTTCTAGGTGTCACACAAATGAAGATGTGACTATAACCTTCTTCGGTGTCACATGAATGAACATATGACTATAACCTTCTCAAGTGTCATGTGAATGAACATGCGACTATAACCTTCTTAAGTGTCATGTAAATGAACATGCAACTATAACCTTTTTAGGTGTCACACAAACAAACATGCTACTAAGAAAAAAGAGATGCGACTATAATCTTTCTAGTTGTCACATAAATAAAGATGTGACTATAACCTTCTTAGGTGTCACGAATGAAGATATGACTATAACCTTCTTAGGTGTCACACAAATGAACATGCGACTATAACCTTTTTAGGTGTCATGTGAAATTATCATATGATTATAACCTTCTTAGGTGTCATGCAAATGAACATGCGGCTATAACCTTCTTAGGTATCATGCGAATGAACATACGACTATAACCTTCTTAGGTGTCACACAAATGAACATGCAATTATAAGCTTCTTAGGTGTCACATGAATGAACATGCAACTATAACCTTCTTAGGTGTCACGCAAATGAACATGTTATTATAACCTTCTTAGATGTCACATGAAATGATTATGCGATTATAACCTTCTTAGGTGTCACGCGAATGAACATATGACTATAACCTTTTTAAGTGTCAAGTGAATGAACCTACTACTAAGCAAATGAGAATGCTCCTAAGTTGTATAGATGATCCTAATAAATGTGAGGATGCTTCTAAGTGATGAAAGTGCTTTGAACCAATACGGAGATGCTAGAAAGTGCTTCTAAGCAATGTGAATGCTCGTAAGCAATGAGTGTGAGTGCTTATAAGCAATGAGAGTGCTTCTAAGTAGTATGAGAGTGCTCCTAAGTAATATAGGTGGTTGTAAGCAATGTGAAGATACTTCTAAGTAATAAATGAGGTAGTGGTGATGATGTAGTATTGATGCAATAGTGATGCAGTGATAATGCAATAATTTTTCATGTTGAGGATGTTATTTTGATGATTTGGAGTAAGATACCCTTATAGTGGATTTTTCTTGCTATTCTTCTTTTGTAAGATGTTGAGTTTTCTGAAGAAAGTAGTGCATGCACAGTGTCTTTAGAAAAATGGAAGTTTAGGACTGTAGAAGTGAGTGTGTAAAGTCTCGAAGTGTGCATAAAACCATAGAAGAGTGTGTTAAAGGGGGAAGTGCATGTGACTACGTATGTGGGGCGCCTGATCATGCACCTGTGCATATGGCCATGCGCTTGGCTCATGGTCATGCACTTTCCCCTTCTAGGCTTATTTAAATGACTATTTTTAGAGGTCTTAGGAGGCTTCGTCCATACTTCTTTGAGTCTTTTCTGACTTTTCCTGACCCTTTTTGTGTTTTGGGTGCTATTTGCTTTATTTTGCTTTTATACTTCCATTTTCTTCTATGTGAAATGGAGTTCACCAACATTCCTAAAGGTCTAGAGACATTTTTATTAATGTTAATGTTGATACAAAGGGTTACTGGAGCTGGTATGTCTGTAATAGGGACTAGCACATATGGTGCTTAGAGTTCTCGACCATCAAGGCTTTCTCGGGGAGATTTGATCCCTATTTTTCATAGCTTGGAGACTCATGCTTGAGCGCATAATCATTGTGAGGTAGGTCCCTCTTTGCATTTATTTTCTAAAGCTTATTCAATGAATGTTTTGCTATATGAGGTTGTTGTAGTTGTAGATCTGTAGCTCTTGTTGTAACTGTCTATCTAGCTTTATTGTAGATGTTGATGGCTAATAGATCTTACTTTATTTTATTTTTATGATTGTTTTCTTGTCTTAATGCTTTTCTTTTCATCTTTTATTGTTTAGATCCTATTAAGTGACAAAGAGAGAGGTGTGTTAGCATTTAGCAACTGTGCAAATGTTTAAGATCACGCTTGTTGTTTATAGCCATGTAGGTATGTCACTATGCTGCCTAGTAGTTTCATCAAGGTTAGCATATACTATCGGGGTCTTTTAATGTGTTAAAGTGGATGGTTGCCAAGAAGGGCTTTGATGGGGTGATTACTGTATTTTCTTATGACTTGTATGCATCGAGTTAGATTGCCATGTATGCATTGATAGAGTGGTGGATGGACACGATGCATACTTTATATCTGTATATTAGGGAGATGACTATTACCCTATTGGATTTTATCACTATCATAGGCTTGAGCTTTTTTGGAGAGCCTATTCCTTTTAATGAGGAGGAGTGTTCTAGTGCTATGGCATAGAGGTGTCTCATGATGGATTTTCTTGGGGTAGTTACACATATGAAGTCTAGTTGCCCATATCTCACTCGATACATGGAGTTTGTTTCTTTCATGCGGGCTTTTTAGGATGATGGTCTTATCTCAACAGAGCAGCTAGCTCGTTGCTTTTTATTTTATTTGCTGAGTGCTATTATCTTCTTGAACCCTTCAAGTAAGGGTGATCTACAATTGCTACCTATTTTGAGAGATCTGGATGGCTTGCCAAGCTATTGCTAGCGTACTGCTTCCTTTGGTCATATGTACTGGGGACTTGATGTAGCATGCTAAGGTGGTTTAAGGATTTATGAATGCTTGTTCATGTTAGACATGAGTAGCAGTTATGTTGTCAATTCTTTTATTTTTAGTTATTATTTATGACCCTCTAATTTTACTAGATATGTGCATCTAAGTTCGGGATTCTCTCTCCTCCATCCATTGAACATTTCTAGGAGGATGGCCTCCTTTGTTATTCTTGTTGGATCTAGAAGACTACTAATTTGATTAAGGATTACATGGTAGCTTGGGACCATATGAGGAAGTTATCCCTTGATAAGGTATGTCTAATTCCTATTGTGTTAGTTGTTCCTTTCTTAGGGATCATTTGTTTATTGTTGCCTTTTGAGCATATCTTTCTTCGCTGGTGGGTGGTGAGATCTCACTGGATAGTAGAGATGGTGGCTGTATGGTATTTAACATAGAGATGAGTGTTGTTCTTTAGCCTTGTCAACAGGGTGTGGTATTTGGGCAAGTGAGTCCATTATTGGTGGAATGGTCCATACATGAGGAGAGTTCCCCTAGGGACATGTTATAGGGCCATGAGCTCTACGGTGATTATCTCACTGCTGTTATGATAGGAATCCTCTCTGAGAGCCTTTTGGAGAGTGTAGGTTTGCCTTATGCTGATGTATTGATCCCTCAGTTAATTGATGATGCTGTTGGGTTTCATGATTCAAAAATGTAGTGGAAATTAAAATTTTTAACCACAAACCCTATCTCGGATCCAAGTAATTTGATTAAATAATTAAAAACTAGGGTTTTCAAATCTTACCATAAACACAAAAGAGGCAAGAATGTTAGAAGGCAGAGAGGACATTCACTCCAGTGACACCTTACTTCAAGATTTTAATTTTGGTAGTTCGGATAAAGACGTCTCTAAAAGAATCCATCCTTCATAAGTGTCCACACGAATAGCCCTTGATTAAAATGAAAACTTTATATGCTAGCACTTCTCTTGATTTCTCATAAATCAAAAATAAAAATACTTTGTGTTTTAGTTTTTCTAAGAGGAGAAAAATGAATTTTTGTGGCTAAAAATTGAGTTAGTGAAACCCTAGAGAATATAACATATTTATAGACCTCTAATTAGGGTTTTGTTTACCAAAACAACTTTCTAGTAATTTCTCAATTATTATTATTTTGATTTTATTTAAAATTAAATCAGATATAATATTCCATTTATTTAAGATAACATTTACCTTAAATAAATAAACTATTTATTTATTTCCACAGAGCTTATTTGGGCTTCTCAAACCTATATCCGTTTTTAGGCCTATTCTAAGTGTGTGACCCTGTAAGTTCACATAACATTGGCAATGGGCCTTAAATCTCTATTTAGGCCTACAAGTCATAAGTTGCCTCTAGCAAGACATTATGACTACCCAAGTCATGTGAAGTCAATAATCTGACATAACCTAATTTATAATAAATATTGTAATCCCTCTGTCACATGATATCTTGATTGAATATAAGGCATAATTTCTGTCATCCTTATATAATTCAATCATATTATTTTTTGACTCTAAGTAGATTAAGAATGATAACTCTTTATGAATTCACTTTAGTATGGCCATGCATTTTCCTTAATCTATCTTATCAAGGGGCCCATAAATATCTTACTCAAAATAAATAAGGGACCAATTCCTTCTCAATCACTCACATAACTCATTTCATATCCAAAAATAATCTATTTAATCATCTTGTTAAAGACAATATTAGGTTGTGTAAAAATATATAATAGTTATGTAGAAATCCATGATGATTTCAAGGACAAAGGATTAAATCAATATTATTATGATGAGAAATAGTTATGAAAATTATCTATGTAGTATTCTCATGATGGGTCAATCCATTACATTATTTCCCAAATAAGTCTCTATGAGTTGACTTAATATCTCATATTCATGATTAGTAAAACATAATCATCAATCAACATCATACTAGCTATAACATATTGTTATGACTAGGGATAATTTGAAAATAACTCATATTTAATCTAAGGGTTTTACTATCAAGTCACGTACTTGATGACCTGAGTAAAAATTGACTATTCAAGTAATTATCATAACAAAAAATGATAATGAAAAATGACTCTTTATTAAATAAAATGATAAAGTCAAAACATGGTCATACATGTTTGACCTAGTGCATGTCACAAACAGTTGTAGCTAGTGGGACCTTTCCTTTACCTCTACCTTCTCAGGTAGATGCATTTTGTCCCTTGTGTTTTAGGATTAGGCCATCATGTGGGTCATTAAGAGTCACTTCTTTTGATTTGGTAAGGTTTTATTCCTATTTTGGTGCAAGCATGTAGCAAACTTTATTAGTAATAAACTATAATTGACATGAGTTGTTAGAACTTATTTGCAGTAATGTCAGAGGAGAACCGATTCTCGCTTTAAGGAGGATGAGGGCACGCTCCGCACTAAGGCAATTGCTCATGTTAGTGGTATGGCTTCTAGTAGCACTATCCTTGTGGATTTGACAGTTCAGCCATCGTTTTCTTTGCTTGGGACAAAACTGTTAGTAGAGCAATGAGCTTCAATTTGCCTAAACTTGGCTTTCCTCAGTCTGGTGTTGCTCCTGCTGATGCTACCCATGTTCATGTTCTCCACTTATTCTTGCTTGCGCTTCATTTATTTAGTGAGTAATGATTGACTTATTTGCTTACTTTTATAGATTCTTGTCTCCTCTAGTCAGTACTAGTATACTGTTGCAAGGAGTGTGCAGTAGTGCTTTTTGGAGTTTACTTTCACTCAAAGGGTATGCCTTCTTTATTGTACCTATTTATTTTATTCATATGTTTTATGTATAAGTGTATGATATGTAATGTGTAATGTAGGTTGAGCATCATCTCAATAGTCTTGAATGGGAGCAGGAGCGTGCATCTTATCATGACCGCATCAGTGAGCTGGAGTCGCAACTATCGTCTTTTGCAATGAATGGTGATGAGTCAGGTTTAGATGAGGGGGATGCTTGAGCAGGATAATTGTTTTCTTCTAATGGTAGCTAGGGCTAATGTAATTGTTTCATGAGCTAGGTGTAGGACTTTTGCCTTGTGGTTTGCTTTGTTGTATTTTTTTCCCGAGGTTATGGACTCTAGGTGTTGTATCTAGGCATTTATCCCGTATGTTGTAATATGATTATACGATGATGACTATATATGCTTCCTACTATGTATCATTAATGATGATGTTTGCCATTACTATCGTCTGCCTCTTTTTCTGTTTTTTGCCTAAGGCTTCTCCTTTTGAAGCTTTTCACACTTAGCTGGGTTTTATTTTTCTTCCCTTTTTTGCCTATAGTGTCTCCCTTTAGAGCTTTTCATGCCTAGCTAGTCTTATTTTTTTTGCTATATGATAGTGGCTTATCTCAAAGAGTGAGCTTAGAGAGGATGGTAAGAACCATGGTCATGTAATGGAAGAAAATGCAAAGCATGCTTGATGCAATTTTTGATGATAAAATGTATTGCACTTTTCAAAGACATATTGTAGAAACTAGAAATGATTTTGGTTTCACTGTAATCATTTAAGAAAAGCACAGGTACATTTATGGGTGAGCTTGGATTGTTTGGGCATTCTTCTTTTATTGTTTTTTCTTTGTTGGTGTTTTCATTTCCAAGGGACATGACAACTTTACCAAATAGGGACAAGCATTTAGTCTTAAGGGGATGAGATGCTTTTGATTTTGTTGAGTCACCACCTTATTTTTAGAAAATCAGGAAAAGAAAGGGACAACATCAGGTCACTCAGTGAGTATTGTCCCCGACAGAGATTTCTAGGTTCAGGAGATCGTATACTTTTCTATTATTTCTCATTATATGATATTCAATTTATAGCTACCGCAATACCCTAGTTTCGTTAATGAAAATTTATATAGTATTCACATAGTAAATAAGAAAATATGGGATAAACAAGCTGAGAATTTCATTACATTGCTTTCCTGATAAAATACATATAAAGAGAAAAAGAATGTGGAAAATTATATCTAATATGACTGCTCTTCAAGGATAACATGATCATTTACATAGCTTATTTGATGAATGATAGTATGATCATGCTTGTAGTGATTTTTTATACTATGATGATGAATGATGATAATATAAAGGATGTATGAGGTCATCACTAGACTGAGAGCATGATGACTCTATTCCGAGGCATGAACAGTTCACATTATTGATATTTACAATGTCATTTCACGATTTTAGAAATAGAGGATGCAGAGTGACGATGGAAGTTGAGCATAATAACGCATATATTATTCATGTAGCATGCAAGATTACCAATCTCATCATATAAGTGCAACAGTATTCCCAAATGTTGGTGACAGTAAGATAAAATGTAATGCGGTAAAATAAATATGCTAAAATGATAGTGTGGTCCTTAAACTTGAATCAGCTTGTGTGAACTTTGAAGCTCTAGCTTTGAAAGATTATTAAGCTTTCCTCATCAAGAGGTTTAAAATGACAGTAGAATGATGCTAATGTTGGGTTCCGTGATGCAAACGCAGCGGAAAAATTAAAATTTTATCACGTTCCCAAGCCAGGATCCATGTAATTCGACTAATTGATTAAATCTAGGGTTTTAATAATCTTACCAAAACGCAGAAGAGGCAAGATTCTCTGGAAGGGTGAGAGGAGGTTCACACCGGTGACACCTTACCTCGAGCTTTTTGGCTTGGTTGTTCGGATCAAGACGTCTCCAAAAGGATGCGTCCTCTATAGGTATCCACACGAACAGCCCTTCACAAAACGAATTTGAGTGTGTGTGCTAGCAACCTCTTGACTGTCTTACAAATCAAGAACAAAAAGGAAAACTCTGTCTTTGTTTTCTAAGAGGAAAGAAAACGAATTTGGAGGCAAAAACAAGTATGTGAAACCCTAGAGAATATAACATATTTATAGACTCCAAGTTAGGGTTTCACTTACCAATAACCTTTTGGTAATTTTCCATTTATTATATTCTGATTTTTGTTTAAAAACAAATCAAAAATAATATCTTATTTATTTATTTAAAATAACATTTATCTTAAATAAATAAACAAATAAATAAATAAATAAAACACTTTAATTATTTATTTCCACAGAGTTTATTTTGGGCTTATTAAACCCATATCCGTTTTGGGCTTGTTCTAAGTGTGTGACCCTGTAGGTTCACATAACATTGGCAGTGGGCCTAAATCTCTATTTAGGCCTACAAGTCATAAGTGGCCTCTAGCAAGACATTATGACTACCCAAGTCATGTGAAGTCAATAATCCGACATAACCTAATTACAGTGAATTTTATTGTCCCTTTATCTCATGATATCTTAATTGAACATAAGGCATAGAATGTCATCCTTATATAGTTCAATATTATGACTTGATTCCAAGTAGACTGAAAATGATAACTCTTTATCAATTCATTTCAGCATGGCCATGCATTTTCATTCAGTCTATCTCATCAAGGGGCCTCTAGATATCTTTCTCATATTAATGAGGGATAAATTCCTTCTAAATCACTCACATTCCTCACATAACTAATTTTATATCCAACAACATTCTTTTAATCATCCGGTTAAAGACAATGTTAGAATGTGTCAAAACATAAAATAGCTATGTAGAAATCCATGATGATTTCAAGGTCAAAGGACCGAAATAAAATTACTGTGATAAGAAATACTTATGACAATAATCTATGTAGTATTCTCATAGTGGGTCAATCCAGTACATGATCTCTCATCATGTACCTATGAGTTGACTTAATATCTCATATTTATGATTAGTAAAACATAACCATCAGTCAACATCATACTAGCCTTAATACTTTAATATTCATATAATGAATAAATGGCTAGGGATAATTAGAATAGAACTCTTATTTTAATCTAAGGGTTTTACTATCAAGTCACATACTTGATGGCCTTAGTAAGAATTAACCATTCATGTAATTATCATAAAATCAAATGATAATATAATACCTCTTTATTAATAAAATAAGAAAGTCAATACATAATCACAAATGATTGACCTAGTGCATATCACTAACAATCTCCCACTTGCACTAGGCCCAATCAACATCGTATCGTATACCCATGGACCTAGTATGACTCTCATGTTTAGGCTGTGGAAGAGGCTTAGTCAGTGGATCAGCAACATTATCATTTGTAGGTACTCTGCATATCTTGACGTCTCCTCTCTCAATAATTTCTCGAATAAGATGATAACGCCTGAGTATGTGTTTGGATCTCTGATGTGATCTGGGCTCCTTAGCTTGGGCTATAGCTCCATTATTGTCACAATATAAGTTCACTGGATCTGATATACTAGGAATAACACCTAGTCCAGTTATGAACTTCTTAATCCAAACAGCTTCCTTAGCTGCTTCTGAGGCAGCTATGTACTCAGCTTCTGTTGTAGAATCAGAAACAGTGTCTTGCTTAGAACTCCTCCAACTCACTGCACCTCCATTCAAACAAAACACATATCCTGACTGTGATCGAAAATCATCCTTGTCAGTTTGGAAGCTGGCATCTGTGTAACCATTTACAACTAGCTCATCTTCCTGACCACCATACAGTAAAAATGCATCCTTAGTTCTTCTCAAGTACTTAAGGATATTTTTGACTGCTGTCCAGTGACTTTCACCTGGGTCTGATTGGTATCTGCTCGTTGTGCTTAAGGCATATGAAACATCAGGTCGAGTACATAACATTGCATACATGATAGATCCAATAGCAGAAGCATATGGAATCTTACTCATGCGGTCTCGCTCATCTTGTGTCATAGGACACTGAGTCTTACTGAGACTAATGCCATGTGACATTGGCAAGAATCCTCTCTTGGAATCTTGCATATTAAACCTGTTCAATACCTTATCAATATAAGTGCTTTGACTTAGGGCAATAAGCCTTTTAGATCTATCTCTATAGATCTTGATGCCTAATATATAAGCAGCTTCACCTAAGTCTTTCATTGAGAAACAATTCCCTAACCATGATTTAACATTTTGTAAAATAGGGATATCATTTCCAATGAGTAGTATGTCATCCACATACAACACTAAAAACACAATAGCACTCCCACTAACTTTCTTGTATACACAAGGTTCATCATCATTTTTAATGAAGCCAAATTCTTTGACTGCTTCATCAAAACGAAGATTCCAACTCCGAGATGCTTGCTTCAATCCATAAATGGATCTTTGAAGCTTGCATACCTTTCCAGAATTCTCAGGACTAACAAAACCCTCTGGTTGTGTCATGTACACATCCTCAAGTAAATTTCCATTAAGAAATGCTGTTTTGACGTCCATTTGCCATATTTCATAATCATAGTATGCAGCTATGGCAAGGAGAATTCGAATAGATTTTAGCATAGCCACTGGTGAAAAGGTTTCATCATAGTCTATACCATGTGTTTGTTTGAAACCTTTTGCAACCAGTCTTGCCTTAAAGGTATGCACATTGCCATCCATGTCGATTTTCTTTTTGAAAACCCATTTGCACCCAATAGTTTTTAAACCATCATTTGGGTCAATCAAGGTCCATACTTGATTATCATACATGGATTGCATTTCTGATCTCATGGCTTCAAGCCATTTCTCAGAGTCAAGACTATTTATGGCCTCCTGATAGGATGTGGGCTCATTTTGATCCACAATTAACACATCATAATCACTAGTTATGAGAAATCCATATCTCATGGGGATTTGACGTGTCCTATCAGACCTCCTTGGGCCTTCTGGTACTTGTGCAGGCTCAACAACTTCTTGTTGATTCAGCTGCGGTTCCATATCATGTACAATGCAATTTTGTGGGCCTTGAATTTCTTCAAGTTGAACTGTGCTCCCACTGGTTCCTTTGGAAATAAACTCTTTTTCCAAAAATACACCATTCCGAGACACAAACACTTTGTTCTCAGATGCATTGTAGAAGTAATATCCTTTAGTTTCTTTAGGATATCCCACAAAAAGGCATTTATTAGATTTGGGTGCTAGTTTATCTGAAATTTGACGTTTCACAAAAGCATCACAACCCCAAATCTTAAGAAAAGACAAACTAGGAGTTTTTCCAGTCCATTTCTCATATGGTGTCTTTTCAACTGCCTTTGATGGAACTCTATTCAAAATGAATGCAGCAGTTTCTAAAGCATATCCCCAAAAAGAGATTGGAAGATCAGATTGACTCATTATAGATCGAACCATATCCAATAGAGTTCGATTTCTACGTTCAGACACACCATTCCATTGTGGTGTACCTGGAGGAGTCAATTGTGAAACAATCCCACAATCTCTAAGATGATCTGTAAATTCTTGGTTTAAATATTCACCACCTCGATCAGATCTTAGTGTTTTAATATTTTTACCAAGTTGATTTTGTACTTCATTCTTGAAAATTTTGAACTTTTCAAAAGATTCAGATTTATGTTTCATTAGATAGAGATAACCATATCTACTAAAATCATCTGTGAAAGTTATGAAGTATTGAAAACCTCCTCTAGCAGTTGAGCTTAATGGTCCACATACATCAGAATGTATTAGGCCCAATAAGTCATTAGCCCTCTCACTTTGTCCAGTAAAAGGTGTTTTAGTCATTTTTCCAAGTAAACAAGATTCACATGTATCAAATGATTCATAATCAAATGAATTTAAAAGCCCATTTTGGTGTAGCTTTGAAATGCGTTTCTGATTTATATGGCCTAAACGACAATGCCAGAGGTAGGTGAAGTTTAAATCATTAGATTTAGACTTCTTTGTATCAACGTTATAGATTGGCATTTCATTAGTGTCTTCGGCATCTAAAACATAAAGTCCACTAGTGCATGGAGCATATCCATAGAAAATGTTATCGTGATAAATACTGCATTTATTATTCTTAATAATAAATTCAAATCCTTTCTTGTCCAAACAAGAAACAGAAATAATATTCCTACACAAAGTAGGTACATAATAACAACTTTCTAAAGATAAAATAAGTCCACTAGGCAAAGGTAACTCATAAGTTCCTACAGCTAAAGCAGCAACTCTTGCTCCATTGCCAACTCGTAAGTACACTTCGCCTCTTGCCAATGATCTACTCCTTTTTAGACCCTGCACATTTGTACAAATGTGAGATCCTGATCCAGTATCTAATACCCAAGAATCAGAAGCAGAAGCAGATAAATTTAATTCTATAACATGAATACCTGAAGAGGTAGTCTCACCACCCTTTTTCTTCTTCAGATCATCCAAATAGAGCCTGCAATTTCTTTTCCAATGGCCTGGCTCATTACAGAAAAAACAGATTCCTTCCTTTGCTTTGGGTTCAGCTTTGGATTTGGGCTTGGGCTTTGGCTTGGGCTTCTGAAAGCCTTTAAAGACCTTGCCCTTTCCCTTTCCAACCCTTTTCATCCCCTTTCCCTTATTGACCATGAGAACATCCTTGGTGTTACTCTTGATGTTCTTTTCAGCAGTTTTCAGCATCCCATGCAACTCTGAAACAGTCTTCTCCATACTATGCATATTGAAATTCATAATGAAGCTATCATAAGCTTCAGGCAAAGATTGGAGAATAATATCCACAGCCAGTTCTTGTTCAATATTGAGTCCAAGCTTGTCCAAGTGATCAAGATGACCCTTCATCTTGAGAACATGAGGACTGACAGAGCCGCCAGTAGTCAGCTTGCAAGAAAGCAATGCCCTGATGGTATTGAACCTTTCAATTCTAGCTTTCTCTTGGAACATTTCCTTGAGATGGCCTATCATAGTATAAGCCTCCATTTCCATCAGTTGCTTTTGCAGCTCAGATTCCATACATCCAAGCATGACACAAGTGACATCAGTAGAATCATTGAGATGCTTGGTATAAGCATCCTTTTGTGCTCTAGGAGCATTGGCAGCTGGTTCCTCAGGGATGGGTTGATCAAGGATGTATTCCTTTCTCTCATGCCTAAGAACAATTCTTAGGTTTCTGTACCAGTCAAGAAAATTAGTCCCATTGAGCTTATCCTTCTCAAGGATCGATCGCAGTGACATGGTAGGTGTAGTGTTTGAAGTCATTATCTACAACAAATATATGCAAAGTCCATTCAGTATTTTATTAAATATTTATAAGGCATAATAAAAACTCCCACTAAATTTACTCAAATCAATAACCCTCTAAGTTAATTTTAGAAATTTTAGTGGGCCAAGATCCATATTTCACCATACTTTAAGTGAGCTTTGGCTCATGACCTAAAATATGGTTATTTAGGTAGATAACTCTTATCAATTACATCTCATGTAACTCTTGGATGGTATGGGATTTGACATCACATGTCATGGCTAAAAATCCCATCTAATGCCCTAGGTCCAAAACCATTTTGATAACCTAGTTAAGTCAAACCATATCAAACGTTTGGATAGCACCATTATCCAACTTGCCTTCCCCAGATAAATTTATACACCCTGCTTTGGCAGGCTCATATATAATAATCTAAGACTTGACAAGTGTTGAACTTATGGAAGGCATTATAATGACTTAATATTAAATGAGGGTTCATTTTTATTTAATCGTATTCAATTATTGTTATGTTGTATTGCATGGCATCATATGGCATCACATACATGGCATCACATGGCATCGCATACATAACAACAAATAAATAAATGTAACATAGCATGGCCCAAATCTAAGTTGATCTTCATAAGCCAATATGAAGATCAATGGTCAAACCTAGGTAATATTACAATTACAAATTGAGCCTCCAACTTGGATCTCCATCTTCTACCATGGATCTCCCTTTTGGTTCCCACCTTGGATCTCCATCCTGGGCCTCCAACTTGAATTGCACCATGGGTCTTGATTTACAAAAATTGTTGTAATTTATTCTACACTTTTCTAATAAAATAAATACAACAAAACAAAAACGACTCGCAGGCCGTATTTAAAATTACAACCCATAAAAATAAAATCCAATCACATTGGTCTGAGGGCCATGCTATGCACCATGCATAAAACAACAAACATGTATAACATAATAATCTATTTAGTTATTAAATCTAATCATTATGTTAAAAATAAACTAATGTGACAATTCTTTTGGGGTCAAGGGGCAGCGCCCCTTGCGGGGTCCTAGGGGCAGCGCCCCTAGTGGGGTTCCAAGGGGCATCGCCCCTTGGCGGGGTCCAAGGGGCAGCGCCCCTGGCGGGGTCCGGGGGCAGCGCCCCAGGTGGCGGTCCACCTTAAAACCCTTATTTGCGTCAAGAAAGCAATTAACCAATTTTGTAATCATATTACTAAATCAGTTTGTTGCTTAAAAACATCACTCTTTGTAAACATTTTACAGTCTGAAAAATCTGTTCAAAACAGATCAAAAAAAAATTTTTTTTTTTTTTTTTAATTAAAACAGACGCATCCATTAAGAAAACCCTAATTTGTGTAATCAAAATTACAGCTTGAACGAATGTATAGAAAACATATCCATTCTGCATAATCTGTTTAACATTTAAACAGATTGCCCTTAACACATAATCTGCATAATCACAAAATTTCTGTTTCAGATTTAATTAAAAACGATTTTCCTAATCAAATAGAAAACGTTTTTCTAATTAAAATAGGAAACAAATAAGCTGCTTCAATTAATCATATTAATCAAAACAGAATATATAACAGATTTAAATCCTTAAGTGATTAGGTTTTTGAAAACAGAATTTCTGTTTCAGATTTAATTAAAAACGATTTTCCTAATCAAATAGAAAACGTTTTTCTAATTAAAATAGGAAACAAATATGCTGCTTCAATTAATCATATTAATCAAAACATTATTCTTAATTCGTTTTTCATAAAAACATCATACAAAATCGTTTTTCATGAAACAGCATTCTTAATTCATAAAATCAAAACTGTTTTTAGTTTAATCACATTAAACCATTAAAAACATTAATCAAATTAATGTTTAATTCCGTTTTCAAATAGATTACCCAGAATTGTCACAAAACAAATCAAAACCCCTTTTGATAATTTTGAAACCCTTACATATATCACATATACACAGAATCAATTAATCGAATTACAAGTGGCTCTGATACCACTGTTGGGTTCCGTGATGCAAACGCAGCGGAAAAATTAAAATTTTATCACGTTCCCAAGCCAGGATCCATGTAATTCGACTAATTGATTAAATCTAGGGTTTTAATAATCTTACCAAAACGCAGAAGAGGCAAGATTCTCTGGAAGGGTGAGAGGAGGTTCACACCGGTGACACCTTACCTCGAGCTTTTTGGCTTGGTTGTTCGGATCAAGACGTCTCCAAAAGGATGCGTCCTCTATAGGTATCCACACGAACAGCCCTTCACAAAACGAATTTGAGTGTGTGTGCTAGCAACCTCTTGACTGTCTTACAAATCAAGAACAAAAAGGAAAACTCTGTCTTTGTTTTCTAAGAGGAAAGAAAACGAATTTGGAGGCAAAAACAAGTATGTGAAACCCTAGAGAATATAACATATTTATAGACTCCAAGTTAGGGTTTCACTTACCAATAACCTTTTGGTAATTTTCCATTTATTATATTCTGATTTTTGTTTAAAAACAAATCAAAAATAATATCTTATTTATTTATTTAAAATAACATTTATCTTAAATAAATAAACAAATAAATAAATAAATAAAACACTTTAATTATTTATTTCCACAGAGTTTATTTTGGGCTTATTAAACCCATATCCGTTTTGGGCTTGTTCTAAGTGTGTGACCCTGTAGGTTCACATAACATTGGCAGTGGGCCTAAATCTCTATTTAGGCCTACAAGTCATAAGTGGCCTCTAGCAAGACATTATGACTACCCAAGTCATGTGAAGTCAATAATCCGACATAACCTAATTACAGTGAATTTTATTGTCCCTTTATCTCATGATATCTTAATTGAACATAAGGCATAGAATGTCATCCTTATATAGTTCAATATTATGACTTGATTCCAAGTAGACTGAAAATGATAACTCTTTATCAATTCATTTCAGCATGGCCATGCATTTTCATTCAGTCTATCTCATCAAGGGGCCTCTAGATATCTTTCTCATATTAATGAGGGATAAATTCCTTCTAAATCACTCACATTCCTCACATAACTAATTTTATATCCAACAACATTCTTTTAATCATCCGGTTAAAGACAATGTTAGAATGTGTCAAAACATAAAATAGCTATGTAGAAATCCATGATGATTTCAAGGTCAAAGGACCGAAATAAAATTACTGTGATAAGAAATACTTATGACAATAATCTATGTAGTATTCTCATAGTGGGTCAATCCAGTACATGATCTCTCATCATGTACCTATGAGTTGACTTAATATCTCATATTTATGATTAGTAAAACATAACCATCAGTCAACATCATACTAGCCTTAATACTTTAATATTCATATAATGAATAAATGGCTAGGGATAATTAGAATAGAACTCTTATTTTAATCTAAGGGTTTTACTATCAAGTCACATACTTGATGGCCTTAGTAAGAATTAACCATTCATGTAATTATCATAAAATCAAATGATAATATAATACCTCTTTATTAATAAAATAAGAAAGTCAATACATAATCACAAATGATTGACCTAGTGCATATCACTAACAGCTAAACTATATACCTTTGAAGCTTACTTTGACAAAGATGAGGCTGGGTTTGGTACAAAAAGGGATCTAACAACTTAAAGGAAAGGTTGCGGGAGAGCAAAAACTATATAGGAAAGGCTTTTCTGCGCCTTTGATCGGGCTGACTCTTGAGTGTGTGTGTGTGTCTTCACTTGCTCCTGCCTTTAAAATGGGGTGTAAAGGGGTCTATTTATAGGAAAAATTGTGTAGAATGGGGTATTGTAGGCATGGTCACACGCATGTGAGTATATTTTTATGTGTGGCCATTCCAAGTGCACTTGACCATGCACAGTGTGTGCATTTTCATGTGCACTTTGATGCTCTACGTGCTCATCCTAGGTTCTACACATGTTATTCCAGGGTTGGTTCATAGGATTTTTAGGCCTTATGGACATGTTTCCATAATTTGTTTAGCCAAATTCGATTTCAATTTTAGCACATGACATTTAGGGTTGTTTACGCGCACTTCCGAGCGATACGTGCTGATACCCGGGTTGTGTTGGACCATTTCAGGACCACTTTTTGAGGTTTTAAAGACCTTTGAACATGTTTCTAATGTCTATTTTATCAAAATCCATTTGTATTTTTTCATAAAGCTGGGCCCTAATCAAATAAAATATGCACCAGCTCGATGAGCTAAGTATTCTAAGAGGAGTTTTCTTGAAATAAACTTCACATTGTTCTAATAATTTGTATTTCATAAGGTCGGAGCATAACATAATGAACCGATGATCAATTTTGCACACTAGTACAACAAACTCTAGTCATCTTGGGGATTCATTTCATCATCAAACCTTTTTGGGGACAGTCAAATATGAGGTATGACAGTTGCCCCCTACTTCACATATGTTGAATAGCCACCTAGCTCCAGTGTCAATACACATAAAGCAAATGCAAGGATGCAAAAATTTTTTGATAGGGAGAGAGGTACTTACCTATGGGTTTTCTCTAGACGTTTTGTTAAGATTTGACTGATGTTGTTGTGTTTTGTTTGTTGTTGTTGTTCTATGACTTTGTTGTTATGCAGGGTTCTATTTGGGACATTTGCAAGCCTATGATAGATGTAAAGTGTAGAATAAAGATGTGACTATAAACTTTTTAGGTGTGATGCAAATGAGGATGCTACTAACCAAAATGTGGATGCAATTATAATCTTCTTAGGTGTCACACAAATGAACATGCAACTATAACCTTCTTAGGTGTCACACAAATAAACCTGCGACTATAACCTTCTTCGGTGTCACACAAATGAACATGTGATTATAACCTATGTCACATGAATGAACATGCGACTATAACCTTCTTAGGTGTCAAACAAATGAACATGTGACTATAACCTTCTTAGGTGTCAAGCAAATGAATATACAACTATAACCTTCTTAGGTGTCAAGCAAATGAACATGCAACTATAACCTTTTTAGGTATCATTCAAAATGAACATGCAGCTATAACCTTTTTAGGTGTCATGCAAGTGAATATGTGACTATAACCTTCTTAGGTGTCATGAAAATAAGGATGCTACTAAGCAAATGAGAATGCTCCTAAGTAGTGCGGATGCTCCTAAGCAATCTAAGGACGCTTCAAAGTGATGAAAGTGCTTTTAAGCAATAAGAAGATGCTTCTAAGAAGTGAAAATGCTTCTAAGCAATGTGAATGCTCCTAAGCAATGAGTATGAGTGCATCTAAGCAACGTGAATGCTTTTAGGAAATGACTGAGATGTGAGAGTACTTTTAAGCAATGCAAGAGTGCTACTAAGCAATGCTAATGCTTCTAAGCTATGAATGAGATAGTGGTGATGATGTAGTAGTGATGTAGTAGTGATACAATGATGATACAGTAATGATGCAATGATTTGTGATGTTGAGGATGTTATTTTAATGGTTTGGAGTAAGATATTCTTCTAATGAATTTTCCTTACTCTTCATCTTTTGTAAGATGTTTAGTTTTTTGAAGAAAGTGTTTGATGCACATTGTCTTTATATAGATTAAGTCATGACTAGTGTACTTTTGTGTGAGTTTGGTGCATATTTTATGCTTAAATGGAAGTTTAGGATTGTAGAAGTGAGTGCGTAAAGTCTCAAAGTGCATGTAAAACTGCAAAAGAGCGCAAGAAAGGGGGAAGTGCACATGACTGCACGTGGGGAGCACATGATCATGCACTTATGCACGTGGTCATGTGCTTGGCGAGCAGTCACGTACTTCTACCCTTTGTGCTTATTTAAGTGGCTATTTCAAAGGTATTGGGAGGCTTCATCCAGACTGCTTTAGGTGTTTTCTAACCTTTTTTAACCCTTTTGTGTTTCAAGTGCTTTTTGCTCTATTTATTGCTTATTTATTTCCATTTTCTTTTCCATAAAATGAAGTTTCCCATCACTCCTTAAGGTTTAGAGGACATTTTTATGTATGTTGATGTTGATCTTAAGGGTGACTTTGTGGAGGCTGCTAGAGCTAGGATGTTCGCAATTGGAACTAGCACATCTGGTGCTTAGAGTTCTCAGCCTTCTAGGCTTTCTTAGGGAGATTCGATAGCCATTATTCATAGCTTAGAGACTCACGCTTAGGTGTGTCATCATTGTGAGGTAGGTCCCTCTTTGCCTATATTTTCTAGAACTCATTCATGGGCTGCTTTGCTATTTATTTGCTCTATGAGATTATTATATCTATAGATTTGTAGCTCATGCTATAACTGTCTATCTATGCTAAAACTAATAACTCTTTATTTTCTTTTCGTGATTGTTTACTTGCCATAATGCATTCCTTTATGGTCTTTATTATTGTTTTGATCCTATTAAGTGACAAAGAGAAATGTGTTAGTATTAAGTAGTTGTGCAAATGTTTGATAGCATACCTATTGTTTGTAGCCCTATAGGGATGTCACTATTCTACCTGGTAGTTTTAACAAGGTCAGTATATACTATCAGGGTCTCCTGATGTGCGTGAAGTAGATGGTTACTGGGAAGGGCTTTGATGGAGTGATTAATGCATTGTCTTATGGCTCATATGCATAAAGTCATATTGATATGTATGCATTGATAGAGCAGTGGATGGACACATTTCATACTTTCCATTTGCTTATCGAGGAGATGACTATTACCCTGTTGGACTTTGCTGCTATCATGGGCTTGAGCTTTTCTGGAGAGCCCATTCCTTTTAGTGATGAGGAATGTTCTACTGCTATCCTAAGGAGGTGTCTCATGAGGGATTTGCTCTAGGTAGTCACTCCTATGAAGTTTTGTTGCCCATACATGGAGTTTTTTTCTTTTATGCGGGCTTTGTATGATGATGTTCTTATCTCAGTGGAGTAACTAGCCTATTGCTTTTTATTCTATTTATAAAGTGTTTTCATCTTCCCGAACCCTTTGATTATGGGTGATATGAGATTGTTGCCTATCTTCAAGGACCTTGATGGCTTGCCAAGGTATGGTTAGGGCGATGTTACCTTTGCTCATATGTACTTAAGGCTTAATGCAACATGCAAAGGCAGCTTGAGGATATGTGGATGTTTATTCGTGCTGGACGTGAGTAGGAATTATTTCTGAACCTTTGATTTTGACATATCTTGGCGAATGAGTTAAGGATTCTCACCCATCCATCCATTAAGCATTTTTAGGAAGATGGCTTCCCTCGTTATTCTTGTTGGATCAAGAAGACTACATATTTGATCAAGGAATGCACAGTAGCCTAGGACCACATGAGGAGGCTATCCCCTAATCAGGTATGTTTGATTCTTGTTGTGTTGGTTGTTCCTTTCTTTGGGATTGTTTATTTATCATTTCCCTTTGAGCATATCTTTCTTCACTTGTTAGTGGTGAGATCTCACTGGACGGTAGAGATAATGGATGTATGGTAGCTAACAAAGAGATGAATGTTGATTTCTGGCTTCATCGTCAAGGAGTGGTATTTAGGTGAACTAGTCCATCGTTGGTGGGATGGCCTATACGTGAGGAGAGTTCTCATTCCTCCCCTAGGGACATGTTTTATGGTCATGAGCCCTACATCGATGATCTTACTATTTTATGATGGTATTTCCCTCTGAGGGCTTCTTGGAGAGTGAGTGTTTGCCTTATGCTGATGTATTTATCCTTGAGCTAATTGATGTTGCAGCTATCTAGACCTTTCCTTCTCCTCCACCTTCTTAGGTAGATTCATCTTGTCCCTTGGGTTCAAGGGCTAGGCCATCATATGGGTCATCGAGAGTTGCTTCTTATGATATAGGAAGCTTTTGTTCCTATTTTGGTGCAAGCATGTAGCAAACTTTATTACTAATAAACATGAATATAAGTTGTGAGAGCTTATCCGTAGCGACATCGAAGGAGGTCAAGATCCTGCTCTAAGGATTATGAGGGCATAGTTCGCACTGAGGCAACTGCTCATGCCAATGCTATGGCTTCTAGTAGCACTATCCTTAGGGATTTGACGGGTCAACCGCCTTTGTCTTTGGTTAGGATGAATATCTTAGGTAGATCAATGAGCTTCAATTTGCCTAGACCTAACTTTCCTTAGTCGGGTGTTGCTCCTACTGATGCTACCCATGTTTATGTTCTTCTTTTATTCTTGCTTGTGTTTTATTTATTTAGTGAGTGGAGGTTGATTTATTTACTGCTTTTGCATATTCATGTCTCCTCTAGCCAGTATTGGTATACTGTTACAGGGAGTGAATAGTAGTGCTTTTTGTAGTTTGCTACCACTCATAGGGTATGCCTTTTTTTTATTATACCTCTTTATTTTATGCTAATGTTTTATGTATGAGTGTATGATATGTAATGTGTAATGTAGGTTGAGCAGCATCTTGCTAGTTGTGAATGGGAGTGGGAGGGTGTTGCTTATCATGACTGCATTAGTGAGGTGGAGTCATAGCTATCATCCCTTGTGATGAACAATTATGAGTTGGGATCATACAAGGGGGATGCTTGAGTAGGATCATTGCTTGATTTTGATGGCAACCATGGCCGATGTAGTTGTTTTAGGAGCTAGGTGTAGGTCTTTTGGTCTATGGTTTGCTCTGTTGTATCATTTTCCCGAGGTTATGGACTTTGGGTGTTGCATCTGGGCAGTTGTCCTGCATGTTGTATGATGTTTTTATGATGATGACTATATATGCTTCCTATTATGTATCATTGATGATGATGTTTGCCATTACTCTCATATGCCTTTTTTCCTTTTTTTCCCTAAGGTGTTTCCTTTTGGAGCTTTTCACACATATCTGGGTTTCCCTTTCTTCCCTTTTTTGCCTAGGGTGTCTCCTCTTAGTGCTTTTCACAACTAGCTGGCTTTTTTTTTGCTATACAATAGTGGCTAATCTCAAGGAGTAAGCTTAAAGAGGATGGTAAGAACCATGGTCATGTATTGAAGGAAAATGCAAAGCATGCATGATGCAATTGGTGATGATAAAATATGTTGCACAATTCAAAGACATTTTTCATAAATTTGTAATCATTCTCATTTCACTATAATCATTTAAGAAAAGCATAGGTGCATTCGTACAAATTTCAAATTTGAGGGTATCCCTATCCTTAACTAGCCTTCTCAGGTTTTCTGGTTAAGTATTTTCTCTCTTTCCTTAATTGTTACCTGAGTTGCCATTTTTAGGTCAAACAAGGTTGACATTTTTAGTTAAATTTTGAATTTTTTAAAATTGACATTATGAGGTCATTCGGTGATAGACACTAGGAGGGTCATGTTATTTATGAGTATCAGGTCAAAAGATTGCATACCTAGAAATGGCAGCTTAGACAAAAACTAGGCAAAGAGAGAAAATACTTAACTAGAAAACTTGAAACGGCTAGTTAAGGACAGTGATAACCTCAAATTCAAAATTTGTATGAATGCACCTATGTTTTTTTTAAATGATTACAGTGAAATGAGAATGATTGCCAATTTATGCAAAATGTTTTTGAAAAGTACAACACATTTTATTATAATGAATTGCATCAAGCATGCTCTGCATCTTCTTTCATTACATGACCATGGTTCTTACCATCCTCTCTAAAGCTCAGTCCTTTAGATCAGCCACTATCGTATAAAAAAAAGCCCAGCTCAGTGTGAAAAGGTCCAAAAGGAGACATCGTAGATAAACAAGGGAAGAAAAAGAAAACCCATCTATGTGTAGAAAGCTTCAAAATGAGATGCCTTAGGGCAAAAAAGGAAAAAAATGGCAGACAATAGTAATGGAAAACATCATCATCAATGATACATAGCAGGAAGCATATATAATTATCATCATAAAAATATCATACAATATGCAGGACAAATGCCTAGATATAATAATTGCTCCTACTGTTATAAAAAATGGTCTTCCAAACAAAAATAGAATCTTAAGATCTTCCCCTATTTATAACACAACCAAGCCAGTTGGTATTATAAACTTCCCCACTTTTGTTGGTACATTTTCTAGAATGCCAAGTGGATATGTGATAGATTTGTCCACCATGGAAAGACACATATTAGTAGGCTTAAGGTTATCCAAATTGAGCCTTTTGGTAAATAAAGTAAGGCATAAGGCTAACATTAGCACCAATATCATATAAAGCTTTATCAAAATGCATACCTCCAATTGTACAAGGAATCATAAATGAACCAAGATCCTTAAGCCTTGGTGGAGACATGGAATATATAGCCTTGGATTCTTTAACATGAGATACTAAGCCATAATCTTCAACCTTGCTCTTATGGCTAATAGTATCCTGAAAAAATTTACCCTATGCTATCATGTCTCTAATGGCATCCATGAATGGCATGGTGATATTAATTTCCTTGAGATAATCAAGGAATTTTCCAAGCTGTTTATCTAAGTTATGCTTTATGATCCTTTGAGGAAAAGGAAGAGTTTTAACATCTACCCTTGGTTCATCATTCTTCGATGGTATGGCATCTTCCTTATTACCTTTCTTCACGAACTCATCATCATCTTTACTTCTAACATCCACTTCCTCAATTTCTACCCCATTATCATCATTAACCACTCTCTTTTTCTTATTAAGATCCTTTTCAACCTCCTTACCACTGTGCAAGGTAATTACTTGACAAGACTCTTTTTGAACATACTCCGGTTGGCTAGGAAGCTTTCCTAAAGGTTTAGTGTTTGAGGAAGAGGCTTGTTGGGCAATTGGGGTTTCAAGGATACAATTATGAGTAGCAAGCTGCTCAAGTTTAGAGTTTAGCTACTTAAATTGCTCCTTATTTTATTTGTTGTTAAACATTTGTTGGTTGACAAATTGCTCCATGAGATTTTCAAGAGTAGTTTTATAATGGGTAGGATTAAAGGTTTGTTGTTTCATGAAAAATCCTGGTGCATTTTAAGGATTGGTATTTAGGTTATATGGAGGGTTTAATTGAGAGGATGGGTTTGACCAGGAGAAACTGGGATGGTTCCTCCATTGAGGGTTATAAGTATTGGAATTTAGCCCCATTCATCATTGTAATTCCCATACAAAGACATAGCCTAGATACATAATTAAGAAGTAATAAAAGAAAACCAAATTCAATATAAAAAGAAAGATAAAGAGAGAAAGAATTGAATAAGTAAAACTCCTCTATATGTTTCAAACCAGAAATGATGCATATGTAGAGCTTGAAAGCTTCTAGAAGTGACTAGAATATGGTTGGACTTGGAAAGGCACCATTTGACATCAAAGGTCACCCCCTTTGCAAATTCTATAAATTTAAGGTAATTTTTATCCATGTAGATGACATTATCTTTAGAAAGTTCCTTTATAATAGTTGTAGATCATTATGTTATCTTTTCAGATTAACTTGAATCAGCTGATTTCGATGTCTGTATATGGAGTTATGGCCAAAATACAAAAATTGCTCAAATTGGGAAAAGTTGCAATTCTTGACTAAGGCACGAGTGTGACGATTCATCATTAGGTGACGACTTTTCACTAGGTGACGACTCATCACTAGGACTCTTGGTGATGACTCGTGCCCCTGGTGATGAGTTGTACACCTTCTTGATTATCCAAGCTTAACTCCTTTTGCTTCCTAGCTTGTTCCAATTAACTCCAAGTGTCTTCTTAATGTCTTTTGAGCCCTAAATCATGTATAAAACTTACATAGTGAGTCCTAATTATAAAATAAGTAAAAAATTAATTCAATAACCAAAAAAACACATAAAACATAACGAAATGCAATAAAAATAAACCTTAACTAGCCTAAAAAACTATGCATATTTGCATTATATCATTTGGATAGTAGGAGGTTAAAGTTTGAGAATTTTCATGGTGTTTTGATGACATTGATAGATGGTGAGCCGTGTGGTGTTAGGTTGGATCATGTTTATTTTTGCGGCTTTAGTGAAGGTGTTTTGGATATTTGGTTAGGTATTTGTGGTGATAAGTGTTTCTAGCTTGCTAAGGTTCCTCATCCTCAATTTTGATCCCAACATGATAGAGAGCTCTGAAGTTAGGATAATGAGTAAATACCATATGTTTTCTGAAATGTGGTAGTGCCCCTTTGATTATCAGCTCTATTTGTTCATCCTCAAGAGGATGATTTCTCATATTAACTGCCTTTCCCCACCATCTTATGACATAATTAGAGAAAACTTCACTAGGTTTTTGCTATGTGGTATTAAGGTCCTTTCAAGTGATGTCTAATTAAGTGTTTTTTTCATACTACTTGATAAACTTCTGAGTTAGCAATAGCCAATCACTTTTGATTTTATCTTCAAGATTAAAGAACCATGCCCTCGATCCTTCCTTTAATGATGTGAATAAGAATCAAACAATATGTGATTCTATAAGCTTTATGGCAGTTATAAAGGTAGCATATTGCCTTAGATGGACCCTTGGATCCCTTATTTTGTCAAACTTAGCAAAGTTTGGTAGCTTAAAATCATATAGAAGTAGCTCATCTTTGAACAGTGCTAGGTTAGTGAAGCTTTTGGGGCCATGTGTTCCCTTATCTTTGAAGGAAAATTCCAACTGAGCCATCATGTTGGCCAATAGTTTGACCTCCACTATCGATTTAGGCTTGGTAATGTTAGCAATTTTTGCAGCTTTTGGTGCATTCTTGAGATCTTGGTAGTAGCCAGTGTCATTATTAGCTTGAACTAGAGTGCGAGGAATTCCCTTTGCCTTATCTACCCTCGGGTGAATAGATGTAAAGCCTTCACTTAGTGGTGTGCTATTCCCATCTCAAGTACTTTTGGCTTTGATTTGGGCTTAGAGGATTTTACCTATGATTCCATCAATGAGCAACTTTTAGATCCCCTCTTTTAGCTTGTCTTTGAATTATTGATAAGAGCTATTTTCTTGGTCACTCATGTCATATTCCTATACCTTCATAGGGCTAGCTAAATGAATGGTCCATGATATATGCCTGCAAAAGAAAAGGGTGAGCATGTATGCATGGAGTGGATGCAGAATCCTATAATGAAAAATGATTATTCCTATAAAAAAAATAGTGGTTAGCACGTGCTATCAATATGTATATTATGTATGCATGATTAAAGCTAGTTAGTTTTCCTGCATAATGAACAAACCAATCACTAGCAAGTTCTCACTTCCAACAGTATTTCTCAATGAGGTTATTCAATCTCTTTCCTAGGTGGGTTTTGAACCTATAGTCATTAAGGGACTATGGTTTTGCTCTCAAAACTAGACTATTTTAATTTATGTTGATTATAACCAAAGGGTAAACTAAGGAATGATACTCAAATGTGCTTGAGGTAATCACACGATGCCAATGTGAGGGTCAATTGTCGGGCTTTAAATGATGTCCAAAGCCTATATGCACTCATATGCATGAGACCAAGGTTAATAAAATGGAGTCCAAGTTCTTGCCCTTATATCGATATTAAATATGTTAACTAGTAGTCATGAAAGTATTGTTTGATAGTTTACAATTTGATTTTGTCCACATAAAGGTCCACAATCTAGTTGGGTTCATAAACCATTCATTTGACCTAATAAGGATAAATGGATGACATCTCATAGATTCTGTCATCAAGGGATGTCATTATTTGTTAATTTACATAGACTATTCAAGCTGAGGTACATGATTCTTATCATTCCTCATGTTTCTGGCTTGTATGAAGTAGATATGAATCATGTGGTCCTTAGCATAAATTTTCTACGAAAACTGACATTTTGACATCTTTTGATGATAAACACTAGGAGGGTCATGTCATTTATTAGTTTATCTATATGAGATGAGTCAGGGTGAAAGGCTAAGGGTTCCTTTAGTGAGAATGCCACTATATGACTAGGGTTACGAACTCCGGTTAGTGAGTTTAACATTCTTTTCATAACTCGGTCACCCCCCTTAAGGACATGGGTTACAAACTCTGGTCAGGTGACTCCAGTGAATGCACAAGAAAAGACTAAAGGTTGTAATAACATATCTTCATTGCCCCATGACTCAAGTGGAATCATAATGGCAATGTCATTTAGTATTATTGAGGCTTTTAGGGACAAGTCGTGCACATATGATGTGTAATGCAAATGCAGTGGAGAGGGGCTATATATGATTGAGTATTACATAATGAGAAATAGTCATTTTCAAGTTGATCTCTCTTACTTAGAAATCCCTAATAGAGTCACTACTATGAGCGACCTTTACTTCTTGCTTTTGGATAGCGGTATGTTTTCATACGACATGGCAACTTTACTAAATAATGACAAATGATTGGTCTCTGGGGGATGAGGCACTTTTGATTTTGTGGAGTTGCCACCCAATTTTTAGAAAATTGAGAAAAGAAAGGGACAACATCAGGTCACTCATCGAGTATTGTCCCTAATAGAGATTTCCTGGTTTGGGAGATTGCGTCTACTTTTTTACTATTTCTCATATACGATATTCGATGTATAGCTACTATAATACCCTAGTTTTGGTAATGATAGTTTGTATAGCATTCACATAGTACATCAAATAGTGGAAGATAATAAAGCTAAAAATGTAATTATTACATTGCTTTCCTGATAAAATACATATGAAAAGGAAAATATTGTAGAAAAGTAAATCTAATTTGGATATGATTAATCTACAAGATTAACTTGACCATTTATATAGCTTGCTCAAGTTCATGAATAATAGGATGGCCATGCATGCTTACTGTGATTATTTATGCTATGAGGATGTATGATGATAATATAAAGGATGCATGAGGTCATCACTGGATTGAGAGTATGATGAATCTATTCTATGATGTGAACTTTTCATATTATTGATATTTATGATGTGATTTAATGATTTCAAAAATAGAGGATGTAGAATGATGATATGGAATGAGCATAACAAATCATTTATTATTCACATAGCATGCAAGATTGCCAATCTCATCACACAAGCACAATAGTATTCCTAAATGTTGGCGACTGTAAAATCAAATGCAATGCAATAAACTAAATGTGCTAAAATAATTGTGTGGTCCTCATACTTGACTAAGCATGTGTGGGTTTTGAAGCTTTAGCTTCAAGAGATTATCAAGCTTTCCTCATCGAAAGGTTAAAAAAATAGTAGAATGATGCTCGATTGTATACCTTTAAAGTGTGCTTTGATAAAGATGAGGCTTGGTTTGGTGTAAAAGGGATCTAACAACCTAAGAGAAAGGCTATGGGTGAGAAAAAAAATCTAGAAAGGGGTTTCCAACGCCTTCTATTGGATCAATTTTTGAGTGTGTGTGTGTTTCCACTTGCTCCCCCCTCTAAAATAGGGTGTAAAAGGGTCTATTTATAGGGAAAACTAGGTAAAATAGGGTGGTGGGGGTGTGGTCATGTGCACATATTGAGAATTTTACATGTGGCCATGCCAAGTGTGCATGGTCATGGATAGTGTGCACGTGGTCATGCACAGTGTGTGCGTGGTCATGTGCCTGGCACATGGCCATACGTGCACGCGTGCTCTCCATGCACACTTTGGCCTTCCACGCACACTTCCCAAGTTTTACTCATGTTGTTTTGAGATTGGTTCCTAGGGTTTTTGGGCCTTCTGGATTTGCTTTTGGAGTCCATTTTACCAAATCTAGCTTCAATTTTAGTACATGACATCTAGGGGCATTTACGCGCACTTATGAATGATACGTGCTACTCCTCAGGTTGTGTTGGACCATTCTGGGATAGCTTCTAAAGGTTTTGGAGCCTTTTAGACATGATTCCAAAGATCGTTTTATCATAATCAATTTTTTTTTCATGAAACTAGGTCTTCATTTAATGAAATTCACACTAGCCTAACAAGTTGATTATTATAAGAGGAGTTTTCTCGAAATAAACCTCTCGTTGTTATGATAAATCATATGTCATAAGGTGATCGATTTTTCACACTAGTGGGGTCGATTAGGTTTTTTTTTAAGGTTGCACACTTTAGAGGTGCTATAAACAAGCAAAATTTAGTCATCTCGGGGATTCATTTCCTCATTGGACCTTTTTAGGGATAATCAAATTTGAGTTATAACATATACTCTTGTAAGAGTTGGTGAGTGATAGACTAGAAATTCTTATTCTTCTATATTTTGAGATTAAGAAAATGGGAAGTGTGATTCTATTCTAAAGGAATTAGTTTAAGTTTTTAGCCATTAAAACATTTAGAAATTTGGTTTTAGTGTGAGCCTTGAAAACACTTGTAAATTGGTTTTTGAGTAAGCCTTGAAAACTCAAGTTGCAAGGTTGTAAGAGTGAGCCATAAAACTCTTGTGTAATATGAATCTTATGAATAAGATTGTGGGTGACTGAAAATCATAACTTAAGGATAAATTAGGTGGAGATGTAGGATTGTTGTTGAATTAAAACTCTTTAAATCATTATGTTCTTCATTCTTCCTTCTCAATTCTGTTCAAATATTTTTAATTTCTTATTTTTGTTCGATAGTCCTATTCCCCCCCCTTAGGACTCTTTTAATTGGCATTAAAGCTTGAATTCTAAAATTTCATTACTGGAATACAAGATCATGGGGAGTGAATCATAAAATATTTATTCACTTAGACCATTCTTTGATAGTAGTGACTATCCTCATTGAAAGTTTAAGATGGAACTATATCTTGATTATGATTCCATTAAACTTTGGGATATTTTCCTAAAAGGTTATGAACCACCTATAACTACCATTGATGGTGTAGTAACTACTCTTATAAGAAGCCAATGGAAAATTGATAAAAAGAGGAAAATCAAAAAAAATCTATGATCACTCTTGTCTTTTCCATGATAAGAGAAGAATGAGGTATGCTTCAACATTGCATGTTGGCCAAGGAAATGTGGGAGACCTTAAAAAATCATTATAAAGTCAATGTGCAAGTTAGAAGCAAGAAAGTTTAACTTCATATGTATAATTATGAACTCTTCAGAATGAAGCCTCAAGAATCAATCATGGAGATGATAAACCATCTCAATGCTCTCCTCACAACCCTCAAGAAACTTGGAAAACATGTCTCCAAGGAAGAAGTGAACAATAAGATTCTAAGAATCCTACCTAATAAGGATTACGAATCTTGAGTCACTTCAATTGAGGAAGCTCAAGACCTCTCTACCCTCTCAACCAATATGCTCATTATTAAGATCTTGACACATGAGCTCATAATGAAGTAAAAATGTGTCAATCTCCCATGACACATTGACATGGCATAAAAGGTTAAAACATGCAAATTTTGAGATTTTGAATGATATTTGTAAACATGAACTTGTGATTGGTTTACCTAAGCTTGAATTCACTAATGATAAACCTTATGATGCTTGTTAAAAAGGAAAAAAATCCAAATCCTCATTTAAGCTAAAAAATGTAGTATTTACTTTTAGACCACTTAAACTTGTACATATGGATTTGTTTGGACTAACTAGAGTTTCTAGTCTTAGTAGAATGCACTATGCATATGTACTGGTTGATGATTACTCTAGATTTACTTAGGTGTTCCTTGCTCATAAGAATGATGCATTTAAAGCCTTTGAAAATTTTGTAAAAAGGGTTCAAAAAGAAATTTTTTTTTTTGTATTTCTTTTATTAGAAATGATCATGGAACCAAATTTGAAAATGAATTTTTCAAAACCTATTGCAATGATAATGGTATTTCACATACATTTTCTTCTCCTAGAGCTCCTTAACAAAATGGGGTAATTGAAAGGAAAAATAGAACTTTTATGGAAATGGCTTAAACAATGCTTCATGAGTATAACTTACCTCTATACTTTTAGGTGGAAGTCGTTAACACATCTTGTTACATTTCAAATCGAGTTTTCAAAATACCAATTTTGAACAAAACATCTAACAAGCTATGGAACAATAGAAAACCTAAAATCCCATATCTAAGAGTATTTAGATGTAAGTGCTTTATATTAAACACGAAGGATAATCTTGGGAAATTTAATTCCAAAGCCAATGAAGGAATTTTCCTAGGATATTCTATTTCTAGTAAAGCATGTAGAGTTTTCAATGAGAGAACTCTAGTAGTTAAAGAGTTAATGCATGATGTATTTGATGAATCAAACTCACTTGATTCTTGAAAGGATGTTTGTATTGTTGATGATCTTTTAGATGACAATAACAATATGGACACTTAATAAGAAAATACTAGTAAGCCTTTGGAACTTGAAGGTCCAAGCAAGGAGGATAATGGGGAGACATCTCAACCTACCTTGAAGGATGAACTTCCAAAGGATTAGTAATTTAAAAAGGCTCATCCTTAAGATCTCATTATAGGTGGCACTGTAAAAGGGGTAACTACTATATCAAAATTAAATTCTAATGTTAATTTAGCCTTCATTTCTCATATTGAACCAAAAAAAAATAATGATGCCTTGATTGATGAATTTTTGGGTCTTTGCTATGGAAGAAGAGTTAAATCAATTTAAGAAAAATAAAGTTTGGACCTTGGTTCCTATGCCAAAACATCAGCCTATTATAGGCACCAAATGGGCGTTTAGAAATAAGATGAATGAACAAGGTGTCATAACTAGGAACAAAGCTAGATTAGTAGCTAAAGTTTATAATCAAGAAGAAGACATTGATTATGAAGAAACCTATGGCCCCGTTGCAAGTTTAGAAGCTATTAGAATGCTACTTGTATTTCCATCATTCATGGATTTTAAAATTTATCAAATGGATGTTAAAAGTGCATTTCTAAATGGTTTCATTGAAGAGGAGGTATATGTCAAGCAACCTTCGGGTTTTGAAAATTCTCTAAATCATGTTTTTAAATTGTCAAAAGCATTATCTGGATTGAAACAAGCCCTTAGAGCTTGGTATGAAAGATTAAGCAACTTCTTACTAGAAAAAGGGTTCTCTAAAGGAAAAGTTGACACAAATCTTTTTATAAAGACATCCAAGCATGATTTATTAATTGTTTAAATATATGTTAATGATATTATTTTTGATGCTACTAACCATTGCTTGTGTGAGGAATTTTTTATGCTAATGCAAGGAGAATTCAAGTATAATAGGGGAATTAAAATTCTTTCTCGAATTACAACTCAAGTAATACAAAAATGAGATTTTCATCCATCAAACAAAATATGCAAGAGATGTTCTCAAAAAGTTTGGCATGGATGGAGCTAAGATAAGGAAAACTCCATTAAGCACCATAACCAAACTGAATAAGGGTAAAAATGGCAAACCGATTGTTGAGAAGCAATTTAGGGGTACAATTGGATCCTTACTTTATTTAACAGTTAGTAGACCCAATATTATGATTGCTACTTACTTATAGGCTAGATTTCAATCAAATCCTAGAGAGTCTCATTTTAATGATATCAAAAGAATTTTCAAATATCTTTGTGGTATAATGCATTTAGGACTTTGGTATCCTAAGAGTTCTTCCATTGATTTGATTAGTTATTTTGATGCAAAATTTGTTTGTAGCTTACTAAATAGAAAGAGAACTTCTGAAACTTGTCAATTTTTAAGACAGTCTTTAGTTTCTTGGTTTAGCAAGAAACAAGTTTCGATTGCCTTCTCCATTGCTAAAGTTGAATATATTACAGCAAGTCTTTATTTTTCATAAGTTTTATTGCAAAAGCAACAATTGTTGGACTATGGTATAAAACTTAATCATATACCAATCAAATGAGACAATAAAAATGCTATAAACCTTAGTAAGAATCCTATTCAACATTCTAGAACTAAGCATATAGATATTTGACATTATTTTTTATGTGATCATGTTCAACTTGGAGATATCTCACTTAAGTTTGTTGATACAAATAATCAACTTGCTAATATCTTCAAAAAACCTCTCAATGAAGAGAGAATAAATTTTATTACACATGAACTCGGCATGATTGATGGTTCTAGTTTGTCTTATTTTGATAATCCTTTAAGTTTTCTTTATGATAATTTTTGGTATATGATACTTGTTCTCTATATTTTTTTAATTCCTTTTATTTTGCAAAATTAATTTTTAATTTATTAAATTAATTATTTTAATTTTAGCAAAATATATCCTTCCTTAAATGATTTCTTTCCAAACACTCATTTATTTCTTCCAAAAATCCTAAATTAATTCAAATAAATGTAAATTAAATTCGAAATGACTTAATTGTAAGACATTTTGGATTTAATTGTAAACATTTTTCAAAATTTTATTGCCTGAACCTTGTTCCCGCCTAGGACTAGATCATGTCCCGATTGGGACATGATTTATTAATTTTGTGTCCTTTACACAAAACTGATCCCGAACGAATATCGTGATCAGGATATCACTTGGGACATCACATCCCGATTAGGATGGGTGCACGTCCCGATTGGGACATAGCTCCTGATAGCATTAGGATTTCAAAATCTTTCAACATTTTGACTTATCTTTAACATGATGTCCATTATATTTACGAGCAACAAGGCTACACTTGCACCTATCCTCCTCCTCCTCCTTCATCCCCTCATCTAGAATATATCTTATATGTACTTTTTGTTTATTTTATTTTTAGTATGTGTTTGGTTTATTTTTCATATATGATCCTCTAGCTATTAATTTTTTTAAGCTCATTTTATGTTTGTTTATTTATAATTTATTTTCAACACTTTTTTTTTGTACTTAATGCATTTTAATTATTAATGAAATTTTCCTTTCTTTAAAAATAAATTTCTCTAGTATTCATTCTTTTTTATTTTTAACAAAGCGGGAGAAATATTTGAGTATGCATTGAGTTTGCATTGCATTAAATTTTTTTTAACATATATGATAGTGTGTCCTTAATATCAAAATGTTTTTTCCTCATTTTTTATAAGGGAGAGAAAATTATTTTTAAATATACCATCTTATTTCATAAAGATTTAGTGTATCTTTTTTTTTCAATGTTTTGGTTAATGGTCTTTTGTTTACTCCATCTTTTTAGCAAAGGGGGAGAAGAAGCCATGTAATATTTATGCTTAGTATTTTTATTTGTAATATACTAAGTGCAATATGATCAATTAACTAGCTAAACTCTATATGATCGTGTGAGGTCATCCTATATGTACTATTTTTTTGATGCATTATATGCATATATGTTTGAAATTATTTCGTTTATATTGTCAAACATTCTTTTTATATTTTTAACACATTGGGCCATAATTTTCTCATGATATATTTTATATTTTTGTCATTGAAAATAAATTAAATTTTATATGTCTTATCTTGTCCATATTCATAGGGGGAGAAATAAAGAAATATATTTGCTTTTCTTTGATATCATCACTATTATCATAATTATTGACTTTAGCAAGTTATCAATCTTGACTTTGATCTTAATAAACTTAATTTTGAGCTACTAATGTGTTTACTTGAAGTCTATATAAGATAGGAGTAATTTGGAAGTCAAAATAATGATGAACGATTAAAGAAAAATCATTCCAGAAAGTCATCACAAGTACTATCTCGACCGGACTCATTATAGGGACTAAATTGCACAAAAAAGTGCAATTTTTCATAGTCCTGACTAGGACCACAACAGTCTTAACCGGGAACAAGGGAGGCCAATTTATATATAAAACCCAATTTTTAGTAGAACCAATCCCAAACCAATGTCCCGATCAAGACAATGCTCGAGGCATGGTAGTCCCAACCAGGACACTGATATCCCTACCGTGACAAAAAAAAAATTTCAAACAAAATGGCTCAAAATAACTATTCAAGCTCATTATGACTAGGACTGATGATATGTTGACTATGACATGATAAAATGTAGCTAAAAAGTCCAAATTTCATTTAAATGGACTTAATTTTTATTTGGAATACAATTCTTGCTTCCAACAGCTATAATTGAATTGCTAAAGTATAAATATGACATTTGAAGATTATTTTGAGGTTAAGAAACTTGTTTATTCATTCTATACTTTCAAGCATTCAATTAAACTCTTTCTAAATTCATTTTGTTATTGTATACTATTGTGAGAGTTGGTGAGTGTTAGACTAGAAATTCTTATTCTTCTATTTTTTAGGATTAAGAAAATGGGAAGTGAGATTCTATTATAAAGGAATTGGTTTAAGTGTTTAGCCATTAAAACACTTAGGAATTTTATTTTAGTGTGAGCCTTGAAAACACTTTTAAATTGGTTTTTAAGTAAGCCTTAAAAACTTAAGTTATAAGGTTATAAGAGTGAGCCATAAAACTCTTGTGTAATCTCAATCTTTTGAATAAGGTTGTGGGTGATTGAAAATCCTAACTTGGGGATAAGTTAAGTGGAGATGTAGGATTGTTGTTGAATCCAAACTCTTTAAATCATGGTTTTTTTTCATTCTACCTTCTCAATTCTTATTCAAATATTTTTAATTTCTTATTTTTGTTCGAAAGTCCTATTCACCCCCTCTATGACTCTTTCAAATTTGGACTTAATTTAATATGTAATACTAAGTTGAAGGACCAAATTGATATTTTCCACCAATACGATTTTGGATATGGGCCATGAGATAGGCCATATTCATATAGCTTAATGGAAGATGGTTCAACTTAATTAATAAAGTGTATTAATGAGAAGAGCCTTATTTAAGTGTTAAATAAAGCCCATAAGTCTAATTAGTGGATATTGTCAAGATGTGCTAATTTAAGAATTAAATAAGCATAACTAACTAAAGCCCACTTATTAAAGGAGGTGCCATATAAGCATAAGCATGTGATGCTCATGCTTACATGGTGGCCACCTAAGCATATGATTTCCATCCAATGTGATTGTATGAGTGACATAATGGCAAGGTGTCATAAGAATGGAATTTTAGTTAATGAAGAATCTCTACATGCGTGAGGTTACTTATTTAATGCAAAAGACAAAAGTAAATGGACAATCTCTACATGCAAGAGATGGCTTATTTAATACTCAACCTTGAGTAAATGAAGGAACTCTATACTTGCAAAAATTGGTCTCTCATATATGCACTTAGTTAGTGGATATTCTTTACACACTTGACTTACCACTTCCATTAGAGAGAAAATAGTAAGAAAGAAAATAAAAGTAAGTGCTCAAGAGTTGAATCTTATTCTTCACCTTTCTTTTAGGTGTTTTGAGTGTGTTTGTGATAGGTACAAGAGTTTCATTTCTTTATAAGTCCATTTTCATCATTCCTTATGCAAGTGAAGGCTACATCATCCAAAAGAGGCAAGAAGTCCTATATCATTCAAGTAAGGAGAGGATCTCTAGCAAACTTTCGAGTCATCATAAAGGAGGAGTTTGCAGGTAGAAATTCTTTAAAAGCGTGGAGTCATTCCAGTGCCACTTGTGTGTTTTAAGCTAGGCTTCACACTTGGGAAGCTAAGAGCTTGTAGATTTGCATCAAACATTAGGTGTAGGCCTTTTTCCATGCTATCGACATTTCAAGTTTGTAAAATCTACTGAACTTTAGATGTAGGTCTTTTTCCATTCTTTGTATTTTTGTCATTTTATGAATATTTGATTTATGTTGTCTATTAAGCATTTAAGTAATTAGCTATGTAAATTAAATGTGTTGTGATCTTGGTAGTTTTTGAATGCTTGCCTTCATGTAGGATTACATAGTAGGAATAATTTTTAAAATTTATCTTAATTGGTTTTGTGCTCACACCACTCTTCCGCTCATATTCTGGTGTGTGTAATTGATTCCTTCACAACCTACTTTCTAAGAATTATCTCCTACATGTCATGTCTCCACTAAGTAGTAGCTCTTTAGTGCCACTACTGCACTAACTCTTTTCTTAATAAGATACATTTCTCTCCCATGATACTCGTGTCCAAAAACTGCTCCTCCATTACTATATACATCTCTTCCACTGAATGACCAACTTTTACCAACAACTCTTTAATTGAAATTAATTAATTATCTTGGCATTGGGCTATTTATAAACATTAGGCTCCATAAAAGTCAAGGCATAACATATATATATATATTAAAAAATGGTTATAGTTAAATAAAAATTAATTTGGCAATTTTCTTTCATTTGTATAAATATACATATTGTAGTATGCGAGTGATGATTATGGCTCATAAGAGACAGGTGACATGCATATTTTATTTTTCCAAGTGTTAATTATCTTAGGAGGGACAACTTGTGGATCTAGCCCTATGAGTTTTGGAGTTATCACTTGACCATAATTGGGAAATAGAAAATGAATCAATGGAAACCCATTTCCTTTGCCAAAGATTCTAGGTTTAAAGAGTAGCATCTACTTGACTATTTCTTTATATACACATCCTAAATTGCTTGTCATATTACCCTAGTTTCAATTTTAATGATGCATCACCACACTTAAATATTACTCGATTTAAAAATGGCATTGATTTATAATTGATACATGGGATAATTGCATTGGCAAATACATTGCAAATATAATAATAAATGCGAATAAATAAACAAATATTCTTACTAAGGTCATCAAGTATGTGACTTGAAAGTAAAACCCTTAGATTAAATATGTGTTCTATTCAAATTATCCCTAGTAATAACAATATGTTATGGCTAGTATGATGTTGATTGAAGATTATGTTTTACTAATCATGAATATAAGATATTAAGTCAACTCATCGGTACTTATTTGGGAAATAATGTATTGGATTGATCCATCATGAGAATACTACATAGATAATTGTCATAAGTAATTCTCATCATAATAATATTGATTTAGTCCTTTGGCCTTGAAATCGTCATGGATTTCTACATAACTATTATATATTTTGACACAATCTAACATTGTCTTTAACAAGATGATTAAATAGATTGTTATTGAATATGAAATGAGTTATATGAGGAATCTAAGTGATTGAGAAGGAATTTGTCCCTCATTTAATCTAAGTAAGATATCTATAGGCCCCTCGATAAGATAAACTGAGGAAAATGCATGGCCATGCTAAAGTGAATTGATAAAGAGTTATCATTCTCAATCTACTTAGAGTAAAGAAATAATATGATTGAATTATATAAGGATGACAGAAACTATGCCTTATATTCAATCAAGATATTATGTGACAAAGGGATTACAATATTTTTTATAAGTTAGGTTATGTTGGATTATTGACTTCACTTGACTTGGGTAGTCATAATGTCTTGCTAGAGGCCACTTATGACTTGTAGGCCTAAATAGAGAATTAAGGCCCACTACCAATGTCATGTGAACCTACAGAGTCATACACTTAGAACAAGCCCAAAAATGAATATGGTTTTGAGAAGCCCAAATATGCCCTGTGGAAATAAATAAATAGTTTATTTATTTAAGGTAAAGGTTATCTTAAATAAATGGGATATTATATCTAATTTAATTTTAAATAAAATCAGAATAATAATAATTGAGAAATTACCAAAAGTTGTTTTGGTAAGTGAAACCCTAATTAGAGGTTTATAAATATGTTATATTCTCTAGGGTTTCACTAACTTAATTATCCACCACCAAAAATTCATTTTTCTCCTCTTAGAAAAACTAAAGCACATAATGTTTTTATTCTTGATTTATGAGAAATGAAGAGAAGTTCTAGTATACAAAGTTTTCATTTTAATCAAGGGTTGTTCATGTGGACACTTGTGGAGGACGGATTCTTTTGGAGACGTCTTGATTCGAACTACCATAATCAAAAGCTCAAGGTAAGGTGTTACCAGAGTGAACCTCCTCTCTACCTTCCACCAGTTTTGCCTCTTCTGCGTTTGTGGTAAGATTTGAAAACCCTAGTTTTAAATCATTTAATTGAATTACTTGGATCCAGGTTAGGATTTATGGTTAAAAGTTTTAATTTCTGCTACATTTTTGAATCACGAAACCCAACATCAAGATCTATAAAGATAGATATAAAAGGCTTCTTGGCCTTAGTTAGAGCACTTATATTGATAAGGTATTAAATAGGTTTAGCATACAAGACTCTAAGAGAGGATTCTTGCTAATGTCATATGGCATTAATCTCAGCAAGACTCAGTGTCCTATGACATAAGATGAGCAAGACCGCATGAGTAAGATTCCATATGCTTCTGCTATTAAATCTATCATGTATGCAATATTGTGTACTCAACCTGATGTTTCATATGCCTTAAGCACAATGAGTAGATACCAGTTAGACCCAAGTGAAATTCATTGAACAACAGTTAAAAATATCCTTAAGTTCTTGAAAAGAACTAAGGATGCATTTTTATTGTATAGTGGTAAGGAAGATGAGCTAGTTATAAATGGTTACATAGATGCTAGCTTCAAAATTGAAAAATATGATTTTCAATCATAGTCATGTTATATGTTTTGCTTGAATGGAGGTGCAGTGAGCTGGAGGATTCCTAAGCAAGACACTATTGCTAATTCTACAATAAAATATGAGTATATAGCTACCTCAAAAGTAGCTAAGGAGGCTATTTTGATCAAGAAGTTCATAACCAGACTAGGTGTTATTCTTAGTATTTTAGATCTAGTGAACTTATATTGTGATAATAATGGAGATATAGCTCAAGCTAAGGAGCCCATATCACATCAGAGATCCAAACATATTCTTAGGCATTATCATCTCATTCGAGATATCATTGAGAGAGAAGACGTGAAGAAATGCAGAGCACTTACAAATGATAATGTTGTTGATCCACTAACTAATTCTCTTCCATAACCTAAGCATCATAATCATACTAGGTCCATCAGTATTTATTTTAATATAGACTGGGCCTAGTTTAAGTGGGAGATTGTTAGTAACATGCAGTAGGTCAATCATGTATGACCAAGTTTTGACTTTATCATTTTATTTAATAAAGAGACATTTTTCATTATCATTTTATGTTATGATAATTACTTGAATTGCCAATTCTTACTGAGGTCATCAAGTATGTGACTTGATAGTAAAACCTTTCAATTAAATATGAGTTCTATTGAAATTATCATTAGTCATAACAATGTATTATGGCTAGTATGGTGTTGATTGATGATTATGTTTTGCTAATCATGAATATGAGATATTAAGTCAACTCATAGGTACTTATTTGAGAAATAAAGTGTTGGATTGACCTAAGAAAATTGATAAAAAGTTATCATTCTCAGTCTCCTTGGAATCAAGAAATTATATAATTGAATTCTATAAGGATGACATAATCTATGCCTTATATTCAACAAAGATATCATATGACAAAGAGACTAGAATATTCACTATATATTAGGTTTTGTCAGATTATTAACTTCACATGACTTGGGTAGTCATAATGTCTTGCTAGAGGCCACTTATGACTTGTAGGCCTAAATAGAGATTTAAGGCCCATTGCCAACGTTAAGTGAACTTACAAGGTCAGACACTTTGAACAAGCCCAAAATGAATATGGGTTTAGCAAGCCTAAATAAGCTTTG
The DNA here is from genome assembly GCA_947683625.1 of Mallotus nudiflorus. Classification (NCBI taxonomy): domain Eukaryota; kingdom Viridiplantae; phylum Streptophyta; class Magnoliopsida; order Malpighiales; family Euphorbiaceae; genus Mallotus; species Mallotus nudiflorus. The sequence goes on from CANTUR010000143.1 coordinate 789,153, forward strand.
TGGAAATAATTAAATAAATAAATTATTTATTTATTTATTAAAGGTAAAGGTTATCTTAAATAAATAGAATATTATTTCTGATTTAATTTTAAATAAAATCAGAATAAGAATAAGTGAGAGATTACCAAAAGGTTGTTTGGCAAGTGAAACCCTAATTTAAATATCTATAAATATGTTATATTTTCTAAGGTTTTATAAACTCTCATTATTCTACCACCAAATTTTTTTTCTCTCTTTTAGAAAACAAAATACATAGTTCTTTTTAATTCTTGATTTATGAGAAATTAAGAGAAGGTGCTAGCACACAAGTAATCATTTTTAAAATCAAGGGATATTGATATGGACACTTATGGAGGGTGGATTATTTTAGAGACGTCTCAAATTGGAAATACAAAATTAAAAGCTTAAGGTAGGGTGTCACTGAAGTGAACCTCCTCTCTTCCATCCAGATTTCTTGCCTTTTCTGCATTTATGGTAAGAAAATGAAAACCCTAGATTTAATCAATTAATCAAATTACTTGGATCCAAGTTTGGGTTTGTGATTCAAATATTATTTTTCTGCTACATATGGAATCACGAAACTCAATAGACATTACATAATACTACATCCCAATTAAGGAAGGATTCAAACTAGAATAAGCTTAATTAGTTTAAAAGGACATAGCTAAATAGATAAAAGCTAGTGGATTATGAAGAATGGTTAGCTAATGTCGTACTGGTACTAATAAAGGATGGACGGGTAAAGGTATTTGTGGATTACTAGGATTTGACTAATGCATGCCCAAAGGATGATTTTCCATTACCCTATATATGTGTGTTGATTGATAACTCTACTACATGAATAATGTAGTCCTTCATGGTTTGATTTTTAGGATATAATCAAATCCTTATAGAGATTATTAATAAATTTAAGACTACTTTCATCAAATAATAAAGAATAGATTGTTACATAATAATATCGCTCTGATTAAAGAATATGGCGAAAACTTACTAAAGAATGGCTACAATAATATTGCATAATATGATTCATAGGGAGGTTAAGTATGTCTAGATTACATGATGATGAAGTTAGAGACTCAAAAAGGACATCCAAAAACATTTGAAAAAGTTTTTATAAAGAGTAGAAAAGTACAATATAAGACTTAACCCAAATAAGTGCATTTTCAATGTAACATCAAGAAATATATTATGTTATATGGTGAGTCAAAAGGGAATTAAAATTGAACCAGATAAAGCAAATGCAATAAGGGATATGCCATCACTAAAGATGAAAGAAGAAATCATGGGACATTTAGGAAAGTTACAATTCGTTAGTAGGTTTAAAAAAAATAAGCAGTTGTTTATGAGCCAATATTTAAGCTGCTCTGAACAAATCAACCTAAATAGTGGAATGAATAATGCTAGATGACTTTCGACAAGATGAAGCAGTATCTAGCAAACCCACCAGTGTTGAAATCTCCAAAAAAGGGAAAACCACTAATCCTCTATTTAGCAATTAAAGGGAACACCATCAATGCAATGTTGGCTCAAAAAGGGGATATAAAATAGAGTAAGCTCTTTACTACTTGAGTAAGAAGATGCTACCTTATAAGGAGAAGTACATTTAAGTTAAGCAAATTTATCTATCAATGATATGGGCCATGAAGATGTTAAGACTTTATTTGCAATCCTACAAGATTCAAGTAGTCTCTAAAATGGATCCAATAAATCATTTATTCGAAGCACCATCACTTATTGGAAGGTTAGCCAAATGGTTTGTGTTATTAACAAAGTTCGATGTGGAATACTTAAGTAAAAAGATAATCAATGTGAAAGTAGTATTACAATTTCTAGCCCTAAACCTGGTCTCAGATGAGGAAGAAGTTGAACTTGAATTCCCAAATGATCTCACTTTAGCCATCAAGGTGCAAGAGTTAGAGTGATTTTGATAACACTAGAAGATAAGGTAGTTTTGATAGCTAAAATGTTAGCCTTCAAAGTCATAAACAATGAAGTAGAATATGAAGCTTGCATAACAGAGTTAGAACTCTTAATAGCACTAAAAGTGACAAAAGTGGAAGTTTCTAGAGATTCAATGTTAGTGATGAAAATAGTAGTGGACGAATGGGATTTTAAGGAACAACATTTGAAACCTTACCTAGTGTACTTAAGACAATTAAGTCAATCATTTTAGATATGGAAGTTTATTCATTTACTAAGGAATCATAATTAAATAGATACATTGGCCTCTTTGGTGTTAGCATGGGATGGACTGGTAAGAATTCTAAGTCAAGCCCTTAGTTATACTAAAGACATATCAGCTATGCCATAAGAAAGGTTAGTGATGGAGAAGAGTGTAGATTAGATGCCATGATATTATGCTATTCAATAATATTTACAAAAATGATAGTATCCATAGGGGCCTAATGAAAAGGATAAAGTAGTAATTAGAAATTTAACAGCAAAATTCTTATCATATCAAGGTATTCTATTTAAAAGAACCTTGAACAACTTACTACTCAAATGTTCATATGAGAATGAACCAAGGAAAGTTATAACTAAGATTCATGATAGTGTTTATGGACCATATAGGAATGGATCAGTATTGGTGAGGAAAATAATGATATAATGTTTCTTTTAGATGACGTTAATAGAAGATTATGTCAAGTTTGCAAAGAAGTGCCATAAGTGTCAATTCTATGGGGACATTAGTCATTTATCTCAAATGGAACTACACACCATGAAATCTCCTTGGCCATTCTCATATTAGAGGTTATACATTATTAGAGAGATTCAACTAGTAGTGACAATTTCACAAAGTGGATCAAAGCGAAATCTTATGCTAAGCTGGGGGCAAAGCAAATGGCTAAGTTTCTTGAAAAGAACTTGTTCTACCACTATTGAATCCCTTACCATGTGCTCTAAGCCAATAGATCATAATTTCAACATGAGGTAAAAAAGCTACTCAAAAGATATAAGGTGGAACATTACAAATCCTTACTATATAGGCCTTAAGCTAATGAAGCAAAATTAAAACATCAAGAAGATTAAAGCTAAAACGAATGAAATACTGAGATTAGACTACCAAATTACCTCACTATATATGTATATATATATACATATATATACATACACATAGATATATACATATGTATATATATATATATATATATACACATACATATGTGTGTATATGTGTATACATTCATGTATATGTGTGTGTGTGTGTGTGTGTGTGTGTGTGTGTATATATATATATATATATATATATATATATATATATATAATAATAATAATAATAATAATAAATTTTTCTTTTATATTTTACAAAATATGAATTTTATATTCTTTTAATGTTATTGGTGTTGCTTTTATTTGTTTTCCTTTAATAATTTTATTTTTATTTTCTTCTTTAATTATTATTGGTATAATTTTTCTATGTTTTTCCTATTTTTCTAAGGAGTTTTCTCCTTTTAAGTTATTTATTTTTTCTATTATTCTATATTCTATTTATGTTTGCTATACATCTAGACTACAGTTTAATTGTAAAGTTATGCTTTCTACAATATTACTTTTGTTTTCTTTTTGCATTATATGGATCCCACCACGCATCCAAGAGTGCAGTTGAGAACTAGTTAATCTTTGTATTTTTATTTTATGGCCACATAATGTATGAAATTTATAATACTGAGGATAAATACATCAAGGACTATTAATATCAAAAAATGATTTTCCTAATATTAAGGGATATTTATAATTAAATTCAAATATTAAGGGTATTTTAAATATTTTTGTTGATATCTCAATAGGTGTGTTTGTTGCCACTCTATTAATAATTTAAGTAGTTTTTCCTATTCCAGAAAATTTAAAAGGAATTTTTAAATTTATCCAATTTTTACTAATTCTATTTTTCCTAAAGTAATTTGAGATCCTATGTCTGCTAATGTTAGAGTTGTTTTATTATTTAATTTGACTAATATAAAACTTGTAAAATTAGTTGTAAGGTTTCTTTTGTGATATTAGTATAGAAATTTTCTTCCCTACATATGTTATTGTCATACCTCAAATTTGACTATCCCCAAAAAATTCCAATGATGAAACGAATCTCCGAGATGACTAGAGTTTGCTCTTTTATAACACCTCTTAAGTGTGCAACCTTAAGATACCTAACTGATACCACCAATGTTCAAAATCAATCACCAAGCCATTAAGTTATGGTCCAACCTTGTGAAATACAAATTATCATAACAACAAAAGGTTTTATTTTAGGAAAAATCCTCTAGGAATACTCAGCTCCTTGGGCCGATGCACATTTTGTTAGACCAAGACTCGACTTCGTGGAAAAAAAAATTGATTTTGATAAAACAGACTTTGAAACACATCCAAAAGGCTCCAAAACCTCCGAAAGTGATCCCAGAATGGTCCAACACAACTTAAGAATCAACACATATCATTCAGAAATGCACATAAACAACTCTATGTGTTATGTGTTAGAATCAAGGCCAAATTTGGCAAAATGAATTCTAGAAACATGTCTAGAAGGCCCAAAAACCCTAGGAACCAACCCTAGAATAGTGCATGTAAAACCCAGGAAGAGCACACACAGAACATCAAAGTGCACATGAAAATGCACACGTGCGTGCATGGCCACTCACCAAGCGCATGACCACAGGCACACTGTACGCAACAATGGGCACTTAGTGTGGCCACGCATAAAAATCTCATTTTACGCGTGTGACCACTCCCCTACCACCCTATTCTACCCTAATTTTCCCTATAAATAGACCCCTTCACACCATATTTTAGAGGGGGGAGCAAGTAGAAACACACACACACTCAAAAATTAGTCCGATCGAAGGTGCTAAGAATCCCTTCCCAGATAGTTTTTGCTCTCCAGTAGCCTTTCCCATTAGGTTGTTAGATCTCTTTTCCACCAAATCAAGCCTAATTGTCAAAGCATGCTTCAAAGATATATAATCTAGCATCATTCTGCTACCATTTTCAACCTCTCAACAAGGAAAGCTTGATAATCTCTCAAAGCTAAAGCTTTAAAAATCACACAAGCTTAGTCGAGTCTAAGGACCACACAATTATTTTAGCACATTTAGTTTACTGCATTGCATTTTATTTTACTATCACTAGCATTTTGTGCTTATGTGATGAGACTGGCAATCTTGCATGCTTTATGAATAATATATGCTTTATTATGCTCTTTTCATATAATCATTCTACATCCTCTATTTCCAAAATCATGAAATCACATCATAAATATCAATAACATGAAAAAGTTCATGTCTCAGAATAAAGTTATCATACTCTTGGTCTAGTGATGACCTCATGCATCCTTTATATTATCATCATACAACATCATAACATAAATAATCACTACAAGCATGATCATCCTATCATTCAATGAATAAGTTGTGTAAATGGTTGTGTTATCCTTGTAAATCAATCATATTACATTTACTTTTCCGTAATCTTTTCCTTTTCATATTTATTTTATCAGGAAAGCGATGTATTAAAATTTTTAACTTTATTATCTTATACTATCTAATGTACTGTGTGAGTGCTATATAAACTGTCATTACCGAAACTAGGGTGTTATGGTAACTATACATCGAATATCGTATAATGAGAAATAGTCAAAAAGTATATGCGATCCTCTGAACTAGAAACCTTTGCTAGGGACAATCCTCCTTGAGTGACCCGATGTTGTCCCTTTCTTTTCTCGACTTTCTAAAAAGTTGGTGGCTACTCCACAAAATCAAAAGCGCCTCATCCCATTAAGACTAATCACTTGTCCTTATTTGGTAAAGTTATCATGTCCCTCAGAAATGGAAAGACTTGCTACATGTCCTAAACAAGACAACCCATATACCACAAAGGTCACTCACAATGGTGACACCATTGGGAACTTATAAGTAAGAGGGATCAACTTAAAAATGACTATTTCTCATTATGCAATACTCAATCATATAGAGCCCCTCACCACTGCCTTTGCACTACACATCATACGTGCACCACTTGTCCCTAAAAGCCTTGATAATACTAAATGACATTGCCACCATGATTCTACTCGAGTCACGGGGTGATGAAGATAGGTTATTATCACCTTTAGTCTTTACTCATGCATTCGCCTAACTCATCTGACCAGAGTCTATAACCCAAGTCCTTAAAGGGGGCAACCGAGTTATCAAAAGAATACTAGACTAACTTACTAAAGTCTATAACCCTAGTTATATGGGGGCATTCTCGCTAAATGAACCCTTAGCCTTTCACCCTAACTCAGCTCATGTAGATAAACCAATAGCAACATTCACTAGGATTCCACCAAGCTATGCATGTTATCCTCATCCTAGCACTCTCCGTTTGACATGATATTCATAAATGACATAACCCTCCTAGTGTCTATCATTGAATGACATCATAATGTTAGTTTTTATAGAAAATTTATGCTCAGGACCACGTGATTCACATTTACTTCATATCAACCCAAAGAATGAGGAATGATGAGAATTATGGACCTTAACTTGAATAATCTATCAAATTAACCAATAATAACATCTCTTGATGATAGAACCTACAAGATGTTGTCCATTTATCCTTATCATATCAAATGAATGGGTTAGGAACCCAACTAGATTATGGAACTTTATGTTAACAAAATCAAACCATAAATTATCAAATGATACTTTCATGACTCCCAGTAAGCATATCGAATATCGATGTGGGGGCAAAAACTCGGACTCCCTTTGATTGACCTTGGTCCTATGCATATGGTTGTATACGGGCTCTGGAAATCATTTGAAGCCCGGCAATTGACCATCACATTGACATCATGTGATTACCTTAAGCATGTTTGAGTATCGATCCTCAGTTTACCCTTTGGTTCTAACCAATATAAATCAAAACAACCTAGTTATGAGAGCGAAACCATAGTCCCCTGATGACTATAGGTTCAAAACCCACCTAGGAAAGATACTAAATAACCTTATGGAGAAATAAGGTTGGAAGCGAGAGCTTACTTATGATTGCTTTGTTCATTATGTAATAAAAATAACCAACCAGCTTTAATCAATGCATACATCACATACATGTAAATAGCACATACTAATCACTACTTCTTATAGGAAAAACCATTTTTCATTATAGGATTTTTGCATCCACTCCATGCATACATGCTCACCCTTTTCTTTTATAGGCACACATCATGCATCATTAATTTAGCTAACCCTAAAAAATGTACATGAATACAATATTCAAATATGAGTGACCAAAAAGATACCTCATATCAACAATTTGAAGATAAGCTAAAAGAGGGGATCCAAAAGTTGCTCGTTGATGGCACCACAAGTGAAATCCTCTAAGCCCAAATCAAAGCCAAAAATGCTCGAGATGGGAATGGCACACCATTGAGTGAAGCCTCAACATTTATTCACCCAAGGGTAGATAAGGGAAAAGGAATTCCCCACACTCCACTACAAGCTAATAATGACAATGGCTACTACCAAGATCTCAAGAATGCACCAAGAGCTACAAAAATTGCTGACATGACCAAACTTGAATCGACACGGGAGGTTAAATTATTGGCCAATAAGATGGCTCAATTGGAATTTTCCTTCATAGATAAGGGAACTCATGGCTCCAAAAGCTTCACTGACTTGGCACTATTCAAAGATAAGCTGCTTCTAGATGATTTTAAGCTAACAAACTTTGCTAAGTTTGATGGAACAGGGGATTTGAGGGTCCATCTAAGGCAATATACTACCTTCATAGCTGCCACAAAACTTACAAAATCACATATTATTCGATTCTTCTTCACATCACTAGAGCAAGAACTGAGGGCATGGTTCTTAGACCTTGAAGATGAAATCAAAAGTGACTGGCTACTGTTAACTCAAAAGTTTATCAAGTAGCATGAATACAACAATCAGTTAGACATCACTCAAAGGGACCTTAAGACCATAAGGCAGAAACTTGTTGAAGCTTTCTCAGATTATGTCACCAAATGGTGGGGAAAGGCAGTCAAAATGAGAAACCGTCCTCCTGAGGATGAACAAAAAGAGCTGATAATCAAAGGGGCACTACCACACTTTAGAAAATAGATGATCTTTGCTCATTTTCCTATCTTTAGAGCTCTCTATTAGGCCATGATTAGAATTGAGGATAAAGAATATCAGCAAGCCATAAACCTTTTCACCGTAATGCCTGACCAAACATCCAAAACACCTTCACTGGGCCACATAAATAAACATGATCCAACCTAACACCCATAGCTCACTGTCCATCAATGCCATCAAACCACTAAGAAAATTCTTAAACTTTAATCTCCTATTATCCAAAGTATTCTAAAGGCTTCAACAAAAGAATCTCCTATAGCCACAAGAGCCTATGCCTTTTACAAACCCATTATCACCTTAAATTAACCAAAACTTGTTCTGCCACTTTCACCAAATGCCTGGCCACACCACTAATACATGCAAAACTCTAAAAAATGTAATCTAAGATCTCATTAACTCTAGAAAAGTTGATGACCTAGAAAAATGACCCAGTATCAAGACCAATCCTCTCCTAAACTATCAAAACATGCCTCTACCAACCGTCTGCATGATCTCCTCCAATCTATTGAAAGACCTACTTGAATAGTAAATCCAAGCCATACAAGAAACCTAAGATAAGCTCTTATAGGACAAAACCTCAAATCCCATTCTTGAGCCTCATGATGCTAGTGAAGATGAGCAATGCCCTCCTACCTTTAAATACATTCCAATGCCTCAAAAATTTCTTCTCCACTTGATTATGCAAAAAAGAGCCAAGGATACAACTCTCCCTATGAACGATGAAGTGATTGATTTCCCTTACTCATAAGAAGTAGACATAGACAAAAATCTCAGTAGTGACCATGAGATATGGGATTTATTGGGCCAACCATCTGGAAAGTTTGACTACAAAGTCAAGTACACAACACCTCCTGCTACCCACACACTCTTAAAAGTCATAGTACCCTTAGGTTAGGGAGAATAATTTGATAATAAATATGGGATGGTTAGCACTATTCAGCTTCAGAACCTAAAAGTCATGGGGATAGACATATGGTATGACTATAATGATCCTAAAATCATTGTCTAGGATCAAAACAATAGCAAAAAGCAGATAAGCAAGTATCAAATAAGTCCTTATTGGTAGTTTATCATGTAACTCACATTGGGTGGGTATATCAACCTCTTGAGAAAGAGAAGAAACCCTCTAAGGAGAAAGAAGTAGCAAGAGATCAAGCTCTGGTCAAAGAGGAAGGCATTATCCTCAAATAGCTCATGAAAACCCAAGCACAAGCTAGTATCTGGGACCTACTCATAGCCTCTAAAAAGCATAAAGATGCCCTAGTTAGAGCACTAGATGAAGCAAAGATTGCCACTGATGCCTCACTTTATGAGATGATAGCCTCTCTAATGAAAGCTCCTTCTAATGCAATCATCTTTTCATATGAAGATTTACCCCTCGGGAGAAGGGGCCACAATCATCCTCTCTTCATATAAGCAATTACTGAGACTAATAAGACCTCATGTGTTATGGTAGATAACATGTCTACCATTAATGTTTGCCCCCTGAGATTGCTACATAAGTTTGAGATGAATGTTGAAAAGTCATAAGAATCCAATGTAGTTTTATAAGCCTACAATGATTCAAAAAAGCCAATCATAGGCACTTTTAAAGCAGTAGTTATAGTGGGAGATATCGAATTAGAAATAGAATTTACCATCTTAGACATCCTTCTAAATTTTTCCCTGCTGCTAGAAAGACCTTAGTTCGACCCACTAAGGGGCATACCTTCAACTGTGCATTAGAAGATTAAGTTCCATTTGAATGGAAAGGTCGTTACCATCCCTGTTGAAACAAACAACATTATTGCCTATTTGAATATGGTCCTACTAGGACTCCAAGTTTTTATGATCAGTGACAGTCATGTTAATCTCAAAGTTACTGCTATGAGGAAGAAGATGCAATATCTACCTAGAATAGGATTAAAAGGAAGAAACATTAAATTCACAGAATTCCCTGACTTCCGAGAACATACTAACAGAAATGGTATAGGGTACAATCCTAAAAAGGGTACTGGGGATAAGAAATCAACCTCTTTTATAGCTAAAAACTTAACCCAAGTCTATCAAGGACAAATTGAAGAATGGATGAGAAATAGAATCAAGAAATCAGGGTTTTAGATCTTTAATGACACCCTCAAGGAGAAACATATACTAGATACATTCACCGAGATTGACATTTGTGAGCTAATGAAAAACTTGGAGATAGAATCTAAGAATGAAGATATCAATCATGCCCAAGCTGCTACCATCCTCAAATCAAGCATTGATGACATCCTATTTAAAGACATTGTCGATGATGATATCTGTACCTTTTCTTTTTTGAAAATGATGATGTAATGACTTCTAAAGTTAATACAATGAAATATGATTTTGCTTACTTGTTTGATGTCTTTCCTGATAGTAGTATGCATTGCATTGACAAAAACATTGCATATTTGACATTCATTCCATATGCAATGAATCATTTAACATTGGCACAGAATCTGAACCATGCATTCTACATATTTTAAAAAATGTTACCTCTGAAGAGAGGGGAGAAATTGAAAAAATATTAATAAAATATTCACAAGTATTTGCCTAGATGTATGATGATATGCCTGGTATTGACAGAGAGATTGCTCAACACTTCATTCCTATAAAAGAAGGGTGCAAATTAGTAAAGCAAAAATTGAGAAGACTCATAGTAGAATAGGCCCAACTAGTGAAAGAGGACATCGAGGAACATATCAAGGAAAAATTCCTATAGGTAATAAACTATCTAGGATGGTTAGCAAATGTGGTACCAATACCGAAGAAAGATAGAAAGGTTGGAATCTATGTCAAGTACAGAGATCTGAATAAGGCCTGCCCGAAGGATGATTTCCCATTACCCCATATAGACATATTAGTTAACAGTGCCACCATATGTGCAATCTACTCCTTAATGGATGGATTCTCTAGGTACAATTAGATCTTAATGGACATTATTAACAAAGCAAAGACAACTTTCATAACATAATGGGGTACTTACTACTACAGAGTAATGCCTTTTGGACTAAAGAATGTAGGGGCAACCTACTAAAGAATGGCAACTGCAATGTTCCATGACATAATACATAAAAAAGTGGAGGTATACATGGATGACGTGATAGTCAAGTAAAGAACCAGGGAAGAACACCCCTCTGATCTCAAAAAGTTCCTTAGAAGGGTCAAAAAGTAGAGTCTCAAGCTAAATCTAAAGAAATATGTATTCATGGTAACTTCAGGAAAGATGTTGGGGTATGTTGTTAGCCAAAATGGGATTGAAATGGATCCAGAAAAAGCAAAAGCCATCAAAGAGATGCAGTGCCAAAAATATAAAAAGAAATCAGAGGGTTTCTAGGGAAACTACAGTTTATCAACAGATTCATCGCTAAGTTGACAACAGTATATGAACTGATCTTCAAGCTGCTCAGAAAATATCAGCCAGTTGAATGGAACAAAAAGTGTTAGCTAGCATCTAATAAGATTAGAAGCTACCTAGCCATCCCACTAGTTCTAAGACCACCTACACTAGGGATACCTTTAATCCTATATCTGGCCATCGAAGGGAATGTAATTAGTGCAATGTTAGCCTAAGAGAGAGAAATAAAAGCAACACACACTGTCTACTACTTGAGCAAGAAGCTACTGCCATATGAGGAGAAGTATAGCCAATTCGAATATATATGTCTAGAAATGGTATAGGTAATGAAGAAACTAATACACTACTTTCAATCCTACAGAATTTAGGGCGTGTCTAAAATGGACCCAATAAAGTACCTATATGAAGCTCTCTCTCTAATGGGGAAACTAGCCAAGTGGCTCATACTGCTAATGGAATTCAACATACAATATTTGATTAAAAAGGCAATAAAAGGAAGAAGAGTGGCTAAATTTCTAGCTCTTAAGCCCATTCTAGACTCAAAAGAAATGCAACTTGACTTCCCAAGTGACCTCAGCTCAGCCATTGAGATCCATGGATGATGCATGTACTTTGATAGAGTAGTTAATAAGTTCAACACAAGAGTCGATGTCATACTACAATCTCTATAAGCTGAAGTAGTACCAATTGCTAAAAAGCTTGAGTTCAAACTCATAAACCATGAAGCAGAATATGAGGCATGCACGCTTGGAATAAAAGCATTGATAGCCCTGAATGTCACATAAGTTAAAATCTTTTGAAGATTCCATGCTAATAATCGATCATGCTATGGAAGAATGGGAACTGAAAGAGCAACACTTAAAGACTTATCTAGACCACTTGAGGCTACTCACCATGTCCTTCCAAAAATGCAGATCCATTCATCTCCCCTGGAATCACAATTAGATGGCAGACGCACTTGCTTCCCTAGCATTAGTATGGGAAGAACCATCCAAAATGCCCATAAAGCATCATTTCTATTCAGATCAGGATAGTCTTGTAATAAAGATTATAGAATAGCAAAGATAGAAGCAACTGAAAAGCCTTGGTTCTAAGACATCTAGAGGTATCTAAAGGAACAAGCCTATCCTAATCAAGCATATGAAAGAGACAAAGTAGTCATTCAATAACTAGCATCAAAATTCACATCAAACCAGGGTGTGTTATACAAGAGAACTTCAAATGGTTTATAACTCCAATGTCTATATGAAACTGAGGCTGCAAGAGTATTAAAAGAAGTACATGAGGGTGTTTGTGGTCCACACATAAATGGAACAATCCTAGCTAAGAAGCTAATCAGAGAAGGGTTCTTTTAGATGACGATGATGGAAGATTGCATGAAATTTGTAAGGAAATGCCATAAGTGTCAAATCTATAGGAATGTTAACCACCTTCCCCCAACAAAACTACACTACATCTCCTCTCTATGACCATTCTTAGCATGGTGACTAGACATAATTAGGGAAATTCACCCGACAACCTAAAATGAACATAGGTTCATCCTAGTGGTAATAGAGTACCACTAGGATGAAGCATAATCATTCGTAAGGATAGAAGCCAAGCAAGTGGCTATGTTCATCAAAAGAAACCTATTATATTGATATGGGATCCCTTATCACATCATTTATGTCAACGATGTCTAATTCCAATGGGAAGTTAGAGAGCTACTAAGGAGTCATAAGGTTAAGCATCATAAATCTTGTCCTTACTAACCACAAGAAAATGGGACCATCAAAGCTACAAATAAGAACATCAAAAATATATTATCAAAGATGACTCAGACTTACTAAGATTGGGCAGATAAATTGCCACATGCCTTATATGGGTACCGAACAATAGTCAAAACTTCAACAGGAGCAACTCCTTTCTCATTAGTGTATGGATCAGAAGTAGTTATTCCAATCAAAATAGAGATCAAGTCTCTTCGGGTAACAATCGAATCTAAATTGCTAGAAGTGCAATGGGCTCAACAAAGGCATGACAATCTCACTCTCTTAGACAACAAAAGGCTCAAGCTCTATACCACACACAATTGTATCAAGCTCGATTAACCAAATCCTTCAACAGAAGAATAAAACACAAGAGTGTGAAAGCAGGAGACTAGGTGCTAAAGTAAAGAAGATAGAATGTTTTGGACCTTAAAGGGAAATTCAGGCCACACTAGGAAGGCCCATACCTGGTCAAACATGTCTTATCAAAAGGAGCAATCAAGCTAATGGATTCTGAAGGCAATGAATTGTTTGAACCTATTAATACAGACTGCCTGAAGAAGTACTACATCTAAGGCACACAAAAAGAATTATCCTGCTGAGTTGAAAACCTAGAAATGGCAGCTCAGGTAAAAGTTAGGGACTTCCCACTAAGGTGAAAACCTAAAAATGGTAGCTCAAGCAAAAATTAGGAAAAGAGAGAAAATACTTAACTAGAAAACCTAAGAAGGCTATTTAAGGATAGGGGTAATCTCAAATTCAAAATTTGTGCAAATGCACCTATGCTTTTCTTAAATAATTATAGTGAAACAAGAACAATTGCCAATTTATGAAAAATATCTTTGAAAATTGCTACACATTTTATCATCATGAATTGCATCAATCATGCTTTGTATTTTCTTTCATTACATGACCATGGTTCTTACCATCCTCTTTAAACTCACTCTTTAAGATTAGTCACAATCATATAGTAAAAAAAATGCCTAGCGAGGAGTTAAAAACTTCAAAAGGAGACACCCTAGGCAAAAGAGGGAAGAAAAAGAAAACCCAGTTAAGTGAGAAAAGCTCTAGAAGGAGACACCTTAGGCAAAAAAGGGAAAAAAGGCAGACGATAGTAATGGCAAACATCATCATCAATAATACACAGTAGGAAGCATATACAATCATCATTATACAAGCATTATACAATATGTGGGAAAAACGCCTAGATACAACATCCATAGTCCATAACCTCAGGAAAATAATACAACAAAGCAAACAACATGCCAAAAGTCCTACACCTACCTCTTAAAATAACTACATCAGTCGTGGCTACCATCAGAAGCATGCAATGATCCTGCTCAAGCATCCCCCTCATCAGATCCTAACTCATCATCGTTCATCGAAAACAACAATAGCCGTGACTCCAACTCACTGATGCAATCACGATAAGCTGTATGCTCTTGCTCCCATTCAAGACTAGCATGACAGTGCTCAACCTACATTAAATATTGCATATCATACACTCATACATAAAACATGTGCATAAAATAAATAGGTACAATAAAGAAGGCATACCCTCTGAGTGGTAGCAAACTCCAAAAAGCACTGTTGTGCACTCCCTACAACAGTATTCCAGTAATGGTTAGAGGAGACAACAATCTACAAAAGCAAGTAAATAAGTCAACCACCACTCACTAAATAAATGAAACACAGATAAAAATAAGTGGAGAACATGAACATGGCTAGCATGGACAGTCACCGTAGAACGAAACGTACCCTCTTCTTCCTCAAAACAAGATTCGAATCTCCTCTAACATTGTTGTAGATAAGTTCTCACAACTCACATCAATTATAGTTTATTGCTAATAAATTTTGCTACATTTGCACCAAAATAGGAATAACAACTTACCATATCAAAAGAAGTGACTCTTGATAACCAGCGTGATGGCCTAATCCTTAAACCCAAAGGATGAGATGCATTTGCCTAAGAAGGTGGAGGTGAAGGAAAGGTCCCACTAGCTACAACATCAATCAGCTGAGGGATCAATACATTAGCATAAGGCAAACCCATACTCTCTAAGAGGCTCTCAAAGGGGAACCCCATCCTAACAATAGCAAGATCATAACCATGAAAGCTCATGACCCAGAACATGTTACTAGGGGGAGGGACATGAACTCTCCTTATATATGGGCCATCCTACCAATAATGGACTCGCTCGCCCAAATACCACTCTCTGCATACGAGGCTAAGGAGAAACACTCGTATTTTTGTTATCTACCATGCAGCCACCATCTTTATTGTCTAATGAGACCTTACCAACCACCAGCGAAGAAAGATCTGCTAAAAGGGCAATAATGAATAAAAGACCCCTAAGAAAGGAATGACCAACATAATAGGAATCAGACATACCTGATTGGGGGATAGCTTCCTCATATGATCCTAAGCTACCATATAATCCTTAATCAAATAAGTAGTCATCCTAATCTAGCAAGAATAATGAGGAAAGCCATCCTCCTGGAAATGTTTGAAGGATAAATGAGGGAGAATCCCGAACTCATATGCCTAGATCTATCAAAATCGAAGGGTTAGAAATGACAAACTCAAAAGCAAAAGAACATATAATAGAACTCCTACTCATGTCTAGCACAAATAAGCATCCATAAATCCTCAAGCCACCTTGGCATGTTGCTTCAAGTCCCAAGTACATATGAGCAAAGGCAACAGTGCCATAGCAATAGCCTAGCAGGCCATCTAGATCTCTTAAGACAAACAACAATTGCAGATCACCCATTCCCTAAGGGTTCAGGAAGATAACAACACTCAATAAATAAATCAAAAAGTAGTGAGCCAGCTGCTTTGTTAAGACAAGACCATCATTATACAAAGCCCATATGCAAGAAACAAACACCATGTATCAAGCAAGATGTAGGCAACCAGACTTCATAAGTGTGACTACCCTAAGCAAATCCATCATGAGGTGCCTCTATGCCATAGTAGTATAACACTCCACCTCATTAAAAAGAATAAGCTCTCCAGAAAAGCTCAAGCCCATGATAGTGGCAAAATCTAATAGGCTAATAGTCATCTCCCTGACAAGTAGATGGAAAGTATGCATTGTGTCCATCCATCACTATATCAATGCATACATGGAAATCTAACTCAACACATATAAGTTATAAGAAAATGCAGTAATCACTCCATCAAAGCCATTTCAGGCAATCATCTACTTCACAAACATTGGGAGGCCCTAATAATACATGTTGACTCTGTTGAAACTACTAGGCAGCATAGTAATATACCTAGAGGTCTACAAACAATAGGTACACTATTAAACATTTGCACAACTATTAAATACTAACACATCTCTCTCTATCACTTAATAGGATCAAAACAATAAAGGCCGAAAGAAGAGCATCGCAATAAATTAACAATCATAAAAAGAAAATAAAGCAAGAGCTATCATCCATCATCATTTACAAGCAAGCTAGATAGATAGTTACAGTAAGAAATTCAGAGCTACATCTACAACAACCCTTATACAGTAAAATAAATAGCAAAACATCCAATGAACAAGCTTCATAAAATAAGAGCAAAGAGGAACCTACCTTGACACAATGATGCACCCAAGCATGAGTCTTCAAGCTATAAACAATAAGGATTGAATCTCCTTAAGAAAGCCTGGATGGCTAAGAACTCTGAGCATTATATGTGCTAGTCCCTACAACAGATGTCCCAGCACTAGTGGCCCCTACAAAGTCACCCTCAATATCAACATCAACATCCATAAAAATATCTTTCAGACCCTCAGGGATGTTGGGGGAATTCCATTTTCCGTTAAAGAAAATGGAAGTACAAAAGCAAAAATATAGCAGATAGCACCTAAAACACAAAAAGGGTAAAGAAAATTTGGAAAACACTTAAAGAAGTATGAACGAAGCCTCCTAAGACCTCCAAAAATAGCCATTTAAATAAGCTTGGAGGTCATGTGCTTCCAATGTCTAGTCATGTGCACTTCCTCCTTCCATGCACTATTATGTGATTTTATGCACACTTTGAGACTTTGCACACTCATTTCTATGCTCATAAACTTCCATTTGAGTATAACACATACACCAAATGCACACAAAAGGACATTAATAAGGACTCAATCTACCTAAAGACACTATGCATGCAACACTTTCTTTAGGAAAATCAACATGCTAAAAAAGACGAAGAGCAAGGAAAAATTACTATAAGGATATATTTTTCCAAATCATCAAAATAACATCCTCAATATGACAAATCACTACATCATTACTACATCACTACTACCTCATTCACATTGCTTAAAAGCATTCACATTGCTTGGAAACATCTTCTCATTACTTAAAAGCATCCTCACATTGCTTAGAAGCACCCATATTGCTTAGAAGCACTCTTACATCACTTCACATTGCTTAAAAGCACCCACATCACTTAGAAGCACTCTCACATTGCTTAAAGGAATTCACAATGTTTAGGAGCGTTCATATTTCTTAGGAACATCTTCTCATTGCATATAAGCCTCCTCATATTACTTAGAAGCACCCATATTGACTTAGGAGCACTTTAACACTGCTTTGAAGCACTCCCACAGTGCTTAGAAGCACTTTTATTAATTAGAAGAATCCTTACATTGCTTAGGAGCATTATCATCTTCATTTTATGTGACATCTAATAAGGTTATAGTTGCATATTCATTTGCATGACACCTAAGAAGATTATAGTCACATGTTCATTCGAATGACACCTAAGAAGGTTATAATCGCATGCTCATTTCATGTGACACCTAAGAAAGTTATAATTGAATGATCATTTTGCATGACACATGAGAAGGTTATAATTGCATAATCATTTTGCATGACACATAAGAAGGTTATAGTCACATGATCATTTTGCATGAGACCTAAGAAGGTTATAGTCACATATTCATTTGCATGACACCTAAAAAGGTTATGATCGCATGTTCATTCACATGATACCTAAAAAGGTTATAGTTGCATGTTAATTTGTGTGGCACCTAAAAAGGTTATAGTCATATCTTCATTTTGCTTAGTAGCATGTTCATTTGCATGACACCTAGAAAGGTTATAGTCACATCTCTTTTTGCTTAGTAGCATCCTCATTTGTGTGAAACCTAAGAAGGTTATAGTCATAGAAATCCCAGTGCACTTTGCATGAATTATAAGCTTGCATATATGTAAACAGTGGGGTTTAGCGCGCGTCCAAGATTTTAGAAACCACAACATTGTTTGAGCTCAGGGCTCTAGAGAACACACTAACCACTATCATAAAGACATGGTGTGGAGATGAGGAGTCACCACCTAAGGTAATAACTAGGGACAAATCGAAAAGCTGGCTACTCGATTCCCTAAAAGAAAGCTAGCACCACAACTAGGAGATTTCTAGGTACGGAATACCAACTTCTTTTAGTCTTGTGTTCTTTTAGAATTACTTTATGAATTATTAAATTATCCTCTATTTACATGCAATTTCATATAAACCCTTATTCTAGTAATGAACTCCAAGGCAAATTAATCATGAAAATACAAGTAAATAATGCATTTAAATAAAACATATAATCCCTAAGTTAGTTCTAATATACAAGGATTTTAATTAAATGAGCTAAATCTATATGTTTTAATTTACAAGTGAGCTAAAGAACTAATTCCTTTTAATTTTAATTAAATGGACCTAAGTCTATTTATTTTAATTGTAAAAAATGGGGCCTAAATGCTACAAATTATGAAGGTATTTAAATTGGTGGGCCTAATTCTACATATTTTTAATTCTAAAGTGATATTAAATCTATGAATTATGAAAAAGTTTAAATTAAGTGGGTTAAATCTAATTAACTAGATGGGCCTAAGTTATGTCTAACCTAAAAATCTAATTAATTATGGGCCTAAAATGTATTTTGATTAATTAAACCTATAAACCTAAATTTATATGAATGAATTAAAATCTAATATGGGGTTTAAGGCATAAAATACGTAAGAATAAATAAATAAGCCCAAAATAAAATAAACAAGCCCAAAAACAAACAAAACATATTGAAACAATTAAATTAAAGATCAAACAACTAATTAAATTAATTTCTTATAAATCCTAATTTTCATTAACATGCAACCTAAATTAATCTACTTCCTTAATTGATTATTAATTACTTACCCAATTAAAACCCTAAATTTTACTAACCAATTAAATAACATGAACATGCAATCACACATATAAACTTTACTATTCCCATTATTGAGGCTATTACAATAATTCATAGGAAATAATAATAAAAAATAATTAATACACCCATAAATAAAATAAAGCAATAATAAAAAAACTTTAAAAACTATGTCTCTACAAGAATTTTATCCCTATCATTCCATGGATTTCTCAATTCATCCCCTCAATTTCTCAATTCATCCCCTCAAACATGATCACCATATATTTTCCTCTATAATCACCATAAAAAAGAAATAAAATTATGATTAGTAAATAAATTATAGTAATAACTCAAATAATAAAAATAATCAATAAAATCAAAAGAAATAAATAAATAAAATAGAATAAGAAGGAGATGATGATGCTTATGAGTGATGGGATACTCCTCAGATTTGTAAAATTATCACTTTTTAATAGGTCTTCTAATCTTGTTCTTCAAAAATTCTCCAAAAATCTTCAATTAACCAATAACACCAAAGAGGATTTTTGTAGAGGAAGACAATTCACAAAAGAATAGAATTAAGAAGGCTTTTTCAAGAACAATCATGAATAAAAAGTAAATATATGTAAAAAAAATGAATGAAAAATCAAAAGTTTATAAAAATATGTTGCTGCCTTCCTCCAGATTTTCCTCTTTTTTTCCTTTGTTTTTTCTTCTCTTTCCCCTTCATTTCTTCCTTTTATTTTTTTTAATTTTTTCCCCTCCCCTTTTTCAGAGCAAAAGCCCTCCTTATATAGGGATACATCCCTAGTTATAAATTGATTCCTAAAAGACTTCTATTTCCTTAAAAACATTATCAAAATAATTTTAGGAGAATTTCATACCAATTAGGGCTCAATTTATCTAGAAAATTTGAGATTTATCCTGAAAATTTAAGAATTTGAAAAAGGAGACTAATTCCGACCAGAATTATGTAACTACAATCAGAATTAGTGTAATTCTAATTAGAATTAGTGTAATTTCGATCAGAATTACATAATTTTGATTGGAATTATGGTAATTTCGATCAACTTTTAATTATATAAAGGTCCTTGAAAGAAGTTAAATTTTGCTATTAGATCCCTAAAAAGCATTGCAATTTAGTCATGAAAACCTCAATCCTTTCTTTGAATAAATGCAATTAGACCCCTTGAAGTTTCAAAGTTCAAATATTGAAGACCTATTCATGACATTTTCATTATTGGAGTCTTTTGTCACATCCATAACTCATCATCCTGAAATTGGGTGTCTATAATATGTTCTAAATACCACCTTGCCTGACAACCAAGTCACTGAATAACATCAATAAACAAAATACAATAATAACAGTCAAATCTTGATAAGACGTCTAAAGATAACCCGCAAGTATGTCTCTCCCTACTAAAATGTTTTTTGCATCTTTACATTTTGCTTCACATGTATTAACACTAGTGCTAGGTGGCTATGCAATATACGTGAAACAGGGGGTGACTGTCATACCTCAAATTTGGCTATCCATTAAAAGTTATAATGATTAAACGAATCCCCAAGATGATTGCTCATTTGTAACACCTCTAAAGTGTGCAACCTTAAGATATATAATTGACCCCACTAGTGTGCAAAATTGATCATCGAGCCTTTAAGTTGTGCTCTAACCTTAAGAAATACAAATGATCGAAATAACAAGAGGTTTTATTTTGAGAAAACTCCTCCCAAAATACTCAGCTTGTTAGGTCAGTGTGCATTTCGTAAGACTAGAACCCGACTTTGTCAAAAAAATAAAAATTGATTTTGATAAATTGAACTTCAAAAAAACATCCATAAGGCTCCAAAACCTTTGGAAATGATCCTAAAATGGTCCAACACAACTCGAATATCAGCGCTTATTGCTCAAAAGTGTGTGTAAATACCCCTACGTCTCCTATGCCAAAATCGAGGCTGAATTTGGCAAAATGGACTCTAAAAATACCTCTGAAAGGCCTAAAAACATTGGGAACCAACCTCAGAACATCACGTGTAAAACTCAGGAAGAGCATTGAAGTGTGGCTGAAAACACGCATGTGGCCACACACTAAGTGCGTGACCACGCACACTTGGCATGGCCACATGCAAAAATCTCATTTTATGCACCTGAACACGCCCCTACCACCCTATTCTACCCAAATTTCCCTATAAATAGACCCCTTCACACCATATTTTGGGAGGAAGGAGCAAGTAGAAACACACACACTCAAAAATCAGTCTGATCGAAGGTTCTAGAAACTCCTTCCCATTTAGTTTTTGCTTTTCAACAACCTTTATCTTTAGGTCATTAGATCCTTTTTCCACTAAACCAAACCTCATCTTTCTCAAAACACACTTCAAGGTATATAATATAGCATCATTCTATTGTCATTTTGAACCTCTAGATGAGGAAAGCTTGATAATCTCTTCAAACTAAAGCTTCAAAACTCATACAATCTTAGTTGAGTATGAGGACCACATAATTATTTTACCACATTGATTTTACCGCATTGCATTTTATTTACTGTCGCAAGCATTTGGGAATAATATTATGCTTGTGTAATGAGACTAGTAATCTTGTATGCTTTGTGAATAATATATGCATTATTATGCTCATTTCATATCATCATTTTGCATCCTCTATTTCTAAAATCATGAAATCACATCGTAAATATCAATAATGTAAAAAGTTCATGTCCCAGAATAGAGTCATCATACTCTCGGTCCAGTGGTGATCTCATTCATCCTTTATATTTTTTTCATACATCATCATAGCATAAATAATCACTCCAAGCATGATCATCCTATCATTTATCGAATAAATTGTGTAAATGGTCATGTTATCCTTGTAGATCAATCATATTAGATTTAATTTTCTATAATCATTGCCTTTTCATATGTATTTTATTAGCAAAGTGATGTATTAAAATTTTCATCTTTATTATCTTATACTATCTGATGTGTTATATGAATACTATATGATGTTCTATATGAATGCTATGTAAACTATCATTACCAAAACTAGAGTGTTACGATAGCTATACATCAAATATTTTATAATGATAAATAGCCAAAAAGTATATGCAATCCCCCAAACCTAGAAATCTCTACTAGGGACAATACTTGTTAAGTGACCCGATGTGGTCCCTTTCTTTTCATGACTTTCTAAAAATAAGGTGGTGAGTCCATAAAATAAAAAAATGTCTCATTCCTTTAAGACTAATCACTTGTTCCTATTTTGGTAATGTTGCCATGTCCCTCAAAAATGGAAAGACCTGCTACACATCCTAAATAAAATAAACAAAACAACCCATATACCACAAAGGTCTCTAAAAGTTATATTTATATGCGTATATGTCATTGTAGAAGGTTTTATAGATTCTAATAAATTCATTCCTAACAATACTTTTACTATCTCGTTAGGTTTTTTTTATAGCTTTAAAAGTATTTTTACTTAATCTAAATCTAAGATTATAATTACTGATTCATAAAGTATATATTCTTGATTCTGATATATATATGTATAAGGTTCTCTTAAAATTTGTATGTTATCTTCTGAGTCTAATAATAATTTATGTATATGAGAAGCACATGATCATGTGTCTATTAGTATCGATATCTATTTACTTTTTATTTTTTCTTCTATATACATTTGGTAGTCTTGTCTTTTTAATGTGGTGTCTATAATATGACTTTTTCATTATTATTTAGTTGTTACTAGTACTAGGTTCTCTAGATAGATTTTTTTCTTCCTATTGTCAGTGATCTTTATAGTTCATTATAATTCTTATGTATTTTTTTTATTTTTCTTAGGTTTTCCTAATTCTTCAATATTATCAAATTCTATAGTATAATTTTTAGGATAATTATAAATATTAGTTATCTTTCTAGGTCTATATTCTATTAATTCTTTAAATATTGGTGGTACTTCACCAATATATCATAACTTATTAATATCTTATTATTATAAATTTCATGCATTATTAAATATCATATAACTTATACAAACTATCAAATATCATATAATTATAAATGGGTTAGGAACCCAACTAGATTATGGACCTTTATGTTGGTAAAATCAAATTGTAAACTATCAAATGATACTTTCATGACACCCAGTAAACATAATGAATATCAATATAGGGGCAATAACTCAGACTCCCTTTGATTGACATTGGTCCTATGCATATAGGCTTTGGACATGATTTAAAGCCTGACAATTGACTCTCATAATGACATCATGTGATTATCTTAAGCACATTTAAGTATCGTTCCTCAATTTACCCTTTGGTTCTAACCAACATAAATCGAAACAGCCTAGTTTCGAGAGCAAAACCATAATCCGCTGATAACTATAGGTTCAAAACCCACCTAGGAAAGAGACTGAATGACCATGTGGAGAAATAAGTTAGAAGTGAGAACTTACTTATGATTGGCTTGTTCATTGTATAGGAAAACTAGCCAGCTTTGATCATACATACATAAAATACATGCACATAGCACATATAAACTACTATTTTTTTATAGGAATAATCATTTTTCATCATAGAATTTTGCATCCACTCCACACATACATGCTCACCTTTTTCTTTTGCAAGCACACATCATGCATCATTCATTTAGCTAACCCTAATAAATGCAAAAGAATTCAACGTTCAAATATGAGTGACCAAGAAGATACCTCTTGTCAACAATTCGAAGATAAGGGGATCAAAAAGTTGTACGTTGATGGCACCATAGATGTAATCCTCCAAGCCTAAATCAAAGCCAAAAGTACCCAGGATGGGAATAGCACACCACTAAGTGAAGCATTTACATCTATTCACCTTAGGGTAGATAAGGCAAAAGGAATTTCCTGCACTCTAGTTCAAGCTGATAATGACAATGACTACTACCAAGATCTCAAGAATACACCAAAAGCTGCAAAAATTATTAACATGACCAAGCCTAAATCGAAAGGGGAGGTTAAACTATTGGGCAATAGGATGGCTCAGTTGGAATTCACCTTCAAAGATAAGGGAACTCATGGCTTTAAAAGCTTCACCGACCTAGCACTGTTTAAAGATGAGTCACTTCTAAATGATTTTAAGCTACCAAACTTTGCTAAGTTTAATGGAACAAGGGATTTGAGGGTCCATCTAAGGCAATATACTACCTTCATGGTTGCCACAAAGCTTACAGAATCATAGATTATTTGATTCTTCTTCATATCACTAGAGGAAGGACCAAGGGCATAGTTCTTTAACATTGACGATGAAATAAAAAATGATTGGCTACTACTAACTCAGAAGTTTATTAGGTAGTATGAGTACAACACTCAGTTAGACATCACTCAAAGGGAACTTAAGACCATAAGGCAAAAACTTGGTGAAGGTTTCTTTGATTATGTCAGTAGATGGCAGGGAAATGCAGTCAAGATGAGAACCCATCCTCTTGAGGATGAATAAATAGAACTGATAATCAAAGGGGAACTACCACACTTTAGAAAATATATGATCTTTGCTCATTATCCTAACTTAATTACTCTCCATTAGGCTAAGATAAGAATTAAGGATAAGGAACCTCAATAAGCCAAAAACACTTTTTACCACAATAACTAACCAAACATCCAAAACACCTTCACCCGAGCTGTAGAAATAAACATGGTCCAACCAAGCACCCACATCTTACCATCTATCAATGCCATCAAACCACTAAGAAAATTCTCAAACTTTAGCCTCCCACTATCTAAATTATTCTAAAGACTTCAACAAAAGAACCTCCTACAGCCATAAAAGCCTAGGCCTTTTCCAGACCCACTACCATCTCAAATTAACTAGAACTTTTTTTGCCACTTTTCCAGATGCCTAGCCACACCACTGATACATGTTGAACTCTCAAAAATGCAATTTGAGAACTCATTGACTCTAGAAAAATTGATGACCCATAAAAATGACACAGTATCAAGACCAATCCTCTCCCAATATATCAAAACATGCCTCCACCAACCAAATGTGTGATCTTTTTAGAGCGACCATCACTTTTATCAAGGCTTTTTATTACTTTGTTAGATAGTGCAGTGAGTCTTTCCATTTCTAAAGGACAAGGCAACTTTACTGAATAGGGACAAGTGATTGGTCTCAAAGGATGAGACGCTTTTGATTTTATGGAGTCACCACCTGATTTTTAAAAAATTGAGAAAAGAAAGGGACAACATAGAGTCACATAGTCAGTATTATCGCTAGTAGAGATTTTTGGGTTTAAAGGATCGTATATACTTTTTGATTTTTCTCATTATATGATATTGCATTATAGTTATCGCAACACCCTAGTTTCAGTAATGATAGTTTATATAGCATTCACTCAGTATATCAAATAGTATAGGATAATAAAACTAAAAATTTTATTACATCACATTCTTGATAAAATACATATAAAAAGGAAAAGATTACAGAAAATCAAATCTAATATGGTTGATTTGCAAGGACACCATGATCATTTATATAGCTTGCTTAATGAATGATAGAATGATCATGCTTGTAGTGATTATTTATGCTATGATGATGAATGATGCTAATATAAATGATGCATGAGGTCATCACTGGACCGAGAGCATGATGACTCTACTCTGAGACATGAACTTTTTCACATTATTGATATTTACAATATGATTTCATGATTTCAGAAAAGAGGATGAAGATTGATGATATTAAATGAGCATAATAAAGAAAAAATTATTCACAGAGCATGTAAGATTACTAGTCTCATCACAGAAGCATAATAGTATTCCCAAATGCTGGTGATAGTAAAATAAAATGTAATGCAGTAAAATAAATGTGCTAAAATAACTGTGTGGTCCTTAAACTCAACTAAGCTTGTGTGGGCTTTAAAGCTTTAAATTTCAGAGATTATCAAGTTTTCCTCATCAAGAGGTTCAAAATGACAGTAGAATGATGCTAGACTGTATACCTTTGAAGCGTGCTTTGATAAAGATGAGGATAGGTTTGGTGGAAAAAGGGATCTAACAACTTAAGGGAAAGGCTGTGGGAGAGCAAAAACTATAAGGAGAGGGATTTCCTGTGCCTTCGATTGAACTGAATTTTAAGTGTGTGCATGTCTTTACTTGCTCCCCCCTCTAAAATAGGGTGTTGAGGGGCTATTTATAAGAAAAAATGTGTAAACTGGGGTGGCGTGGGCATAGTCACACATGTATAAGGAGATTTTTGCCCATGGCCATGTGCCCATATGTGCATTTTCATGCGCACTTCGACGCTCTACACACACTATTCTAAGGTTAGTTCCTAGGGTTTTTAGGCCTTTCGGAGGCTGTTTTGCCAAATTCAGCCTTGATTTTAGCACATGACACCTAAAGGTGTTTATGTGCATTTCTGAGCGATACACATTGATATTCATGTTATGTTGGACTATTTTGGGACCACTTCAAGAGGTTTTAGAGCCTTCCATATGTGTTTCTAAAGTTTGCTTTATCAAAATTGATTTCTATTTTTTCACAAAGTCAAGTCTTGATTTAATAAATGTGCACCGGCCAACAAGCTGTGTATTTCAAGAGGAATTTCTTGAAATAAACCTCTTATTGTTATGATAATTCATATTTTGCAAGGTCAGAGCATAACTTAATGGCTCGGTGCACACTAGTGGGGTCATTTAGGTTTTTTAAGGCTGGACACTTTAGAGGTGTTAAGAACGAGCAGACTCTAGTCATCTTAAGGATTCATTTCATCATTGGACCTTTTTGGGGATAGTCAAATTTAAGGTATGATAGTTGCCCCCTACTTTTTTTGTGTTACATAGCCACCTAGTACTAGTTTCAATACACATGAAGCTAAATGCAAAGATGTAAAAAACACTTTAGTAGGGACAGAGGTATTTACCTCTAGGTTGTCTTTAGATGTCTTATCAAGATTTGATTCTTATTGTTGTGTTTTGTTTGTTGCTATTGTTTTGTGACTTGATAGTCATGCATGGTGCTATTTGGGACATATGCAAGCTTGTGATTCACGCAAAGTGTAGCGTGCAAATGCAACTATAACCTTTTTAGGTGTCATGCAAATGAACTACACAAAATTAGGATGCGACTATAACCTTTTTAGGTGTCACAAAAAATGAACATGTGACCATAATCTTCTTAGGTTTCACATGAATGAACATATGATTATAACCTTCTTAGGTGTCACGCTAATGAACATGCGACTATAACCTTCTTAGGTGTCATGCAAATGAACATACAACTATAACCTTCTTAGGTGTCACGCGAATGAACATGCGACTATAACCTTCTTAGGTTTCATGCGAATGATCATGTGATTAAGCAAATAAAGATGCTACTAAGCAAATAAGGATGCTACTAAGCAAATGAGAATGCTACTAAGCAGTGTGGATGCTCCTAAGCATTGTGAGGATGCTTCTAAGTAATGAGAATGCTCCTAAGTAATGTGAATGCACCTAAGAAATGTGAATGCTCCTAAGCAATGTGAAGATGCTTCTAAGTAATAAGAATGCTCTTAAGTAGTGCGGATTCTCCTAAGCAATGTGAGAGTGGTTCTAAGTGATGAAAGTGTTTTTAAGCAATAAATGAGTGTTTATCAGTAATGTGAGGGTGCTTTTAAATGGTGTGACGGTGCTCCTAAGCAATGCAGGGGTGCTTCTAAGCAGTGTGAGAGTGTCTAAGCTGTATGGGTGCTTATAAGCAATGAATAAGGTAGCAGTGATGATGTAGCTATAATACAATGATAATACAATAATGATGAAATTATTTGTCATGTTAAGAATGCTATTTTATTGATTTGGAGTAAGATATCCTTATAGTAAATTTTCATTGCTCTTCTTCTTTTGTAAGATGTTGAGTTTTCTAAAGAATGTGGTGCACACACGGTGTCTTTAGATAGATTGAATCCACATTAGTGTACTTTTATATAAGTCTGGTATATGCATTATGCTCAAATGGAAGTTTAGGACCATAGAAGTGAGTGTACAAAGTCTCAAAGTGCATATATAACCATCTAAGAGCATATGGCATGAGGAAGTGAGCATGATTGTGCGTGGGAGGTACATGATCATGCACTTCCACCGTTCATGCTTATTTAAATGGATATTTCTAGAGGTCTTAGGATGCTTCATCCAGACTTCTTTAAGTGTTTTTTGAATTTTCTTGACCCTTTTTGTGTTTTAGGTGCTATATGTTCTATTTTGCTTCTATACGTCCATCTTCTTCTACATAAAATGCAATTTCCTAACATTCTTGAGGGTGTGGAGGAAATTTTTATTGATGTAGACTTTGATCTCCAAGGTGACTTTACAGAGGCTACTAGAGCTAGGACATTCGCAATAGAGACTAGCACATCTAGTACTCAAAGTTCTCTGTCATCCAAGCTTTCGTAGAGAGATCCAATCCCTATTGTTCGTAGCTTGGAGACTCATGCTTGGGGGCATCATCACCATGAGGTAGGTCCCTCTTTGCCCTGTTTATTTTGCTGAATGAGGTTATTATAGCTATAGCTCTTGCCATGACTATCTATCTAGCTTTATTGTAAATGTTTATGTTAATAGCTCTTGCTTTATTTTCTTTTTATGATTGTCCTTTTATGTTTACTGTTTCAGCCTTTGTTACTATTTTGATCATATTGAGTGACAGACAGAGATGTGTTAGTATTTAGTAGCTATGCAAATGTTTGATAGCGTACCTGTGGTTTGTAGCCCTATAGGTATGTCACTGTGCTACCTGGTAATTTTAATAAGGTTAGTATGTATTATTAGGGTCTCTCGATGTGTGAAACAAATGGTTGTTGGGAAGGGCTTTGATAGGGTGAATGTTGCATTGTCTTATGACTTGTGTGCGTCGAGTCAAATTGCTATGTATGCATTGATAGAGCGAGGGATGGACATGATGCATACTTTTCATTTGCCTATCAAGAAGATGACTATTACCCCTTGGACTTGTCGCCATCACGGGCTTGAGCTTTTTTTGTGAGCCCATTCCTTTAAGTGATTATGAGTGTTCTATTGTTATGGCGAGGAGGCATTTCATGAGGGATTTGCTCGCGGTAATCACACCCATGAAGTCTGGTTGCTCATATTTTGCTCAATACACAGAGTTTGTTTCTCCTATGCAAGCTTTGCATAATGATGGTCTTATTTTAGTAGAGCATCTGGCTCGCTTCTTTTTATTTTATTTAATGAGTGTATTATCTCCTTGAACCCTTCAGGTATGGGTGATTTGTAATTGCTATCTATCTTGAGAGATCTGGATGGCTTGCTGGCCTATTGCTCGAGTACTGTTGCCTTTGCTCATATGTACTCAGGACTTAAAGCAGCATGCTAAGGTGGCTCGAGGATCTATGGGTGCTTGTTCATGCTAGATGTAAGTAAAAGTTCTATTCTTTATTTTTTTACTTTTAGTTTGTTATTTTTGACCCTCTGATTTTGACAAATCTAGGCATATGAGTTTAGGATTCTCCCTTGTCTGTCCATCGAGCATTTTCAAGGGGATTGCTTCCCTCATTGAGGATTGAATGGTAGCTCATGACCATATGAGGAAGTTGTCCCCTGATTAGGTATTTCTAATTCTTCTTATGTTGGTTGTTCCTTTTTTAGGGGTCTTTTGTTCATTGTTGCCCCTTGAGCATATCCTTTTTCCTTGGTGGATGGCAAGGTGTCACTAGATGGTAGAGATGGTGGCTATATAGTAGTTGATAGAGAGATGAGTGTTGCTCTCTGGCCTCGTCGACAAGGTGTGGTATTTGGGCGAGTGAGGCCATCATTGGTGGGATGGCCCATACATAAGGAGAGTTCCTATCCTTCCCCCTAGTGACATGTTTTAGGGCCATGAGCTCTGCGGTGATGTTCTCACTACTGTCATTATGGGATTACCCTTTAAGAGCCTCTTGGAGTGTGAATTTGCCTTATGCTAATGTATTGATCCCTTAGCTAATTGATGCCATAGCTAGTGGGACCTTTCCTTCACCTCCACCTTCTCAGGAAAATGCTTCTCATCTTTTGGGTTCAAGGATTAGGCCATTACGTAGGTCATCGAGAGTTACTTTATTTGATCCAATAAGCTTTTATTCTTGTTTTGGTGCAACCATGTAGCAAACTTTATTAGTAATAAATTATAATTCACATAAGTTATGAGAACTCATCTATAATGACGTCGAACGAGATTTGGTTCTCGCTTTGAGGAGGATGAGGGCATGCTCTGTACTAGGGCGACTGCTCATGCTAGTGGTGTGGCTTCTAGTAGCACTATCCTTGGGGATTTGATGATTTAGCCATATTTTTCTTCGCTTAGGATGAATATTCTTGGTAGAGCAGTGAGGTTTAATTTACCTAGACCTAGCTTTCCTCAGTAAGGTGTTGATCCTGTTGATGCTACTCATGTTAATGTTTTTCTATTATTATTGCATGTGTTTCATTTATTTAGTGAGTGGTTGTTGACTTATATGCTTTCTTTTGTAGATTCCTATCTCCTATAGTTAGTATTGGTATATTGTTGATGGGAGTATACAATAGTCCTTTTTGGAGTTCGCTACCACTTAGAGAGTATGTCTTCTTTATTGTACCTATTTTATTTTATACACATGTTTTATGTATAAGTGTATGATATGCAATGTGTAATGTAGGTTGAGCACCATCTTACTAGTCATGAATGGGAGTGGGAGCATGCAGCTTATCGTAACCACATTAGTGAGTTGAAGTCACAACTATCATCCTTTGTTATCAACAGTGATGAGTCAAGATTAAATAAGGGGGATGCTTAAGCAGGATCATTGCTTGCTTTTATTGGCAACCATGACTAATGTAGTTATTTTAGGAGCTAGGTGTAGGACTTTTAGTATATGGTTTTCTTTGTCGTATTATTTTCCTGAGGTTATAGACCATAGGTGTTGTATCTAGGTATTTGTCTCGCATGTTGTATGATGCTTGTATGATAATGACTATACATGCTTCCTATTATGTATCATTGATGATGATGTTTACCATTACTATCATCTGTCTTTTTTCCCTTTTTTGCCTAAGGTGTCCCCTTTTGGAGCTTGTCGCACTTAGTTAGGTTTTCTTTTTCTTCCCTTTTTTACCTAGGGTGTCTCCTTTCAGAGCTTTTCACACCTAGTTGGGCTTTTTTTTTTAATTTTTGCTATATGATAGTGGTTGATCTCAAAGAGTGAGCTTACCAAGGATGGTAAGAACCATGGTCATGTAATAAAAGAAAATGTAGAGCATGCTTCATGCAATTCATTATGATAAAATGTGTTACACTTTTCAAAGACATTTTGCATAAATTGGCAATCGTTCTCATTTCACTCTAATCATTTAAGAAAAGCACAGGCACATTTGTACAAAATTTGAATTTGAGGTTACCTTTTTCCTTAACTAGCCTTCTCAGGTTTTCTAGTTAAGTATTTTCTCTCTTTCCCTAATTTTTGCCCAAGCTACCATTTTTAGGTTTTTAACTAAATGGGAAGTCCTTCATTTTTTCCTGAGCTATCATTTTTAGGTTTTCAACTCCATAGGATGTTTTTTTTATGCCTTAGACATAGTACTTCTTTAGGCGGTCTATGTTGATAGGTTTAGAGAATTCATTGCCTTTAGAATCCATCAACTTGATTGCTACTTTTGATAGGACATGTTTGACTAGGTATGGGCCTTCCCAGTTCGGTCTAAATTTCCTTTTAAGGTATAGAATGTTCTATCTTGCCTACTTTAGTACCCACTCTCCTACTTTCACACTCTTGTGTTTTACTCTTTTATTGAAGGTCTTGGCTAGTCGAGCTTGATACAACTATGTGTAGTATAGAGCCTTGAGCCTTTGGTTATTTAAGAGAGTGAGATTATCGTGCCTCTATTGAGCCCATTATACTTTTGGCAATTCAGATTTTATTGCTACCCAGAGAGACTTGATCTCTATTTTGATTGGAAGAACTACATTTAATCCATACACTAATGAGAAAAGCAGTTGCTCCTATTGAAGTTTTGACTATTGTTCAGTACCCCTATATGGCATGTGGAAATCTGTCTACCCAGTCTCAGCAAGTCTAAGTCATCTTTGAGAAGATATTTTTTATCTTCTTATTTGCAGCTTTAACGGCCCCATTTTCTTGTGGTTGGTAAGGAGAAGATTTGCGATGTTCCATCTCACAACTCCTTAGTATCTCTCTAACTTCCCCTTAGAATTGGATGCCATTATCAGAAATGATGTGATAAAGGATCCCATATTGATAGAACAAGTTTCTTTTGATGAATTTAGCTACTTGCTTGGTTGTAATCCTTGTGAATGATTCTGCTTCAACCTATTTTATAAAGTAGTCCACTACCACTCGAATGAATCTATGTCTATTCGAGGTTGTCGGGTGGATTTCCCTAATTATGTCAAGTCCCTATACTGTAAAGGGCCATGGAGAGGAGATCTAGTGTAGTTCTGTTGAGGGAAGGTGACTGATATTCCCATGGATCTAACACTTATGTCATTTCTTTATAAATTTGATGCAGTCTTCCATCATCATTATCCAGAAGAACCCTTGTCTGATTAGCTTCTTAGCTAGGATTACTCCATTCATGTGTGGACCATAAATAGTCTTATGTACTTCTTCTACTGCTCTTGCAGCTTTAGTTTCATCTAGACATCATAGTTCTAAACCATCTGAAGTTCTTCTATATAATACACCCTAGTGCGATGTGAATTTTAATGCTAGTCATCGAATGACTACTTTATCTCTTTCATCTGCTTGATTAGGATAGGCTCATTCCTTTGGATATCTCTAGGTGTCATAGAACTAGAAATTTTCAATTACTTCTATCTTTACTATTCTATAGTCTTTATGACAAGGCTATCCTTATTTGAGAAGAATCAGAGGCTTCATGGGCATTTTGGATGGTCCTTCCTATATTAATGCTAGGGAAGCAAGTGCATCTGCCATCTGATTGTGATTCATAGGGAGATAAATGAATATGCATTTTTGGAAGGACATGGTGAGTCGACTCAAGTGGTCCAAATAAGGCTTTAAGTTATGCTCTTTTAGTTCCCACTCTTCCATGGCATGATTGATTACTAGCATGGAATCTCTGAAGATTTTAACTTCTGTGACATTCAAGGCTATCAGTGCTTCTATTTTGAGCATGCATTCCTCGTATTCTGATTCATTATTTGTGACTCTAAACTTGACCTTTTTAGTAATTGGTACTACACCTTATGGAGATTGTAGTATGACATTGATTCCTACATCGAACTGATTGACTACTTCATTAAAGTACATGTACCATCCTTGGATCTTAATGGCTGAGCTGAGGTCATCTAGGAAGTCTAGTTAGATTTCTCCTAAGTCTGGAATGGGGTTAAGAGCTAGAAATTTAGCCATTGTTCTCCCTTTTACTACCTTCTTAGTCAAATATTGCATGTTGAATTCTATTAATAATACGAGCCACTTAGCAAGTTTCCCCACTAAAGAGGGAGCTTCGTAGAGGTATTTCATTAGGTCCATTTTAGATTTCTAGAAACCCTCAGATTTCTTTCTCTATTTTTGGCACTAGCATCTCTCTAATGGCTTTTTCTTTATCTGGATCCATTTCAATCCTGTTCTGACTTATATGATGTCATGGAACATTACAGTCGCCATTCTCTTGTAAGTTGCCCCTCCATTCTTTAGTCTAAAAGGCATTGCTCTATTATGAAAGCTATCTTTGCTTTGTCAATAATGGCCATTAAGATCTAATTGTACCTAGAGAATCCATCCATGAAGGAGTACATTGCATGTATGGAAACATTATTAACTAGTATATCTATATAAGGTAGTGGGAAATCATCCTTCAGGTAGGCCTTGTTCATATCTATGTAGTCAACGCAAATTCTAACCCTTCCATCTTTCTTCGATACTAGCACCACATTTGCTAACCATTCTAGATAATTTACTACCTCTATGAATTTTTCTTTTATCTATTTCTCAATGTCCTCTTTCACTACTTGGGCCCATTTTGGTTTAAGTCTTTTCAACTTTTGCTTTACCGATTTACACCCTTCTTTGGTTAGAATGAAGTGTTGAGCAATGTCTCTATCAATACCAAGCATATCATCATACGTTCAAACAAATACTTTTGATAATTTTATTAATATTTTTTCAATTTCTCTCCTATCATTAGGGGTAACATCTTTCAAAATATGTAGAATGCTGGTCCTAATTTTGTGCCAATGTTAAATGATTCAGTGCATATATAATGAATGTCAAATATGCTAATGTTTTATCAATGCAACGCACACTACCATTAGGAAAGACATCAAACAAGTAAGAAAAATTAGATTTCATTGCATTAACTTTAGAGTTCATTACATCATCATTTTTAAACAAAGACAAAGTACAAAAATCATCATCAGTAATGCCTTTGGACAGGATGTCATCGATGCTCAATTCAAGGATGTTAGCAACTTAGGCATGATTAATAGCTTCACTCTTAGATTCTATCTCCAGGTTTTTCATTAGCTCACAGATGTCAGTCTCAATGATCATATATGATAAGTGTTTCTCCTTAAGGGTGTCATTAAAGATCTCAAACCCTGGTTTCTTGATTATATTGCTCATCCATTCCTCAGCTTATCCTTGATAGACTTGGGTTGAGCTTTCAGCCATAAAAGTTGTTGATTTCTTAGCCCTAGTATCCTTTTCAAGATCATACCCTAGACCATTTTTGTTGGTCTATCCTCAGAAGTTAGGGATTTATGTGACTCCAACGTTTCTTCTTCCTAGTCATGTTCTAGGCAGATATTGCATCTTTTTCATCATAGTAGCAACTTCAGGATCGACATGACAGTCACTAATCATAAAAACTTAAAATCCTAGTAGGACCACATTCAAACAGGCAATAATGTTGTTTATCTTAGCTAGGATGGTAATGAACTTTCCATTCAAAGAGAACTAGATCTTTTGATGCATAGTGAAAGGTATACCCCTAATGGGTTGAACTAAGGTCTTCTTAGCAGTAAGGCAAAAGTTGGAGGGATGTCTAGGATGGTAAATTATGTTTCTGATTTGATACATCCCACTATAACTACTACTTTAAAAGTACTGATGACTAGATTCTTTGAATCATAGTATGCTCGTATGATCATATTGGATTCTTCTAGGTTTTTCACATTCATCTTGAACTTATGTTACAAGCTCAGGGGGCATACATCAATGGCAGACCTGTCATCTACCATAACACATGGGGTCTTCTTAGTCTTGAAAATTGCTTGTATGAAGAGAGGAAAATTATGGACCCCTCCCTCAAGGGCTAAATTTTCATCTAATAAGGTGATTGCATTAGAAGGAGCTTTCATTAAAGTGGCTATCATCTCGTAGGGTGAGGCATCAATGGAAATTTTTGCTTCATCTAGTGCTCTGATTAGGGCATCTCTGTGCTTCTTGGATGCCATAAGTAGGTCCTATATAATGGCTTGTGCTAGAATTTTCTTAAGCTGTTTAAGGATAATGTCTGCCTCTTTGGGTAGCAGGAGGTGTTGTGTACTTGACTTTGTAGTCAAAATTTCCAAATGGTTAGCCCATTAAATCCTATATCTCATGGTTAGTGTTGAGATTTTTGTTTTTGTCTACTTCTTGTGAGTATGGGAAATCAATCACTTCACCATTCATGGGGAGAACCATATCCTTGGCTCTTTTTTACATCATCAAGTGTGAAAGGAACTTTTGAGGCATTGGAATGTATTCAAATGTAAAGGGGCATTGCTCATCTTTAATAGAATCATGTGGCTCAAGAATGGGTTTTAAGGGTTTGTCTTTTGAGGGTTTATCTTTAGTTTCTTATATGGCTTGGATTGATTTTTCAACATGGTCTTCTAGTAGATTAGAGGAGATCATGTTGATAGTTGGTAGAGGCATGTTTTGATAGTTTATAAGAGGATTGGTCTTGATACTGGGTCATTTTTCAGGGTCATCAAATTTTCTAGAGTCAATGAGGTATTGGATTGCATTTTTTAGAGTTCTGCATGTAGCAGTGGTATGGCCAGGCATCTGGTGAAAGTGGTAGAACAAGTTTTGGTTCATTTGAGGTGGTAGTGGGTTTGGAAGAGGCTTAGGCTCTTATGGTTGTAGGAGTTTCACCTTTAGAATACTATGGATAGTGGGAGGTTAAAGTTTAAGAATTTTCTTGGTGGTCTGATGGCATTGATAGATGGTGAATTGTGCATGTTAGATTGGATCGTGTTTATTTCTACAGTTCAGGTGAAGGTGTTTTGGGTGATTGGTTATGTATTAAGATAAAAAGTGTTTCTGGCTTGCTGAGGGTCCTCATCCTCAATTCTGATCCCAGCCTAATGCATAGCTCTGAAGTTAGGATAATGAGCAAAGATCATCTATTTTTTTAAGTGTGGTACTGCCCCTTTGATTGTCAGCTCTATTTGTTCATCCTCAGGAGGACAGTTTCTCATATTGACTGCCTTTCCCTGCCATCTGGTGACATAATTAAAGAAAGCTTCACCAGGTTTCTACCTTGTTATCTTAAGGTCCCTTTAAGTGATGCCTAACTAAGTGTTGTATTTATACTACTTGGTAAACCTTTGAGTTAATAGTAGCCAATCATTTTTTATTTCATCTTTAAGGTCAAAGAACCATGCCCTTTGTCCTTCCTTTAGTGATGTGAAGAAGAATCGAACAATCTATGATTCTATAAGCTTTGTGGTAGCCATAAAGGTAGCATATTGCCTTATATGGACCCTCGAATCTCCTGTTCCATCAAACTTATCAAAGTTTAGTAGTTTAAAAGTAACTAGAAGTGACTCATCTTTGAACAGAACTAGGTCAGTGAAGCTTTTGGAGCCATGTGTACCCTTATCTTTGAAGGCAAATTCCAAATGAGCCATCTTGTTGGCCAATAGTTTGACCTTTATTATCGATTCAAGCTTGGTCATGTCAGTAATTTTTGTAGCTTTTAGTGCATTCTTGAGGTATTGGTAGTAGTCATTGTCATCATCAGCTTAAACTAAAGTGCAAGGAATTCCTTTTACCTTATCTACCCTTGGGTGAACAGATGTAGATGCTTCACTTAGTGGTGTGCTATTCCCATCTCGGGCACTTTTGGCTTTGATTTAGGCTTGGAGGATTTCAGTTATGGTACCATTAGGGAGCAACTTTTACATCCCCTCTTTTAGCTCATCTTTGAATTGCTGACATAAGGTATCTTTTTGGTCAATCATTCTTGAATGTAGTATTCCTTTACATTTATTAGGGTTACCTAAATGAATGATTCATTACATGGGCCTATAAAAGAAAAGGGTAAGCATGTATGCATGGAGTGGATGTAAAAATTCTATGATGGAAAAATGATTATTCTTACAAGAAATAGTGGTCAGTACATGCTATCTATAAGTATATGATGTATGCATGATTAAAGTTGGTTAGTTTTCTTGCACAGTGAAACAAACCAATCACAAGGAAGCTCTTGCTTCCAACCTTATTTCTCAATGAGGTCATTCAATCTTTTCCTAAGTGGGTTTTGAACCTACAGTCATTAAGGGACTATAGTTCTGCTCAAGGGACTATAGTTCTTTATGTTGCTCAGAATGAAAGGGTAAAATAAAGAACGATACTCAAATGTGCTTTGAGATAATCACATGATGTCAATGTGAGGGTTAATTATCAGGCTTCAAATGATGTCCAAAGCCTATATGTGCCCATATGCATAGGACTAAGGTCAATTAAAGGGAGTCTAAGTTCCTGCCCCCACATTGATATTCAAATGCTTAACGTGAGTCATAAAATTATCATTTTATAGTTTCTAGTTTATAGTTTGATTTTGCAAACATAAAAGTCCACACTCTAGTTAGGTTCCTAACCCATTCATTTGATATGATAAGGATAAATTGATGACATCTTATAGATACTATCATTGAGGGATGTCGTTATTTGTTAATTCACATAGACTATTTAAAATGAGGTACATGATTCTCATCATTCCTCATGCTTTAGGCTCACACGAAGTAAATGAGAATCATGTGGTCATGAGTATAAATTTTCATCATTCGATGATAGACACTAGGAGGGTCATGTCATTTATGAATATCAAGTCAAATGGACAGCATTAGGACAAGGATAGCATGCATAGCTTGGTGGAATTCTAGTGGATGTTGCTACTAGTTTATCTACATTAGCTAAGTTAGGGTGAAAGGCTAAAGGTTACTTTAGTGAGAATGCCTCCATATGACTAGGGTTACAGACTTCGATCAGTAAGTCTAGCATTCTTTTGATAACTCAGTCACCCCTCTTGAGACTTTGGTTACAGACTCTGGTCAGATGAGTCAAGTGAATGCACGAGTGATGACTAAAGGTGATAATACCATATCTTCATCACCCAATGACTTGAGTGGAATCACGGCGGTAATGTCATTTAGTATTATCAAGACTTTTAGGGGCAAGTAGTGCACATGTGATGTGTAGTACAAATGCAGTGGTGAGGGGCTCTATATGATTGAGTATTGCATAATGAGAAATATTCATTTTCAAGTTGATCACTCATAGTGGAGTCACCACTATGAATGACTATCACTTTTATTGAGGTTTTTTATTACTTTATTAGACAATGTAGCAGGTCTTTCCATTTCTGAGGGACATGGAAACTTTACCGAATAGGGACAAGTGATTCGTCTTAGGGGGATGAGACACTTTTCATTTTATTGAGTCGCCACTCGATTTTTAGAAAATCAGGAAAAGAAAGGGACAACATTGAGTCACTCAATGAATATTATGCCCAGTGGAGATTTTTGGGTTTAGGGGATCATATGTACTTTTCACTATTTATTATTATATGATATTCAATGTATAGGTACTGCAACACCCTAATTCCAATAATGACAGTTTATATAGTATTCACACAATACATAAGATAGTATAGGATAATAAAGTTGAAAATTTTATTACATCACTTTCCTGATAAAATACATATGAAAAGGAAAAGATTGTGCAAAAGTAAATCTAATATGGTTGATCTGCAAAGATAACATGATCATTTACACTACTTGCTAGATGAATGATAGGATGATCATGCTTGTGGTGATTATTTATGCTGTGATGATGAATGATGATAATATAAAGGATGCATAAGGTCATTACTGGACCAAGAGCGTGATGACTCTATTATGAGACATGAACTTTTTCACATTATTGATATTTATGATATAATGCAAATATGCATAGTTATTTATTCTTGTTGAGGTCTATTTTCATTTCATTTCATTATGTTTTATGTGTTTTTTTATTAGTGAATGGATGTTTTTGGTTGATTATCAATAGGACTTATTATGTAAGTTCTATGAATTATTTAGGGCATAAATGTGCTTTAAAAGACACTTGGAATTGATTGGAGCAAACTAGAAGTAAAAGGGATCAAGCTTGGATCAACAAGGAAGGGTGATGAGAACTCACCACTTGTATGAGTTGTCATCGAGAGCTTCTATAATGAGTCGTCACTCCTTGACAAGTCATCACACTCGTGCCTAGTCAAAAAGATGCAATTTTCTAGTTTGAGCAGTTTTTGTATTTTGGCCAGAAATCCATCTACAGAAATTAAAATTAGATGATTCAAGTTTCTCTAGAAATATAATAGAATTATCTACAACTTTCATGAAGGAAATTTCTAGAGATAAAGTCATCTAGATGGACTGCATTTCCCTTAAAATTACAGCATCTGCACAGGATGGTGACTTTTCATGTCAAGTGGTGCCTTTCCAGTTTCAATCTTATTCTAGACACTTCCAGTAGCTTCCAAGCTCTATATATACATCATTTCTGGTCTGAATAAAAGAATGAACCAAAATAAAGAGAAATAACACAAGAAAAACATATGAATCAATAGAGTGTTTTATAAGTACTATTATTTTTTAGTTTTGGTGATAGTCATTCTATAACACTTGAAGGAGACAAAAGCCAAGTGCAAGAGGAGATGATCCTTAGTATCAAAAATCTTTATAAGTCATAGAAGGGAGTCTTACTTATTCAATTCTTTATCTTTTATTTCTATGTTGAATTTGATCTTCTTTTGTTGCTTCTTAATCATGTATCTAGGCTAAGTCTTTTTGTATGGGAATTATAATAATGAATTAAATAAGAACTACATCTTTATCTTATATCTTTTATGATTTAATTTCAATTAGTGCTTACTTGTGTTTATGTATGCTTGATCACTATATGTAACTTTTCAATCAAATTTTATTGGGTATCGTAAAGGGAATTTGGTGGAAGATAATTGAATTTACTTAAAATTGCAATTTTGCTGGGTATCGTAAAGGGAATTCCTCTTAAGGGAGATATAATTAGTATAATATGCTTTATGATTTTCTCTTATCTCTACAATACAACGAGAGTGCTTATAGACTCCAGGAGAAAATACCTTTAATCAACAACGAGAGTTGCTTTCAATTCCAAGGGGATGTTAGAGAGCTACTAAAGAGTTATAAGTGGAACATCATAAATCTTCTCCTTACCGACCACAAGCAAATGGGGTTGTCGAAGTCGCAAATAAGAACGTCAAAAAGATCTTGCCAAAGATGACTCAGACTTACCAAGATTGGATAGACATATTGCCACATACCATATAGGGTACCGAACAACAATGAAAACTTCAATAGGAGCAACTCCTTTCTCATTAGTGTATGGATCAAAAGTAGTTCTTCTAGTCAAAACAGAGATCAAGTCTCTTTAGGTAGCAAATGAATCTGAATTGACATAAATACAGTGGGCTCAATAAAGGCATAATAATCTCACTCTCTTAGGTAGCCAAAGGCTCAAGGTTCTATACCACACACAGTTGTATTAAGCTCGACTAGCTAAGACCTTTAAAGAAGAGTAAAACACAATAGTGTGAAAGTAGGAGATTGGCTACTAAGGCAAGAAAGAAAAAAAGTTGTAGACCTTAAAAGGAAATTCAAACCGAAATAGGAAGGCCCATACCTAGTCAAACATGTCATATTAAAAGGAACGGTCAAGTTAATGATTCTAAAGGCAACGAATTCTCCAAACCTATCAATACAGACCGCCTGAAGAAGTACTATGTCTAAGGCATAAAAAAATCATCCCACTGAGTTAAAAACCTAAAAATGGTACCTTAAGCAAAAGTTAGTGACTTCTCACTAAGTTGAAAACCTAAAAATGGAAGCCTAGGCAAAAATGAAGGAAAGAGAGAAAATACTTAACTAAAAAACATGAGAAGGCTAGTTAAAGACAAGGGTAACCTCAAGATCAAAATTTGTATGAATACACCTATGCTTTTCTTAAATGGTTATAGTGAAATGAGAATGATTGCTAATTTATGCAAAATTTCTTTGAAAAGTGCAACACATTTTATCATTATGAAATGCATCAAGCATGCTTTTCATTTTCTTTCATTACATGACCATTGTTCTTACCATCTTCTCTAAGCTCTCTCTTAAGACCAGTTGCTATCGTCAAAGCCAAAAAAAGAGCCCAACTAGGTGTGAAAAGCTCTAAAAGGAGACACCATAGACAAAAAATTGAAGAAAAAGAAAACCTAATTTAGTATGAAAAGCTTAAAAAGGAGACTCTTTAGGCAAAAAAGGGGAAAGAAGTAGACAATAGTAATTGCAAACATTATCATCAATGATACATAGTAAGAAGCATATACAATCATCATCATACAAGCACCATACAACATGTGGGACAAATGCCTAGGTATAGCACCCAGAGTCCATAACTTTGGGAAAATAATACAACCAAGCAAATCACAAGCCAAAAGTCCTACACCTAGCCCTAAAACAACTACATCAACCATGGCTACCATCGGAAACAAGTACTAACCTTACTCAAGCATCCCCCTCATCTGGTCCTGACTCATCTTCATTTATCACAAAGGATGATAGCCATGACTCCAGCTCACTGATGCGGTCATGATAGGCTGCACGCTCCTGCTCCCATTCACAACTAATGAGACAGTGCTCAACCTGCATTATATAATGCATATTATACACTCATACATAAAACTATATGCATAAAATAAATAGGTACAATAAAAAAGGCATACCCTCTGAGTGGTAACAAACTTGAAAAAGCACTGTTGTGCACTCCCTGTAACAATATACCAATACTGACCTAAGGAGATAGGAATCTACAAAAGCAAGAAAATAAGTCAACCACCACTCACTAAATAAATGAAACACATGTAAGAATAAGTGGAGAATATGAGCATGGGTAGCATTAGAAGGAGCAACACCTAACTAAGGAAGCTAGGTCTGGACAAATCAAAACTCACTACTCTACCAAGAATATCCATTCCAAGTAAAGACAAAGATGGCTAAACTGTCAAGTCCCTAAGAGTAGTACTACTGGAAGCCACACTTCTGGAATGGGTAGTCACCTCAGTATGGAACGTGCCTTTATCCTCCTTAAAACAATATCAGGATCTTCTTCGATGTCACTACAGATAAGTTCTCATAACTTATGTTAATTACAGATTATTGCTAATAAAGTTTGCTACATGCTTGTACTAAAATAGGAATAAAGGCTTACCATATCAGAAGAAGTGACTCTCGATGACTCGCATGATGGCCTAATCCTCAAACCCAAAGGATGAGATACATCGACCTGAGAAGGTGGAGGTGAAGGAAAGGTCCAACTAGCTATAGCTTTAATCAATTGAGGGATCAATACATTAGCATAAGGCAAATCCACACTCTCCAAGAGGCTCTCAAAGGGGAATCACACCATAACAGCAGCAAGATCATCACCCTAAAGCTCATGGCCCCAGAACATGTCACTAAAAGGAGGGATGGGAACTCTCCTCATACATGGGCCATCCCACTAAGGATGGACTCACTCACCTAAATAAAACACTCTACCAATGAGGCCATAGAGCAACACCCATCTCTCCATCAGCTGCCATGCAGCCACCATCTCTATCGTCCAATGAGACCTCACCACCGCTAGCGAAGAAAAATTATCCTAAAGGGTAAGAATGAATAAAAGATCCTTAAAAAAGAAATAACCAACATAGCAAGAGTCAGACATACCTGATCAAAGGACAACTTCTTTATATGGTCCCGAGCTACCATGCAATCCTCAATCAAATTAGTAGTCTTCCTAATCCAATGAGAATAACAAGGGAAGCCATCCTCCTAGAAATGCTTGACGGATGAGGGAGAATCTCGAACTCATATGCCTAAATCTATCAAAATCAAAGGGTCAGAAATAACAAACCCAAAAGTAATAGAATAGACAACAGAACTCCTACTCACATCTAGCATGAATAAACATCTGTAAATCCTCTAGCCACCTATGCATGCTGCATCAAGATTTAACTACATATAAAGAAAGGCAACAGCAATACCTCAGCA
This sequence comes from Mallotus nudiflorus, assembly GCA_947683625.1. NCBI lineage: Eukaryota > Viridiplantae > Streptophyta > Magnoliopsida > Malpighiales > Euphorbiaceae > Mallotus > Mallotus nudiflorus. The sequence continues at coordinate 832,865 of CANTUR010000143.1, forward strand.
AGCCATCTAGATCTCTCAAGACAGACAACAATCATAGATTGCCCATACCTTAATAGTTCAGGAAGATAATAGCACTTAGTAAATAAAATAAAAAGCAACGAGCTAACTATTATGCTGAGATAAGACCATCATCGTACAGAGTCCACACAGAAGAAACAAACTCCATGTAGATACGGGCAACCAAACTTCATAAGTGTGACCACCCTAAGCAAATTCATCAGGAGGCACCTCCTCGCCATAGTAGTAGAGCACTCCTCCACACTGACAGGAATAGGGTCTCTAGAAAAGCTCAAGCCTATAATAGCGGCAAAATCTAAAGGGTTAATAGTCATCTCCCCAACAGGTAGATGGAAAGTATATGTCGTGTACATCCATCGCTCTATCAATGCATACATGGAAATCTGACTCGATGCATATGTGTCATAAGATAATACAACAATGACTTCATCAAAGCTATTCCCAATAATATTTGCTTTACACACATCAGCAGACCCTAATAATATATGCTGACTCTATTGAAACTACTAAGCAGCATAGTAACATACCTATGAGGCTATAAACAATATGTACAATATCAAGCATTTACACAACTACTAAATAGTAATATATATCTCTCTCTATCATTTAACAAGATCAAAATAATAAAAAAAGCTGAAAAGAAAAACATTATGGCAAGCACTAGCTGATGATCATTGCATTTAGAATAAAGCTACAACTAGATAGAAATTATAGCAAGAGCTATAAAACTACACGTGCAATAACCTCACACAACAAAATAAATAGCAAAGCAGCCAGCGAACAAGCTTCAAAAAGTAAGGGCAAAGAAGGACCTACCTCACGACGATGATGCACCCATGCATAAATCTCCAAGCTATAAACAATAGGGATTGGATCTCCCTAATAAAGCCTAGATTGTTGAGAACTTTGAGCATTATATGTGCTAGTCCCTACAGCAAACGTCCCAACTCTAGTGGCCTCTGTAAAGTCACCCTTAGCATCAACAAAAATATCCTCCAAACCCTTAGGAATGTTAGTGAACTCCATTTTACATAGAATAAAATGGAAATACATCAGCCAAAACAGAGCATATAACAACCAAAAACACAAAAAGGGTCAAGAAAAGTTGGAAAAAACTCAAAGAAGTTTGCACAAAGCCTCCCCAAACCTCTAAAGTAGTTGTTTAAATAGGCCTGGAGGGGAGGAAGTGCGTGACCATGCACCAAGTGCATGACCATGTGCATAAGCATGTGACCACACGCCTTACACATGTAATCATGTGCACTTTCCCCCTTCCATTTCTAAGGTTTTACACATACTTTAAGACTTTGCACACTCATTTCTATGGTCCTAAACTTCTATTTAAGCATAAGTTATGTACCAAACTCATGTAAAAGTACACTAATATGGACTCCATCTATCTAAAGACACTTTGCACGCACTACCTTTTTTCAAAAAATTCAACACTGCATGAAAGAAGAAGAGTAAGGAAAATTCACTATAAGGATATCTCTTTCTAAATCATCAAAATAATGACATCATCACCTCATCACTACTACATCATTATTGCATCATCACTACTTCCTCATTCACATTGTGTAAGAGCACTCTCATATTGCTTAGGAGCACTCACTCATTGTTTAGAAGCCCTCTCACATCGCTTCACATTAGTTAGAAGCAATTCACTCATTGCTTGTTTATTCATATGACACCTAAGAAGGTTATAATCACATGTTCATTTCGTATAACACCTAAGAAGGTTATAATTGCATGTTCATTCGCATGACACCTAAGAAGGTTATAGTCATATTTTCATTGCTTAATAGCATGTTCATTGGTGTGACACCTAAGAAGGTTATAATCACATTTTTATTGCTTAATAGCATGTTCATTCGTATGACACCTACAAAGTTTATAGTCGCATCTCACTTTGCTTAGTAGCATCTTCATTTTCATGATGCCTAAGAAGGTTATATTCATATAAATCCTAATGAACTTTGTATTAATCACAAGCTTATATATGCCCCAAATAGCACTTTGTATGACAACCAAGTCATAGAACAACAACAATAAACAAAACATAACAACATCAGTTAAATCTGGACAAGACGTCTAAAGACAACCCCACAAGTAATTACCTTTCTCCCTACTAAAAAATTTTTTGCATCTTCGCATTTTACTTCATTTGTATTGACACTAGCACTAGGTGGCTGTGCAATACACATGAAGTAGGGGGCAACTGTCATACCTCAAATTTGACTATCCCTAAAAAGGTCTAATGATGAAACAAATCCCCAAGATGACTAGAATATGCTCGTTCATAACACCTATAAAGTGTGCAACCTTGAAAACTTAACCAGCCCCACCAGTATTCAAAATCAATCATTGACCCATTAAGTTATGCTCCGACCTTGAGAAATATAAATTATCATAACAATGAGAGGTTTATTTTGAGAAAACTCCTCTCAAAATACTCAGCTTGTTGGGCCAGTGCACATTTGTTTAACAAGGGCCTAGCTTTGTGAAAATATGAAAATCAATTTTGATAAAATGGACTTTAAAAACACATCTGGAAGGCCCCAAAACCTCCAAAATTGGTCCCAAAATAGTCCAACACAACCCGAGATCAGAAGTATTGCTTAGAAGTGCATGTAAACACCCATTGGTGTCATGTGCTAAAATTGAGGCCCATTTGGCAAAACAGACCCCAAAAACACGTCAGGAAGGCCTAAAGACCCTAAGAATCAACCTCAAAATAGCATGCGTAAAACCTAGAAAGTTCATGTAAAGTGTCAAAGTGTGCATGGAAGCACTTGTGTGCACACGTGGCCATGCACCAAGTGCATGGCCACACTCACACTGTGCACAACCACACACACCTGGCATGGCCATACTTAAACTCCTAAATATACATGCATGACCATGACCCCACTACCCTATTCTACCTAATTTTCCCTATAAATAGACCCCTTCACACCCCATTTTGCTGGGGGGAGCAAGTGGAAACACATACACTCAAAAAATTTATCTGATCAAAGGCATTGGAAACCCCTTTCTAGATGTATTTTGCTCTCCCATAACGTTTCTCTTAGGTTGTTAGATCCCTTTTCCACCAAGCCAAGCCTCATCTTTGTGAAATCATGCTTCAAAGGTATACAATCTAGCATCATTCTATTGTCATTTTGAACCTCTCAATGAGGAAAGCTTGATAATCTCTCAAAGCTAAAGCTTCAAAACTCACACAAGCTTAGTCAAGTCTAAGGACTATATAATTATTTTAGCACATTTATTTTATTTTATTTCATTTTATTTTATTGTCACCAGCATTTAAGAATATTATTGTGTTTGTGTGATGAGACTGGCAAACTTGCATTGTACATGAATAATATATGCTTTATTATGCTCATTTCACATCATCATTTTGCATCCTTTATTTCCAAAATCATGAAATCACATCATAAATACCAATAATGTGAAAAGTTCATATCCCGGAATAGAGTTATCATGCTCTCGATCCATTGATGACCTCATGCATCCTTTATATTATTTTCATACATCATCATAGCATAAATAATCACTGTAAGCATGCATGATCACCCTATTATTCATAAAATTGAGAAAACTGTGTCAATGGTGCTGTTAATTTTGCAAATCAATCATTTCTAAATTAGATTTACTCTTTTGTCTTATTTTCATTCTCATATGTATTTTATCAGGAAAGCGATGTAATAAATAAATTTTTAGCTTTATTTTCTTCCACTACTTAATGTACTGTGTGAATGCTATACAAACTATCATTACCAAAACTAGGGTGTTGTTGTAACTATACATCAAATATTGTATAATGAGAAATAGTTAAAAAGTAGACGTGATCCCCCCCCCCAACCAAAAAATCTTTACTGGGGACAATACTCATTGAGTGACCCAATGTTATCCCTTTCTTTTCCTGATTTTCTAAAAATTTGGTGGTGACTCTACAAAATCAAAAGCATCTCATCCCCTTGAGACCAATCATTTGTCCCTATTTAGTAAAGTTGTCATGACCCTTAGAAATAAAAAGACCTGCACAATGTCTTATAAAAACATACCATTATCAAAAAAGCTCAAAGGGAAACTAGTCGCTCACATACTTGTAATTTAATAAGATTGATTTTATGATATATGTGATATATACATGAGAATTGAAAACCCAATTTTGAAATATATATGATATTTTTTATTTTGAAAAGCATTTTCAAAATTTCATTTGAACATTTTTATGTAATTAATCTACATAAAAAATAATTATATACATTAATTGGATTAATGTCTATGGTTGTTTAATACAATTAAACTCCATTTTTAGTATGAATTTTTGAAAAAATACATGCTATTTTTTAGTGTAGAAATTCAAATGTACAAGTCGTATGGCCATGTGGATAAGGCACATGGCCATGCACAAAATGGCATCACACAATTTTTGAAAAAATATAGTGCACACGGCAGTGTGTATTTAGGCATACAGCCATGTGCATTATGTAAATCTACATAGTGCATATGCAAAGGTTGTTTGCTTTTTTGTTCAAGTGTTGAATGTAATTAGCATGTTTTGAACATACTAATGAACTATAATATGATTACAATGGTTTAAGGATTTGGAAACAACTCATTTAATTAGTTTATGTAAATTATTTACCTTTTTAAGGGCACTACCCCCACACCCTTTTGCAAAGGGAGTTGCCCCATTGACCCCACCCGCTAACTAACTAGCGGGATCATCGAATGAATTCACCATATAAATCATTCTTAATATAATAATTGATTTTAATAAAAATTAATTTATTATGCTCTATGTATTTAATGTAAAATGCATGGTGCATAGCATGGCCCTTAAAACCAAAATGATTGGATTTTTGTCATTCATTTTTATGGGTTTTAATTCATTAAATATAGCCTACGAATTATTTTATTAAGCAATAATATAATAGTATAAATTGCAACTTGTAATGTAAAGTAAATGAAGACCTAACATAGAGACACAAAAGGAGGCCAAGGATAAAGATCCAAGGTGCAAACTCAAAGTGGAGATCCAAAGTGAAAGGCTCAAAATAAAGGAAGTCTTGTTACCTAGGATTGATCATCGATCTTCATATTGACTTATGAAGACCAATCTAGATTTAGGCCATGCTATGTCACATTTACTTTATTACTTTATTATTATGTTATGTATGAGATGCTATGCATGTCATGTATGTTTATAACATAATAATATCGAAATAAAGTAAAACAAATGGGAACCCTCATTCAATATTAAGTCACCGTGATGCCTTCCATATGCTCAAACACTTGTCAAGCCTTAGATTATTATAAATAGGTCTACCACATTAGGGTGTATTAAATCATCCAAGGAAGGCAAGTTGGAAAACAGTGATTTCCAAATGTTTGTTATGGTTTGACGTAACTAGGTCAACGAAAGGGTTCTGGACCTAGGGCATCATATGGGATTTTTAATTAAGACATGTGATGTCAAATCCCATACCTTCCACGAGTTGCATGAGATGTAATTGGTAAGAGTTACCTACCTAAATAACCATATCTTTAGGCGATAAGTCAAAGCTCACTTAGAGTATGATGAAATATAGATCTTCACCCAGTACAATTTATATGCTAACTTAAGGGTTATTAATTTGAATAAAATGTTTTATGATTTATAAGTATGCCTCATTAAAATAACTTGATAAAATATTGAGTATAATACATATATTTTGTTATAGATAATGGCATTAAACACAACATCTGATTTGTCACTGTGATTGATCCTTAAGAAGGATAAGCTTAATGGGACTAACTTCCTTAACTAGTATAGAAACTTAAGAATTGTTCTTAAGCAAGAAATAAAGGAATAAATCCTTGATCAACCTGTCCCTAATGAACTAGCTGCTAATGCTCTTAGAAATTAAAAGGATGCTCATACTAAGCATCTTAATGATTTTATTGATGTCACTTGCCTCATGCATGGATTCAAATCTCTATAAGAAAATAATAAAGATGGATGCTTATACCATAATTGGCTATCTCAAGGAAATGTTCTAAAAAAAAGCTAAAATTGAAAGGTTTACTATAAAAAAGGCATTACTTTCTTACAAGTTGACTATTGCCAGCTTAATGGCTCCCCATGTTCTTAAGATGAAAGGTCATTTTGAAGATCTAAAAAGGCTTGGTCTTAAGATCAAGCAAGGTTTAGCCATTGATATCATTCTCTAGTCTTTGCTATAATTATATGATTAGTTTGTTATGAATTATAACATGCATGGCATGAACAAAACTATTTCTAAATTGCATGGGATGCTTAAAACTACTAAGAAGAACATCAAGACTACTAAAGATGTTCTAATAGTTAATAAAGGGAAAGGTGTGAAAAGGATGGGAAAAGGTAAAGGCAAAATTAAGGCTTCTAAAGGCTTTCAGAAGCCCAAACCCAAGCTTAAGCCTGCATCCTAAGCAAAACCACCTAAGGAAGGAACATGTTTTTTCTGTAATAAGCTAGGTCATTAGAAAAGAAATTGCAAACTCTTTATGAATGATCTAAAGAAGAATATGTTGGGTTCCGTGATGCAAACGCAGCGAAAAAATTAAAATTTTATCACGTTCCCAAGCCAGGATCCATGTAATTCGACTAATAGATTAAATCTAGGGTTTTAATAATCTTACCAAAACGCAGAAGAGGCAAGATTCTCTGGAAGGATGAGAGGAGGTTCACACCGGTGACACCTTACCTCGAGCTTTTTGGCTTGGTTGTTCGGATCAAGACGTCTCCAAAAGGATGTGTCCTCTATAGGTATCCACACGAACAGCCCTTCACAAAACGAATTTGAGTGTGTGTGCTAGCAACCTCTTGACTGTCTCACAAATCAAGAACAAAAGGAAAAACTTTGTCTTTTTTCTAAGAGGAAAGAAAACGAATTTGGAGGCAAAAACAAGTGTGTGAAACCCTAGAGAATATAACATATTTATAGACTCCAAGTTAGGGTTTCACTTACCAATAACCTTTTGGTAATTTTCCATTTATTATATTCTGATTTTGTTTAAAAAACAAATCAAAAATAATATCTTATTTATTTATTTAAAATAACATTTATCTTAAATAAATAAATAAAACACTTTAATTATTTATTTCTACAGAGTTTATTTTGGGCTTATTAAACCCATATCCGTTTTGGGCTTGTTCTAAGTGTGTGACCCTGTAGGTTCACATAACATTGGCAGTGGGCCTAAATCTCTATATAGGCCTACAAGCCATAAGTGGCCTCTAGCAAGACATTATGACTACCCAAGTCATGTGAAGTCAATAATCTGACATAACCTAATTACAATGAATTTTATTGTCCCTTTATCACATGATATCTTAATTGAACATAAGGCATAGAATGTCATCCTTATATAATTCAATATTATGACTTGATTCCAAGTAGACTGAAAATGATAACTCTTTATCAATTCATTCCAGCATGGCCATGCATTTTATTCAGTCTATCTCATCAAGGGGCCTTTAGATATCTTTCTCATATTAATGAGGGATAAATTCCTTCTAAATCACTCACATTCCTCACATAACTAATTTTATATCCAACAACGTTCTTTTAATCATCTGGTTAAAGACAATGTTAGAATGTGTCAAAACATAAAATAGCTATGTAGAAATCCATGATGATTTCATGGTCAAAGGATCGAAATAAAATTACTGTGATAAGAAGTACTTATGACAATAATCTATGTAGTATTCTCATAGTGGGTCAATCCAGTACATGATCTCTCATCATGTACCTATGAGTTGACTTAATATCTCATATTTATGATTAGTAAAACATAACCATCAGTCAACATCATACTAGCCTTAATACTTTAATATTCATATAATGAATAAATGGCTAGGGATAATTAGAATAGAACTCTTATTTTAATCTAAGGGTTTTACTATCAAGTCACATACTTGATGGCCTTAGCAAGAATTAACCATTCATGTAATTATCATAAAATCAAATGATAATATAATACCTCTTTATTAATAAAATAATAAAGTCAATACATAATCACAAATGATGGACCTAGTGCATATCACTAACAATCTCCCACTTGCACTAGGCCCAATCAACATCGTATCGTATACCCATGGACCTAGTATGACTCTCATGTTTAGGCTGTGGAAGAGGCTTAGTCAGTGGATCAGCAACATTATCATTTGTAGGTACTCTGCATATCTTGACGTCTCCTCTCTCAATAATTTCTCGAATAAGATGATAACGCCTGAGTATGTGTTTGGATCTCTGATGTGATATGGGCTCCTTAGCTTGGGCTATAGCTCCATTATTGTCACAATATAAGTTCACTGGATCTGATATACTAGGAATAACACCTAGTCCAGTTATGAACTTCTTAATCCAAACAGCTTCCTTAGCTGCTTCTGAGGCAGCTATGTACTCAGCTTCTGTTGTAGAATCAGCAACAGTGTCTTGCTTGGAACTCCTCCAGCTCACTGCACCTCCATTCAAACAAAACACATATCCTGACTGTGATCGAAAATCATCCTTGTCAGTTTGGAAGCTGGCATCTGTGTAACCATTTACAACTAGCTCATCTTCCTGACCACCATACAGTAAAAATGCATCCTTAGTTCTTCTCAAGTACTTAAGGATATTTTTAACTGCTGTCCAGTGAATTTCACCTGGGTCTGATTGGTATCTGCTCATTGTGCTTAAGGCATATGAAACATCAGGTCGAGTACATAACATTGCATGCACGATAGATCCAATAGCAGAAGCATATGGAATCTTACTCATGCGGTCTCGCTCATCTTGTGTCATAGGACACTGAGTCTTGCTGAGACTAATGCCATGTGACATTGGCAAGAATCCTCTCTTGGAATCTTGCATATTAAACCTGTTCAATACCTTATCAATATAAGTGCTTTGACTTAGGGCAATAAGCATTTTAGATCTATCTCTATAGATCTTGATGCCTAATATATAAGCAGCTTCACCTAAGTCTTTCATTGAGAAACAATTCCCTAACCATGATTTAACATTTTGTAAAATAGGGATATCATTTCCAATGAGTAGTATGTCATCCACATACAACACTAAAAACACAATAGCACTCCCACTAACTTTCTTGTATACACAAGGTTCATCATCATTTTTAATGAAGCCAAATTCTTTGACTGCTTCATCAAAATGAAGATTCCAACTCCGAGATGCTTGCTTCAATCCATAAATGGATCTTTGAAGCTTGCATACCTTTCCAAAATTCTCAGGACTAACAAAACCCTCTGGTTGTGTCATGTACACATCCTCAAGTAAATTTCCATTAAGAAATGCTGTTTTGACATCCATTTGCCATATTTCATAATCATAGTATGCAGCTATGGCAAGGAGAATTCGAATAGATTTTAGCATAGCCACTGGTGAAAAGGTTTCATCATAGTCTATACCATGTGTTTGTTTGAAACCTTTTGCAACCAATCTTGCTTTAAAGGTATGCACATTGCCATCCATGTCGATTTTCTTTTTGAAAACCCATTTGCACCCAATAGTTTTTAAACCATCATTTGGGTCAATCAAGGTCCATACTTGATTATCATACATGGATTGCATTTCTGATCTCATGGCTTCAAGCCATTTCTCAGAGTCAGGACTATTTATGGCCTCCTGATAGGATGTGGGCTCATTTTGATCCATAATTAACACATCATAATCACTAGTTATGAGAAATCCATATCTCATGGGGATTTGATGTGTCCTATCAGACCTCCTTGGGCCTTCTGGTACTTGTGCAGGCTCAACAACTTCTTGTTGATTCAGCTGCGGTTCCATATCATGTACAATGCAATTTTGTGGGCCTTGAATTTCTTCAAGTTGCACTGTGCTCCCATTGGTTCCTTTGGAAATAAACTCTTTTTCCAAAAATACACCATTCCAAGACACAAACACTTTGTTCTCAGACGCATTATAGAAGTAATATCCTTTAGTTTCTTTAGGATATCCAATAAAAAGGCATTTGTCAGATTTGGGTGCTAGTTTATCTGAGATTTGACGTTTCACAAAAGCATCACAGCCCCAAATCTTAAGAAAAGACAAACTGGGAGTTTTTCCAGTCCATTTCTTATATGGTGTCTCTTCAACTGCCTTTGATGGAACTCTATTCAAAATGAATGCAGCAGTTTCTAAAGCATATCCCCAAAAAGAGATTGGAAGATCAGATTGACTCATCATAGATCTAACCATATCCAATAGAGTTCGATTTCTACGTTCAGACACACCATTCCATTGTGGTGTACCTGGAGGAGTCAATTGTGAAACAATCCCACAATCTCTAAGATGATCTATAAGTTCTTGGTTTAAATATTCACCACCTCGATCAGATCTTAGTGTTTTAATATTTTTACCAAGTTGATTTTGTACTTCATTCTTGAAAATTTTGAACTTTTCAAAAGATTCAGATTTATGTTTCATTAGATAGAGATAACCATATCTACTAAAATCATCTGTGAAAGTTATGAAGTATTGAAAACCTCCTCTAGCAATTGAGCTTAATGGTCCACATACATCAGAATGTATTAGGCCCAATAAGTCATTAACCCTCTCACTTTGTCCAGTAAAAGGTGTTTTAGTCATTTTTCCAAGTAAACAAGATTCACATGTATCAAATGATTCATAATCAAATGAATTTAAAAGCCCATTTTGGTGTAGCTTTGAAATGCATTTCTCATTTATATGGCCTAAACGACAATGCTAGAGGTAGGTGAAGTTTAAATCATTAGATTTAGACTTCTTTGTATCAACGTTATAGATTGGCATTTCATTAGTGTCTTCGGCATCTAAAACATAGAGTCCACTAGTGCATGGAGCATATCCATAGAAAATGTTATCGTGATAAATACTGCATTTATTATTCTTAATAATAAATTCAAATCCTTTCTTGTCCAAACAAGAAACAGAAATAATATTCCTACACAAAGTAGGTACATAATAACAACTTTCTAAAGATAAAATAAGTCCACTAGGCAAAGGTAACTCATAAGTTCCTACAGCTAAAGCAGCAACTCTTGCTCCATTGCCAACTCGTAAGTACACTTCGCCTCTTGCCAATGATCTACTCCTTTTTAGACCCTGCACATTTGTACAAATGTGAGATCCTGATCCAGTATCTAATACCCAAGAATCAGAAGCAGATAAATTTAATTCTATAACATGAATACCTGAAGAGGTAGTCTCACCACCCTTTTTCTTCTTCAGATCATCCAAATAGAGCCTGCAATTTCTTTTCCAATGGCCTGGCACATTACAGAAAAAACAGATTCCTTCCTTTGCTTTGGGTTCAGCTTTGGATTTGGGCTTGGGCTTGGGCTTGGGCTTTGGCTTGGGCTTCTGAAAGCCTTTAAAGACCTTGCCCTTTCCCTTTCTAACCCTTTTCATCACCCTTCCCTTATTGACCATGAGAACATCCTTGGTGTTACCCTTGATGTTCTTTTCAGCAGTTTTCAGCATCCCATGCAACTCTGAAACAGTCTTCTTCATACTATGCATATTGAAATTCATAATGAAGCTATCATAAGCTTCAGGCAAAGATTGGAGAATAATATCCACAGCCAGTTCTTGTTCAATATTAAGACCAAGCTTGTCCAAGTGATCAAGATGACCCTTCATCTTGAGAACATGAGGACTGACAGAGCCGCCAGTAGTCAGCTTGCAAGAAAGCAATGCCCTGATGGTATTGAACCTTTCAATTCTGGCTTTCTCTTGGAACATTTCCTTGAGATGGCCTATCATAGTATAAGCCTCCATTTCCATCAGTTGCTTTTGCAGCTCAGATTCCATACATCCAAGCATGACACAAGTAACATCAGTAGAATCATTGAGATGCTTGGTATAAGCATCCCTTTGTGCTCTAGGAGCATTGGCAGCTGGTTCCTCAAGGATGGGTTGATCAAGGATGTATTCCTTTCTCTCATGCCTAAGAACAATTCTTAGGTTTCTGTACCAGTCAAGAAAATTAGTCCCATTGAGCTTAACCTTCTCAAGGATCGATTGCAGTGACATGGTAGGTGTAGTGTTTGAAGTCATTATCTACAACAAATATATGCAAAGTCCATTCAGTATTTTATTAAATATTTATAAGGCATAATAAAAACTCCCACTAAATTTACTCAAATCAATAACCCTCTAAGTTAATTTTAGAAATTTTAGTGGGCCAAGATCCATATTTCACCATACTCTAAGTGAGCTTTGGCTCATGACCTAAAATATGGTTATTTAGGTAGATAACTCTTATCAATTACATCTCATGTAACTCTTGGATGGTATGGGATTTGACATCACATGTCATGGCTAAAAATCCCATCTAATGCCCTAGGTCCAAAACCATTTTGATAACCTAGTTAAGTCAAACCATATCAAACGTTTGGATAGCACCATTATCCAACTTGCCTTCCCCAGATAAATTTATACACCCTGCTTTGGCAGGCTCATATATAATAATCTAAGGCTTGACAAGTGTTGAACTTATGGAAGGCATTATAATGACTTAATATTAAATGAGGGTTCATTTTTATTTAATCGTATTCAGTTATTGTTATGTTGTATTGCATGGCATCATATGGCATCACATACATGGCATCACATGGCATCGCATACATAACAACAAATAAATAAATGTAACATAGCATGGCCCAAATCTAAGTTGATCTTCATAAGCCAATATGAAGATCAATGGTCAAACCTAGGTAATATTACAATTACAAATTGAGCCTCCAACTTGGATCTCCATCTTCTACCATGGATCTCCCTTTTGGTTCCCACCTTGGATCTCCATCCTGGGCCTCCAACTTGAATTGCACCATGGGTCTTGATTTACAAAAATTGTTGTAATTTATTCTACACTTTTCTAATAAAATAAATACAACAAAACAAAAACGACTCGTAGGCCGTATTTAAAATTACAACCCATAAAAAAAAAATCCAATCACATTGGTCTGAGGGCCATGCTATGCACCATGCATAAAACAACAAACATGTATAACATAATAATCTATTTAGTTATTAAATCCAATCATTATGTTAAAAATAAACTAATGTGACAATTCTTTTGGGGTCAAGGGGCAGCGCCCCTTGTGGGGTCCTAGGGGCAGCGCCCCTAGTGGGGTTCCAAGGGGCATCGCCCCTTGGCGAGGTCCAAGGGGCAGCGCCCCTGGCGGGGTCCGGGGGCAGCGCCCCAGGTGGCCTTTGGTGGCCAGTCAGCGGGTCCGACGGTAAACACTTTACCTTAGCTCTTCGGTGAGTTGCCTTTCAAATTTCTGAACATTAATGAATTTTCGTAATCAAATTACTATAAAATCAATTTGTTCAAAATAGACAAAAACGCTCAATTAAAATAGCCACCTTAAAACCCTTATTTGCGTCAAGAAAGCAATTAACCAATTTTTCGTAATCATATTACTAAATCAGTTTGTTGCTTAAAAACATCACTTTTTGTAAACATTTTACAGTCTGACAAATCTGTTCAAAACAGATCAAAATTTTTTTTTTTTATTAAAACAGACGCATCCATTAAGAAAACCCTAATTTGTGTAATCAAAATTACAGCTTGAACGAATCTATAGAAAATATATCCATTATGCATAATCTGTTTAACATTTAAACAGATTGCCCTTAACACATAATCTGCATAATCACAAAATTTCTGTTTCAGATTTAATTAAAAACGATTTTCCTAATCAAATAGAAAACATTTTTCTAATTAAAATAGGAAACAAATAAGCTGCTTCAATTAATCATATTAATCAAAACAGAATACATAACAGATTTAAATCCTTAAGTGATTAGGTTTTTGAAAACAGAATTTCTGTTTCAGATTTAATTAAAAACGATTTTCCTAATCAAATAGAAAACATTTTTCTAATTAAAATAGGAAACAAATATGTTGCTTCAATTAATCATATTAATCAAAACATTATTCTTAATTCGTTTTTCATAAAAACATCATACAAAATCGTTTTTCATGAAACAGCATTCTTAATTCATAAAATCAAAAACTGCTTTTAGTTTAATCACATTAAACCATTAAAAACATTAATCAAATTAATGTTTAATTCCGTTTTCAAATAGATTACCCAGAATTGTCACAAAACAAATCAAAACCCCTTTTGATAATTTTGAAACCCTTTTCAAAATGAATCTTAAACCCTAACATATATCACATATACACAGAATCAATTAATCGAATTACAAGTGGCTCTGATACCACTGTTGGGTTTCGTGATGCAAACGCAGCGGAAAAATTAAAATTTTATCACGTTCCCAAGCCAGGATCCATGTAATTCGACTAATAGATTAAATCTAGGGTTTTAATAATCTTACCAAAACGCAGAAGAGGCAAGATTCTCTGGAAGGATGAGAGGAGGTTCACACCGATGACACCTTACCTCGAGCTTTTTGGCTTGGTTGTTCGGATCAAGACGTATCCAAAAGGATGCGTCCTCTATAGGTATCCACACGAACAGCCCTTCACAAAACGAATTTGAGTGTGTATGCTAGCAACCTCTTGACTGTCTCACAAATCAAGAACAAAAGGAAAAACTCTGTCGTTTTTCTAAGAGGAAAGAAAACGAATTTGGAGGCAAAAACAAGTGTGTGAAACCCTAGAGAATATAACATATTTATAGACTCCAAGTTAGGGTTTCACTTACCAATAACCTTTTGGTAATTTTCCATTTATTATATTCTGATTTTGTTTAAAAAATAAATCAAAAATAATATCTTATTTATTTATTTAAAATAACATTTATCTTAAATAAATAAACAAATAAATAAATAAATAAAACACTTTAATTATTTATTTCCACAGAGTTTATTTTGGGCTTATTAAACCCATATCCGTTTTGGGCTTGTTCTAAGTGTGTGACCCTGTAGGTTCACATAACATTGGCAGTGGGCCTAAATCTCTATATAGGCCTACAAGCCATAAGTGGCCTCTAGCAAGACATTATGACTACCCAAGTCATGTGAAGTCAATAATCCGACATAACCTAATTACAATGAATTTTATTGTCCCTTTATCACATGATATCTTAATTGAACATAAGGCATAGAATGTCATCCTTATATAATTCAATATTATGACTTGATTCCAAGTAGACTGAAAATGATAACTCTTTATCAATTCATTCCAGCATGGCCATGCATTTTATTCAGTCTATCTTATCAAGGGGCCTTTAGATATCTTTCTCATATTAATGAGGGATAAATTCCTTCTAAATCACTCACATTCCTCACATAACTAATTTTATATCCAACAACATTCTTTTAATCATCTGGTTAAAGACAATGTTAGAATGTGTCAAAACATAAAATAGCTATATAGAAATCCATGATGATTTCAAGGTCAAAGGATCGAAATAAAATTACTGTGATAAGAAGTACTTATGACAATAATCTATGTAGTATTCTCATAGTGGGTCAATCCAGTACATGATCTCTCATCATGTACCTATGAGTTGACTTAATATCTCATATTTATGATTAGTAAAACATAACCATCAGTCAACATCATACTAGCCTTAATACTTTAATATTCATATAATGAATAAATGGCTAGGGATAATTAGAATAGAACTCTTATTTTAATCTAAGGGTTTTACTATCAAGTCACATACTTGATGGCCTTAGCAAGAATTAACCATTCATGTAATTATCATAAAATCAAATGATAATATAATACCTCTTTATTAATAAAATAATAAAGTCAATACATAATCACAAATGATGGACCTAGTGCATATCACTAACAGAATAAGGGTAATGTGACTACCTCTTCAAGTGTTCATGTTATAGAAGTCAATTTATCTCCTTTTGATTCTTAAGTACTAAATATCAACTTTGGATCTCACATTTTTACTAATGTGCAGGGTCTAAAAAGGAGTAGAATCTTGGCTAAAGGTGAAGTAGACCTACTTGTTAGAATTGGAGCAAGAGTTGTTGCATTAGCTATAGGAACTTATGAATTAACTTTGCTTAGTGGACATGCTTTGAGTTTATAAAACTATTATTATGTACCTATTATGAGTAAGAGTATCATTTCTATTTCTTATTTGGATAAGAATGGTTTTGAATTTAATATTAGGAATAATAAATGCTCCATTTATCATGATAAAGTTTCCTATAGATATGCTCCATAAAATCATGGTCTTTATATTTTAGACATAGAAGACACTAATGAAAAGTTTATTTGTAACATTGACACAAAGAAGTTTAAATCTAATTATTTAAACTCAACATATCTTTTGCATTGTCATTCAGGCCATATAAATAAGAAACGCATATCAAAGCTCCACCAACATGGACTTTTGAAGGCATTTGATTTTGAATCATTTGAAACTTGTGAATATTGTTTATTAAGAAAAATGACTAAGACACTCTTTATAAGACACAGTGAGAGGGCTAATAACTTATTAGGCCTTTTACATTCTAATGTATGTGGTCCATTAAGTTTTATTAATAGAGGAGGTTATCAGTACTTCATTCCTTTCACAAATGGTTTCAGTAGATATGGTTGTGTCTATCTAATAAAGCACAAATATGAATCTTGTGAAATGTTTAAAATTTTCAAAAATTAAGTACAAAATAAACTTAGTAAGAATATTAAAGCACTAAGATCTTATTAAGGTGACAAGTATTTAAGCCAAGAATTTATTGATCTTTTTAAAGATTGTGGAATAGTTTCACAATTAACTCCATCAAGAACACCACAATAGAATGGTGTATCTGAATGGAGAAATATAACTTTAGTAGATATGGTTCAATCTATGATGATTCAGTCAAATCTTCCAATCTCTTTTTTATTAGAGTTTGTAGGCACCCAATTTTAGGATAGTTAAGTATGGATGCGACAAAGGACTCCAATGATGAAAATATTATAAATAGATCTTCAATACTTAAAGTTTAAAACCTCAAAAGGCTAAACACATTTTCAAAAGAACTTAATTGATTTTTAAGGACTTAATTGTAATGTTTTCTTTAAGGACCTAATTGGAAATTTTATTTCTTTTAGGGGTCTTTCTGCAATTGAAATTTAAAAAAAATCAAAATTTTGCAATTCCAATTGGAATTATATAATTCCTATTAGAACTAATTCTAATTAGAACTAATTCTAACGAGGATTATATAATTTGAATCGAAATTACATAATTCCGATCATAATTCTATAAAACTGATCAAAATTATGTAATTTTGATCATAATTAAATAATCCCGATTAGAAATAAATGTATTTCGTCTGTATTTTTTATTTTCCAGTAAATAAAAAAATTTTATTTTTTGAATTTTGATTAGTAAAGTAATATGATAAATTCCTTTACTAGGATTTATCTAAAATTTTTAAGAAATTAAAAGTCCTTTTTAAACCAAAACTCTATTGTCATGAGCAGAGGAAGTCATAGTATGATATTTTTTTAGCTAGGGTTTTTTATATAAACCCAGCTTAACTCTCCTAGAGATGGGGGATTTTTTTTCTTTAGGGGGGGGAGGAGGTGACTTCTTCCTAGTGGTTGTGTGTTTTATTTGATTAATTGATCAGTAAATTAGGTTTATTTGGTAAAGCTTTAGTTAAAATTAATGGTGATTGTAGTAAATTTAAGTTGCATATAATTTAATTGGGGTTAGATATCATTGAATGCATGATTAATGTAGTTTTTTTATTATATAGTTTTTTTATTATGCCTTTTTTATTCTTTTGATTTATGCATCTTAATTAATTATTTGTTTGATTATTTTATTTTTATATTTGATTTGTTAATTTTATGATTTTTATATCATGTTTTTATTGTGTTTGCTTTAAGCTCATGATTTTAGGTTTTTTTAAGTTTAATGAGTAGATTTACTTTTTCTTTAATATGTCTACTAATTTAATTAGGATTATTTTTAATTAATTAAAATTGATTTTAGGCCTATAACTAATTAGTCTTTAGGTTAGAAATAATGAAGGCTTATTTAGCTAATTTAGACCTAGGCCCACCTTAGGATAATTAAAATTAATTAGACATAACCCATTAACTTAAAGCCTTTTCCATAACTTATAGATATAAGATCACCTTAGAATTAAAACATGTAGAAATAGGTCCACTAATTTAAATACTTCATAATTTGTAAATTTAGGCCCATTTTTAGAATTAAAATAAATAGACTTAGGTTCACCTAATTAAAATTAAAATAAGAATTAGGCTTATTAGTCTTTAAGGTCACTTGTAAATTAAAACATGTAGATTTAGCCCATTTAATTAAAATCAATATAGATTAGACTAACTTAAGGATTATGAACTTAAATCAATGCATTTTTTACATGTATTTTCATGACTAGTTTGCCTAGGGGTTAATTGTTTAAATAAGGGTTTATATGAAATTGCATGTAAATATAGGATAAGATAGTAATTCATAAAGTAATTATAAATGAACATGAGACTAAAAGAAATTAGTATTCTATATCCAAAATCTCTTGGTTATGGTGCTAGCTTTCTTTTAGAGAATTGAGCACCACCATTTTTTATTTGTCCCAGTTATTACCCTGGGTGGTGACTCCTCATCTTCATGTCATGTCTCTGTGGTAGTGGTTTGTGTGTTCTCTAGAGCTCTGAGCTCAAATAGTATCACAATTGCTAAGATCTTGGACATGCGCTAACCCCACCGTCCATAAAGTTCCATCAAAGGTAGTTGAAAAGACACCATATTAGATATGGAATGGGAAAACTCCCAATTTATCTTTTCTTAAGATTTAGGGATGTCAAGCTTATGTGAACATCAAAATTCAGAAAAATTAGCACCCAAATTAGAAAATTTCCTTTTATGGGATATCCTAAAGAAACCAAAGGATATTACTTTTCTAATGCTTTAGAGAACAAAGTGTTTATTGCTTGGAGTGGTGTCTTTTTGGAAAGAGAACAAATTTCCAAAGGAACTAGTACGACTAAGGTATAACTTGAAGAAATTCAAGAACCACATAATAGCATTATACCGTATATAGAACCTCAACTAGATCAATAAGTAAATGTTGAATCTACACCAGTACCACAAGGTCCTAAAAGGTCTTGTAGGACATGTTATAATCCTAAGAGATATGGATTTCTTATAATAGATAATAACAATGTAATGATTATTAATCAAAGTGAGCCCGTAACCTACCAAGAGGCCATGGAAAGTCCAAACTTTAAGAAATGGTTGGAGGCCATAAAATAAAAAATGCAATCCATGTATGATGATTAAGTAGGGACATTAATTGATCCACTTGAAGGTTTAAAAACTATTGGGTACAAATAGGTTTTCAAAATGAAAACTAACATGGATGGCAATGTCCATACCTTTAAAGCAAGACTAGTTGTAAAGGGTTTCAAGCAAACACATTGTATACACTATGATGAAACCTTTTCACCAGTTGCTATGCTTAAGTCTATTTGAATTCTCTTTGCCATAGCTACATACTATGATTATAAGATATGGCAAATGGATGTCAAAATAGCCTTCCTTAATGGAAACCTAATTAAAGATGTGTACATGACACAACTAGAGGCTTTTGTTAATCCTAAGAATTCTAGAAAGGTTTGCAACCTTCAAAGATCCATTTATGGATTGAAGCAAGCTTCTCAGAGTTGGAATATTAATTTTGATGAAGCAGTCAAATAGTTTGGATTCATCAAGAATGAAGATGAACCTTGTGTTTACAAGAAGGTTAGTAAGAATGTAATAGTTTTTCTAGTGCTATATGTTGATGACATATTACTCATTGGAAATAATATTTCTACTTTATAAAATGTTAAAACATGGTTAAGGAATTATTTCTCAATGAAAGACTTAGGTGAAGTCACTTATATTTTAGGCATCAAGATCTATAGAGATAGATTTAAGAGGCTTATTAGCTTAAGTTAGAGCATTTACATTGACAAGGTAATGAATAGGTTCAGTATGCAAAAATCTAAGAGAGGATTCTTGCCAATGTCCCATGGCATTAGTCCTAGTAAGACTTAGTGTCCAATGACACAATATGATTGAGATCACATGAGTAAAATTCAATATTCTTTTGTAATTGGATCCATCATGTATGCCATGTTATGCACTCAACCAAATGTCTCATATGCCTTGAGCATAATGAGTAGATACTAGTTTGACCTAGGTGAAAGTCACTGGATAGCAGTAAAGAATATCCTTAAGTACTTGAGAAGGACTAAGGATGAATTTTTATTGTATGGTAGTAGGATGATGAGCTAGTTGTAAATGGTTACACATATGCTAGCTTCCAATCTAATAAGGATGATTTTTTTATCATAGTTAGGTTATGTGTTTTGTTTAAATGGAGGTGAAGTGAGCTAGAGAAGTTCAAAGTAAGACACCGTTGCTGATTCTATAATAGAATCTAAGTACATAACTGGCTTAAAGGTAGCCAAGGAAGCTATTTGGATTAAGAAGTTCATAATTAGATTAGGAGTTGTTGCTAGTATATCATATCAAATGGACTTGTATTATGATAACAATGGAGCTATAACACAAGTTAATGAACCTAGATCACATTAGTGATCCAAACATATACTTAGACATTACCATCTAATTAGAGAAATCATTAGGAGAGGAGATGTGAAGATATGCAGAGTACCAATAGATCACAATGTTGCATATCCACTAACTAACCCTCTTCCATATGCTAAGCATAAGAGTCATATTAGGTTAATGGGTATAAGATACAATATTGATTAGTACTAGTGCAAGTGGGAGATTGTTAGTGTTATGCCCTAGGCTTATTGGGTAATGGTCATACTTTGACTTTATCATATTTCTATTTTAATAATAAAGAGGAATCTTTATTATTACTAGCTAATTCTAGTATTATCCTTGTTTAGTAAATTCTACCTAAGATCATCAAGTACTTGACTTAATAGTAAAACTCTTATGTGATACTTGAATTCTATTCTAAATATCCCTAGTCAATTATTATTGTGGGAATAATAATGAATAAAGACTAGTATAAGGTTGACTAATGATTAAGTTTTACTGATAATGTATGTGAGATATTAAGTCAAAGTCATGGTACATATATAGAGAAATCATGTACTGGATCGACCCACTATGAGAATACCACATGGATTATTGTCATAGGTAATTCTCATCATAATAGTATTATTTGAGTGCTCAGACCTAAGATCACCATGGTTTCCTGCATTATAAGTTCTGTATTTTGACACATTCCTACACCAAACTTTAACCAGATGGTAAAACAAGCTATGATTGGATATAGAATGAGTTATATGGGGAATGTGAGTGATTAAGATAGAATTTGTGCCTCAGTTATTTTGACAAGATATCTGTTGGGTCCCTCAATGAGTTAGACTGAAGAGAAATGCATGGCCATGCTAGAATGATAAATAGTTATCAGTATCATTCTACTTAGGATTAAGAAATAATATGATTGAATAATATAAGGATGACATAATCCATTTCTTATGTTCAATAAAGATATCTTATGCCAAAAGGACAATTGTACACACTGTGTATTATGTTATATTGGATTATTAGTCTTCACATAACTTAGGTAGTAATAATGTCTTTCTAGAGACCAATTATAACTTGTTGCCCAATATGGAATTTTAGGCCCACTACCAATGTTGTGAGAACATACAAGGTTGCACACTTAGAATAAGCCCAAAGTAGACTTGCGTTAATAAGCCCAATAATTATCTTTATGTAAGATTAAATAAATAAGTAGATAAATAAATGCATATATGTATATAATTATATGAGTATTTATTTATTTATTTCCTTTTTTATTTAAGGTAATAAATAGGAAATGATTCTAATTTAGAATTATAATTAAAGTAGAAAAGGAAGTCTAATCTTACCAAAACTATTTTTGGTAAGAGAAACCCTATATCAAATGTATATATAAATATTTCTTTCTCTAGGGTTAGCTAAGCCACTCATTCTCCTCTTTCTTCTACTACGTCTTTCATGAAAAGAAAAAACACATAAAGAGAAAATTATGTTGTGAGACAACAAAGGTGCTAGCACACTAACACTGCTTTGGATCATCTTGTTTGTGTGGATACCATAGAGGGATTAACCTTTTGGTTCCATCTCAATCCAACAAAGGAATAAGTAAAGCTTGAGGTATGGTGTCACCCATGTGAACCCCCTCTCTTCCTTCTAACACTCTTACCTAGAAATCATCTTAGTGAGTTTTGGAAAACCTTCTTAATTGATCTAATTTGAATTACATGAATCCAGGTTATGGGTTTTAGTGATTAAAAGTTTTCTTTTTCACTGCGTTATAGATCATGAAACCTAACACCATATCCTAGATAATAAAAAATGACATCTATAAAAATAGCACCCTCAGTCATGCTAGGAGTACACTTGGCTATGACATTAAACTCTTCCTACAATGGACACAACTCTTGGTACCCAAATGGTAACATGTGGTCATGTAGATCCCTAAATGAAGCTCATTGTCATAAGAAATAAAGATATAAATGGATGTGTTGAAAAGCCCTGAAGCACAATATCCCCACGGGCTATAGATTAATCCACTTAAGCCAACTGAAACCTTGAAAGAACCCCTTCAACTCTCTAAGACCAGCTTTTAAAATAGTTTTTAGAAAAAATTTGATACTCTCTAAAATAAGAAAATGCTATAAAAGCCTCTTACTATTTGGAAATAAATGAAAGATACCTCATAAGTGTGCCTTTATATGCACAAAGATCTAGATGTGAGTTCAAAAAAATCCATGTGCAAAAGTCTTTCCCATTTTCTTATTTTATGTTATTTTATTTCACTTTACTTTATTTCATTTTGTTGACCATTTACATTATCAATCTCTAAATTTTGACTTTAATAAGTGAAAAGAGTCCTAAGGGGTGAATAAGACTATTAAGTAAAAATGAGAAATTAAAAGAATTCTTTACAAGAATTGAATGGAAGCTGAGAAGGAAGAATGAAGAATAAAAAAATTTAAGGAGTTCGGATTCAATAAGAATCCTCTGTCTCCACCTAACTTATCCCCAAGTTAGGATTTTTAATCACCCACAATCTTATTCACAAGATTAAGATTACATAAGAGTTTTATGGCTCACTCTAGCAACCCTACAATTTGAGTTTCTAAGGCTTATTCAAAAAACCAAATCCCAAGTGTTTTAATGGACAACACTTAAACCAATTCCTTTAGAGATAAATCTCACATCCTTTCTAATATATCTTAAGATTTAAGATGAAGAGAAGTTCTATTTATAACACACAACCAACTCTCATAAGAGTTACATAAATAAAGAATTATTTAAGAGAATTTGAGAGCTTAATTGAAAGCTTACGAAAGAATGAATAACAACAAATTTCTTAACTTCCATTCATCTCTTGAGGCATTTATATAGATAAAAATTCAAAAATATAGCTATTGGAGGTGCAAATAATGTGTCCAATGTCTATATTTTGAATTCAATGTTTATAATTTTGAATTATTGAAGGTGATGTTGTTAGACAACTATGCATGGAATGAAACCGTAATTGGCTATTGAAGAAGTTCAATTTTGCCAATAGTTTCTTTATAAAAGTTATAGATATTTGACTTAACTTTTCATATCATTTTAAATACCTCAATTTGACTTCTATATCTCAAGATATGTCCAAAATACTAAGAGCTCTACAATCTAAAATGCAAACTATTATCAAACAGCTATACACAAGTTGAACCTATGCTTTTATATTGAAGACGTTTTAATTTAGTCAAACTTTCTTTAGAAACATTGTATATATTTGACTTATCTTTCCATATCAATTTTAAAAACCTCAATTAGAGATCTGTAGCTCAGGATATGTCCAAAATACAAAGAGTTATGCAATCTAAAATGTAGACTACTATCAGACAGCTATACACAAGTGGATGACATGATTTTCTATATGAGAAGTTGAATTTGCCCATAATTTCTTTAAAAAAATTATATTTTTCACTTAGCTTTCCATATCATTTTAAATCACCTCAATTGGGCTTTTGTAGCTCAAGATATGTCTAAAATACTAAGAGCTGTGCAATCTGAAATTATAGTTGCATACGTTGATTTTGACTTAATTTTTGCATACCCAAATAAACCCAAATTTTAACAAGAAAGAACAATTAAGAAAGATTAAGATGTCTATTTCAAATATGTAGAAGATAACTTTCACATTATAAAGTTCTTAGGATGTCAAAAGCCTCCTTAAATCTTAGAGGTTGAATATGCCCAAGATAATCATACTTCATTTTAACTTCCAATGGAGTCCCAACTTATGCACACTTAAACAAACAAATTAAATACTCAAAATTAATTTGTTAAAATAGAAATTAATATTGATTATTTCTAAGGTTAACAATCTCCCCTTTTTTATTTTAACAAACTTATTTTGAGTTTGATAAAAAAAAATAATACAACGTAAAGTGTATAATAATATTTGTGATAATAATGATACCAAATGAAATAAAATATATTTCATTATTTCTCCTCCTAAAAATGTGGACATGATAAGAAATATAAATTTATAGATATTCCCCTTGACAAAAAAAATAAAAACAACATAAAATATAGAAAGAGGGATACAAACATGGCATTCTTATGAAAAATGTACTTAAAACATAAAATATGATAACATGATCATTTAAATAAATGTTAGGAAATATGAGGAAATAATTTCAAATATATATTCATATAGTGCCACTAAAATGCATAACAAAAATAGTACATATAATAATAATGCTAGATGTGCTTAATTATCATATGATCATATGAAGCATAGCTAGCTAATCAATCATGTAGCACTTAGCATGAAAAAATAAACACAAATTATTCATAACATATTTTCCTCTATTTATACAAAGGCAAAAGGAAAACAGAGAGATATAAGGGGAAATGAACCTAAAAGGACCAAAATTCCTATTGGAACAATGCAAAGTTACACCAAATCTTTGTAAAACAATTCATGCCTTATCAAAGATCAAAACAATTCCTAAGATGATATTCATGCCTTATCCTTATGCATGTATAAACATAATAATAAAATATTAAACATATGTATAGTAACAAATAACAAAGTCAAATATATTTCTCCCCTTTTGTCAAAGGCAAAAAGAAAAAAGAGAGATATGAAAACAAAGATACATAAAATCTTTATAAAATCTATGTTATACATAAACAAAGTAAACAAAACAAGGCCTTTTGTCACATATGATGTATGACAAAATTAGTCATACTTACAATGTTAATATGCATGCAAAAATTTAAATAAATTTTCTCCCCCTTTAAATCATTTTTCACCAACCAGTTTGCCATTTTCATCTTTGTTAAGTTTGGTTGTGGTATTGATTAGAGTTTTACTTATCTTAGCTCCATCCATGCCAAATTTCTTAAGAACGTCTCTTTCATTCTTGGTTTGATTAATGAAAATCCCATTTTTGCATTGCTTGATTTGTAGTCCAAGAAAGAATTTGAGTTCACCCATCATACTCATCTCAAATTCTCCTTGCATTAAATTAGAGAATTCCTCACACAAGCAATGGTTAGTAGCACTAAATATAATGTCATCAACATATATTTGAATAATTAATAAATTATGCTTGGGTTTCTTTATAAAATGAGTTGTATTAACTTTTCCTTTAAAGAAACCTTTCTCTAATAAGAAGTTGCTCAATCTTTCATACTAAGCTCTGGGAGCTTGTTTCAATCCATAAAATGCATTGGAAAGTTTGAATACATGATTTGGAAAATCAAAGCTTTCAAAACCTTGAAGTTGTTCAACATACACCTCTTCTTCAATAAAACCATTTAAAAATGCACTTTTAACATCCATTTGATAAATTTTGAAATCCATGAATGATGCAAATGCAATTAGCATCCTAATAGTTTCTAACCTTGCAATAGGGGGCAAAGGTTTCATCATAATCAATGCCTTCCTTTTGATTATAACCTTTAGTTACTAGTCTAGCTTTTTTCTTAGTTATGACACCTTGTTCATTCATTTCTTTCTAAACACCCATTTGGTGGCTATAATAGGATGATGTTTAGGTCTAAGAACTAAGGTCCAAACCTTGTTTCTCTTAAATTGATTTAACTCTTCTTGCATAGCAAGGACCCAAAATTCATCACATAAAGCATCATCAATATTTTTGGGTTCAATTTAAGAAATGAAGGCTAAATTAACAATAGACTTTAATTGAGATCTAGTAGTTACCCCTTTTGTAGTGTCACCCATAATGAGATCTTGAGGGTGAGTTTTCTTGAATTTCCAATGCTTTGGAAGTTCATCCTTCAAGGAAAGTTAAAATGTATCCTCATTTTCTTCCTTGTTTGGATCTTCAAGTTCCAAAGGCTTACTAGCATTTTCTTCTTATGTTTATATAATCTTATTATCACTGACAAGATCATCAATACTACAAACATCTTTTCTAGGATCAAGTGAGTTTAATTCATCAAATACCATACGCATTGACTCTTCAACTACTAGAGTTCTCTTATTAAAGATCATATATGCTTTACTAGAAATATAATAGCCTACGAAAATTCCTACATCATCTTTAGAATCAAATTTCCCAAGATTGTCCTTAGTGTTCCATATAAAGTACTTACATCCAAATACTCTTAGATATCAGATTTTAGGTTTTCTATTATTCCATGGCTCATAAGATGTTTTATTTACAATTGGTCTTTTGAAAACTCAATTTGAATTATAACAATATGTGTTAACGGCTTCCACCCAAAAGTATAAAAATAAATTATACTCATAAAGCATTGTTCTAGCCATTTCCATAAGAGTTCAATTTTCCTTTCAACTACCCCATTTTGTTGAGTTCTAGGAGATGAAAATGTATGAGAAATACCATTTTCATTACAATAGTTTTTGAAAAATTCATTTTCAAATTCAGTTCCATGATCACTTCTAATAGAAGAAATATAAAAGCCTTTTTTACTTTTTAAACTCTTTTTGCAAACTTTTCAAAAGCTTTAAATGCATCATTCTTATGAGCAAAGAAACATACCCATGTAAATCTAGATTAAGAATTAACCAATACAAATGTATAGTGCATTCCACTGAGACTAGCAACTCTAGTTAGTCCAAATAAATCAATATGTATAAGTTCAAGTGGCCTAGAGGTGGACACTGCATTTTTTAGCTTAAATGAGGAATTGGATTTTTTTCCCTTTTGGCAAGCATCACAAGGTTTATCCTTAGTCATTTCAAACTTAGGTAAACCAATCATAAGTTCATGTTTACAAAGATCATTTAAAAGCTCAAAATTTGCATGTCCTAACCTTCTATGCCATGTCCATGTGTCATAAGAGATAGACACTAAGCATTTAATGTCTTTGTTATCAACTTTATTCAGATCAATGACATAAACATTGTCTACTCTTTCACCATTAAAAATAATTTTTTTTCATTAAGACTACTAACAAAGCAATTTTTAAGATAAAAAGTTACTTTATTTCTCATATCACATAATTGACTTAGACTAAGCAAATTATGTTTAATACCATCAATAAACAACACATGATTTATATATAAGGATTGAGGATTACCTATTTCTCTAATGCCAATAATTTTTCCTTTTGCATTATCTCCAAAAGTAACATGTCCTCCATCTTTAGCATCATATTTATTGAATTACTCTTTGTCTCTCATCATGTGCCTTGAACATCCACTATCAAAATACCTAAAAGAGTCCTAAAAGGGGGTGAATAGGACTATTGAACAAAAATGGGAAATTAAAGGAATTATTTACAAGAAGTGAGTAAGAGTAGGGAAGGAAGAATGATGAACATAAATATTTAAGGAGTTCGGATTCTCAAATAATCTTACGTCTCCACCTAACTTATCCCCAAGTTAGGATTTTTTAATCACCCATAATCTTATTAACAAGATTGAGAATACACAAGAGTTTTATAGCTCACTCTTACAACCTTACAATCCTGAGTTCTCAACGCTCACTCAAAAACCAAATTCCCAAGTGTTTTAATGGCTAAACACTTAAACCAATTCCTTTAGAATAGAATCTCACTTCCCATTTTCTAAACCCATAAAATAGAAGAATAAGAATTTCTATTCTAATTACTCACCAACTCTCACAAGAGTTATACACAAAGAATTTGTTTGAAAGAAAGTTTTAGAGCTCAATTGAATGTTTAAGAAAATGATGAATGATGCACAAGTTTTCTTAACCTTTCAATTGAATTCGAAGTTATGTTTATATAGAAAAACACTCAAAAATGTAGTTTTTGAATGTATCAATCATGTCTCCAACATTTAGAATTGATTTTGAATCAATTCTTGAACTTATGGCAGCTCAAGGGCTGCTCACGAGCGCCTCGTGAGTGAACAGTGCCCTTGAGGGGTGAAATTATAGTCGTTGCCTTCAAAAATTCTTGTTGGAATGTTGTCAGGGGTACACTCATGAGCAGTTCATGAGCCAGTAGCTCATGAGGAGCACTACCATCTTTTGGCAAAAATGTGCTCCAAATGCTCCATTGACGGACTGCTCATGACCACTTCGAAAGATGCTTGTGAACAGGATTGAAGACGATCGATTCGGCCAAAATGTTATTCATAAAAGTTGTAGATAATTTTCTTTTCTTTCCATAAAAATTTTAATAACCTTATTTAGATATTTGTAGCTCAATATATTGCTCAATTACCAAGAGTTGTGCAAACTAAAATGCAAGCTACATATGCTGACTTCAACTGAAGATTTTCATACCCAAATGAACTTGGATTTTTATGAGCAAGCACAATTTGGAAAGCTTAGGATGTCTACTTAAAAAGTGAAGAGGCTTATTTTCATATTTAAGAGCTCTAAATGAGTCAAAAGTCTTCTTCAATCTCAAAGGTCGATCGGCCTAAAAAGTCACTATTCACCCAAAAGTGTATATGCTTGGTATATGTTTGGTATATAATTCCATACACACTTAATTGAAATTATTAGTATAAAAATTGTTTGTCAAAGTCCAAAATTAGGAGTTTGATCACGCAAATGGTCAACAATCTCCCCCTTTTTGGCTTTGACAACCAATTTGAAAAGATGATAAATAATATGTGTGTGTGTGTAAAAAATAAATAACATGTATAAGCATATTAAATAAAAATAGCTCCCCCTTTCAAATTAAACATATGCAAAATAAGAAATAATTTTGCTCCCCTTTAACATGTACATAAATTCAATATTTATCATATATCATAGCATATAAATAAATGAATTATCATAGCATGTGTAAGAGTTTAACAAATATATTCCTTTAACAAAAATATATTTCTTTATTTCTCTTCCTTATTGGACATGAAAAGAAATATAAAAAATATTATCCTTTTTTTAAAAACCCCTAAGACAACATAACAAGTTACCAAACAAATGATGATAACATGATTAAAAATGTTAGACAAATTGAAGGAAATAATTTCAAATGTATATGGAGGTAGTGCTACTATAATGCATCACAAAATAGTATGTATGCTATATTCAAACATCACATGATCATATAGAGTTTAGCTATTCAATCATACATAATCATGTGGTACTAAGCATATCTCAAACACAATTATTTATCCCCTAAGCTCATAGCTTCTTCTCCCCCTTTGTCAAAGATAAAAAGAAAAGAGAGAGATATGAGGGGAAATATGACCTAAGGGAGCCAAAAATACTAAAAGGAATAAAAGATCAAGAACCAAAACAATGCAAACAAAGATATTCAAAATCTTTATAAGATTCATGTCATTCTAAAAGATAATAACCAAAAAGAATGTATACATGAATGTTGCATGAATAAGTGCAATTAATAGTCATGCATAAAAAAATTCATGTCATATATAAACAAAGTAAGCAAAATAAGGCTTTTTATCACAAGGACAAAACTAGTCATACTTGCATTGTTATTATGCATGAAAAAAAGAATTATGTGAAATAAATTCAAATAATTTTCTCCCCCTATTTCAATGGATTTAAAAAATATTGATATTAAGGACACACTATCACATAGTTATGTCACTTACATAAACACATCTTTGAAAAAAAATTTCCCTTAAAAGAAATTAACTAAGTACACATGCAAACTTAAATATTTTTCCTCCTTTGTCAAAATGCAAAGATAGATCAAATCTTAAAAATATCCATGCATTATCAAAGATAAAAACAATTTCCAAGAAAACATAAAAATTAAACAAACTCAAAAATTTTCTCCCACCTTGTCAAAATGCAAATAAAATTGCATTAAAATAAAAAAGAGTTTGAAAGAATTTTGAAAAATTTTAATTGAAAATTTAATTGATTAAAAGTGAAGGGGGATTGAGGGGTATTTATACACAAAAAAAATTGTAAAGAATTCAAAAAAGTAAAAAAAAATGAAAGGTGAACCAGACCGCTGCTCACGAGTGGTCCGCTCATGAGCAACGCTCGTGAGCGGTACTAGTTCTTTCAAAACTGCTGCTCATAAGTGGTTAGCTCGTGACACCTGGACCGCAACGGTCATGAACTCAACGGCTCATGATGAAAAATACCGTTTGATCCTTGCACTTTCAAATTAATTGCAATTGAGTCAAAAAAGCTGACAAATAGGTCCTTGACCATAAAAATAATTATACAATTAAAATAAATGATAGTTAAAACAAATATTTTGACATAAATAAATAAATCAAAGACAAAATTTTGCAAATATGTAAAAAATTATTATTATTATTATTATTATTATTTTATTTTAAAAAATAACACTAAAAATAAGCCAAAAAAAATATAAAGCATGAATTTAGAAAAATAAAATCTTACAACTCAAGGTTTATATCCAGAAAATAAACCGAACAAAAACTGACGAAAAAACACACTTAACAGCTCAAAACTTATATACGAATAGTATACTGAAAATAAACCAAACAGAAACTGAAATAAAATAAATTAAAAAAATAGACTAACAACTCAAAACTTTGATACAAAAAGTATACTGAAAATAAACCAAACATAAACTATCATGAAAATACACAAAAAAAAAATTTGTTGAGGAGGAATATTTATGCAAAATTAAAATAATTAATTAATTGAATTTAGCTTAATAATTAATTATTAATTTGCAAAATAGGAGGGCTTTTGAAAAAAAATTGAATGAATCCATATAGATCCAAATCAAATAAAATTAGTACAAAGATCATGCAAATGGGAAATACAATATATCATGTAAATGAAGTAAATTTGCTAAAGCAAATACTTTTAAAACAAAATATATACATGATGCTGAAAATAATTTTTTTAAAGAACATGATCACATAAGAATCCAAACATCAATTCATCAATTTAGCAAGTGATCAAGACAAGCTTGAGCCATCAATCATACCAAGTTTATGCTTAATAAAATTCAATCTTTCTTCACAAAGAGGCTTGGTAAAGATGTTTGCTAATTGATGATTAGTATCAACAAAATCAAGAAAAATATCACCATTTTGCACATGATCATGCAAGAAATGATTTCTAATATCAATATGCTTAGTTCTAGAATGTTGAATGGGATTCTTACTAAGGTTTATAGCACTTGTATTATCACACTTAATTGGAATGTGATTAATATCAATGCCATAGTCCAAAAGTTGTTGTTTTTGCCATAGAACTTGGGTGCAACAACAACTAGCCGCCACATATTCTGCTTCAGCGGTGGACAAGGCAATAGAAACTTGCTTCTTACTAAACCAAGAAACTAAGCAATTTCCTAAAATTTGATAAGTTTCGGAAGTGCTTTTTCTATCTAGTAGGCTACCAGCAAAATCAGTATTAGAATAACTAATCAAGTCAAAGGAAGAACTCCTAGGATACCAAAGTCCTAAATGCAATGTACCATAAAGATATTTTAAAATTCTTTTGATAGCATTCAAATGAGACACTCTAGGACTTGATTAAAATCTAGCACACAAGCAAGTAGCAAACATAATATTGGGTCTACTAGCAATTAAATAAAGAAGGGATCTGATCATACCTCTAAATCACTTTTCATCAACTGGTTTGCCATTCTCATCCTTGTTAAGTTTGGTTGTAATACTCATTGGAGTTTTGCTTGATTTAGCTCTATCCATTCTAAACTTCTTGAGAATGTCCCTTGCATATTTAGTTTGATTAATGAAAACCCCATCTTTACATTGCTTGATTTGAAGTCCAAGAAAGAACTTGAGTTCACCCATCATACTCATCTCAAATTCTCCTTGCATTAGTTTAGAAAATTTCTTACACAAGCAATGGTTAGTAGCATCGAAAATAATATCATCAACATAAATTTGAACAATTAATAGACCATGCTTGGATTTCTTTATGAAAAGAGTTGTGTCAACCTTTCCTTTAGACAAACCTTTCTCTAGTAAAAAGTTACTCAATCTTTCATACCAAGCTCTTAGATCTTGATTCAATCCATACAATGCTTTTGATAATTTAAAAACATGATTTGGAGAGTCAAAATTTTCAAAACCCGGAGGTTGTTCAACATATACCTCCTCTTTAATAAAACCATTTAAAAATGCACTTTTAACATCCATTTGATAAAGTTTAAAATCCATGTATGATGCAAATGCAAGTAGCATCCTAATAGCTTCTAACCTTGCAATGGGAGCAAAGGTTTCATCATAATCAATTCCTTCCTCTTGATTATAACCTTTAGCTACTAGTCTAGCTTTGTTCCTAGTTATGACACCTTTTTCATTCATCTTATTTCTAAACACCCATTTAGTGCCAATAATAGGATGATGTTTAGGTCTAGGAACCAAGGTCCAAACCTTGTTTCTCTCAAATTGATTTAACTCTTCTTGCATAGCAAGGACCCAAAATTCATCACTCAAAGCATCATCAACATTTTTGGGTTCAATTTGAGAAATAAAAGCTAAATTAACAATAAACTTGAGTTTAGCTCTAGTAGTTACCCCTTTTGTAGTGTCACCTATAATGAGGTCTTGAGGGTGAGCTTTCTTGAATTACCAATCCTTTGGAAGTTCATCCTTCAAGGTAGGTTGAGGTATCTCCTCATTTTCCTTCTTGCTTGGATCTTCAAGTTCCAAAGACTTACTATCATTTTCTTCTTGTGTTTCCACAATCTCATTGTAACCTACAAGATCATCAACACTACAAACATCCTTTCTAGGATCAAGTGAGTTTGATTCATCAAATACCACATGCATTGACTCTTCAACTACTAGAGTTCTCTTATTAAATACTCTATATGCTTTGCTAAAGATGGAATAGCCTAGGAAAATTCCTTCATCAGCTTTGGAATCAAATTTCCCAAGATTATCCTTGGTGTTCAATATAAAGCACTTACATCCAAATACTCTTAGATATGATATTTTGGGTTTTCTATTGTTCAATAGCTTATAAGATGTTTTATTTAAAATTGGTCTTTTGAAAACTCGGTTTGAAATATAACAAGATGTGTTAACGGCTTCTGCCCAAAAGTATAGAGGCAAATTATACTCATGAAGCATTGTTCTGGCCATTTCCATAAGAGTTCTATTTTTCCTTTCAACTACCCCATTTTGTTGAGGAGTTCTAGGAGATGAAAATGTATGAGAAATACCATTTTCATTACAATAGTTTTTGAAAAATTCATTTTCAAATTCGGTTCCATTATCACTTCTAATGGATGAAATACAAAATCCTTTTTCTTTTTGAACTCTTTTTCCAAAATTTTCAAAAGCTTTAAATGCAACATTCTTATGAGCAAGAAAACACACCCAAGTGTATCTAGAGTAATCATCAACCAAAACATAAGCATAGTGCATTCCACCAAGACTAGCAACTCTAGTTGGTCCAAACAAATCCATATGTATAAGTTAAAATGGTCTAGAAGTGGACACTATATTTTTTAGCTTAAATGAAGGCTTAGATTATTTTCCCTTTTGACAAGCATCACAAGGTTTATCCTTAGTGAATTCAAGCTTAGGTAAACCAATCACAACTTCATGTTTGCAAAGATCATTCAAAAGCTTAAAATTTGTATGTCCTAACCTTCTATGCCATGTCCATGTGTCATGGGAAATTGACATTAAGCATTTTATGTCTTTGTTATCAATTTTATTCAAATCAATAACATAAACGTTATCTACTCTTTCACCACTAAAAATTACTTTGTCCTCATCAAGACTACTAACAAAGCAATTTCTATGATAGAAAGTCACCTTATTTCCCATATCACATAATTGACTTATACTTAGCAAATTATGTTTAAGACCATCAACAAACAACACATGATGTATAGATAAGGATTGAGGATTACCTATTTCTCTAATGCTAATAATTTTTCCTTTTGCATTATCACCGAAAGTAATATGTCCTCCATCCTTAGCATCAAGTTTGTTGAATTGCTCCTTGTCTCCCATCATGTGCCTTGAACATCCACTATCGAGATACCACTTGCTTTTTGTTCTTCCAGATTTCAAGCACACCTATATAAAACATTTTAAATGTTCTTTTGAACCCAAACCTTTCTTGGTCTAGGTTGGTTAGTTTCAAGATAATCCAAAGGAAGCAAATTCATGTGCAGTTTTCTATAAAAGCACACATTATTGGTATGTCCTTTGATCATGCAATATGAACATACAACATTTTTAAACTTATTTCTCCTAAAATGAAATACTTTCCTAGTATGTGCAGCATGCCTTTGGTGTTATGTGTATCTCTTATTATTTTGTGACATTGAGTGAGACATACATTGGCAATGGTGATGAGCATTTTGATAAGTTTGTGCAATATGTTTATGTGCATTATGTTGTGCAGCACACTTATTATAATTATGTCTAGTGTACATATAAGCATGCTTAGGTTGAGGTGCTCTAGATTGAGCCTTACCTCTTTATGTTAATGAAGGGTTAATCTTATGAGATTTTGCCTTACTATTTAACACATGAGATTTTTTAGCTTGAATCTCATTAGAGGTTGAAGAAGTAGAATCATGTGAAGCTTTAACAAAAGTAATATGTGATGAGGATGATGAAGACATTCCATTTTTATATCCAATTCCATGATTATCTCCATAAAATTTTTGAGAGTCAAGAAGACTATCTAAAGTTTCTTTTTCTCTCTTAAATTTAGCAATGGAATTTTTTAATTCTAAGACTTCCTTAGAAAGCTTATGATTTTCATCATTTGCTTTCTTAAATTGGTCTTCCAAAGAATTAGAAGACTTAGCATCACTAACAAGTTTTTCATTTGATGCAACAAGTTTAGCAAAATCAATTTTTAAACATTCAAAATTCTTACTTAAGCTAGCTAACTCATGTTTATATTTTTTCTTCTTAAATAACAAAATTTTGCATTTAGCAAGCAATTTGCTCACAATAGAGCTCTCATCATCATCATCACAATGTTCATCATAATCATCAAAGGAAGAGTAAAAAGTGGATAGTACCTCATTTTCGTTTTCAATGGCCATGAAGCAAAGATTGGCAACTTCTTATTGTTCCTCTTCCTCTTTGGATTCGGAGGAATTATCATAAGTAGCTTTGAATGCCTTCTTCTTATCTTTTGGTCCCTTGCTCTTGAATTTGAGTTTGGGACATTCATTTCTAATGTGTCCCGGTTTCTTGCATTTATAGCAAGTAACCTCTTTTGTTTTCTTCCTTCCATCTCCTTCGAACTTCTTGTTGAAGTCCCTTATTCTTGAGAAATTTTTCTTTCTTAAGAACTTCTTAAAGTTCCTAGTGAGCATGGCAATGTCACCATCTTCATCACTAGAATCTTTAATGCTTTCCTCTTCACTATCTTCTTGAAGAGCTTTTAGAGCAATGCTCTTTTTCTTTTCTTCTTTCTCTTCTTGTTCTTCACGTCTTTGCTTGATGGTGAGCTCATGTGTCAAGAGCTTACCAATGAGCACATCAGTTAATAGAGTGGAGAGGTCTTGAGCTTCCTCAATTGAGGTAACACGAGATTCCCAATCCTTCTTAGGTAGGATTCTTAGAATCTTGTTATTTACCTCTTCCTTGGAGAAATGTTTTCCAAGTTTCTTGAGGGTTATGAGGAGAGCATTGAGACAGTTTGTCATCTCCGTCATTGATTCTTGAGGCTTCATTTTGAAGAGTTCATATTCATACATATAAAGTTGAACCTTCTTGTTTCTTACTTGAATGTTGCCTTCATAGTGATTCTCCAAGGTCTCCCATATTTCTTTAGCCAAAATGCAATGTTGAAGCTTGCCTCCTTCTTCTCTTGTCATGGAGGAGACTAGAGTAATCATAGCCTTTTTATTTTTGTGATTTTCTTCCTTTTGATCAACACTCCATTGGCTTCTTGCAAGTGTAGTTACCATACCATCAATGATAATTGTAAGTGGTTCCCAACCTCTTAGGACAATATCCCAAAGTTTGATAGAATCACAATCAAGATATAATTCCATTTTGAATTTCCAATGTGGATAGTCACTACCATCAAAGAAAGGTCTAAGAGAAGAGATATTTTCTGATTCACTCCCCATGATCATGTATTCTAACAATGAAGTACCTAGAATTCAAGCTCTGATACCAATTGAAAGAGTCTTAGAGGAGGGTGAATAGGACTATCGAACAAAAATGGGAAATTAAAGGAATTATTTGCAAGAAGTGAGTAAGAGTAGATAAGGAAGAATGATGAACATAAATATTTAAGGAGTTCGGATTCTCAAATAATCCTATGTCTCCACCTAACTTATCCCCAAGTTAGGATTTTTTAATCACCCAAAATCTTATTAACAAGATTGAGAATACATAAGAGTTTTATGGCTCACTCTTACAACCTTACAATCTTGAGTTTTCAAGGCTCACTCAAAAACCAAATTCCCAAGTGTTTTAATGGCTAAACACTTAAACCAATTCTTTTAGAATAGAATCTCACTTCCCATTTTCTAAACCTAGAAAATAGAAGAATAAGAATGTCTATTCTAATCACTCACCAACTCTCATAAGAGTTATACACAAAGAATTTGTTTGAAAAAAAGTTTTAGAGCTCAATTGAATGTTTAAGAAAGTGATAAATGATGCACAAGTTTTCTTAACCTTTCAATTGAATTCTAAGTTGTGTTTATATAGAAAAACACTCAAA
Organism: Mallotus nudiflorus; assembly: GCA_947683625.1. Lineage (NCBI taxonomy): Eukaryota > Viridiplantae > Streptophyta > Magnoliopsida > Malpighiales > Euphorbiaceae > Mallotus > Mallotus nudiflorus. Next base: position 869,960 of record CANTUR010000143.1, read on the forward strand.
AATGTAGTTTTTTGATGTATCAATCATTTCTCCAACGTTTAGAATTGATTTTGAATCAATTCTTGAACTTATGGCTGCTTACGAGCGCCTCATGAGTGAACAGTGCTTGTAAGGGGTGAAATTATAGTCGTTTCCTTTAAAAATTCCCATTGGAATGCTGTTAGGGGTATGCTCATGAGCATTTCATGAGCCACCAGCTCATGTGGAGCACTCGTGAGGAGCACTGCCATCTTTTGGCAAAAATGTGCTCTAAATGCTCCATTGACGGACTACTCATGACCACTTCAAAAGATGCTCATGTACAGGACTGAAAAAGATCGATTCAACCAAAATTTTCTTTATAAAAGTTGTAGATAATTTTCTTATCTTTCTATAAAACTTCTAATTACCTTATTTGGACATCTTTAGCTCAAGATATTTCTGAATTACCAAGAGCTATGCAAACTGAAATGCAAGCTGCATATGCTGACTTCAACTGAAGATTTTCATACCCAAATGAATTTGGATTTTTATGAGCAAGCATAATTTAGAAATCTTAAGATGTCTACTTCAAAAGTGAAGAGACTCATTTTCACATTTAAGAGCTCTAAGTGAGTCAAAAGTCTTCTTCAATCTCAGAGGTTCAATCAGCCTGAAAAGTCACTATTCACCCAAAAGTGTATATGCTTGGTATATGTTTGGTATATAATTCCCTACACACTTAATTGAAATTATTAGTATAAAAATTTATTGTCAAAGTCCAAAATTAGGAGTTTGATCATGCAAATGGTCAACAATACCACTTGCTTTTTTGTTTTGTGGATTTCAAGCACATCTCAATTTTATTTTCAAGGGCCATGAAGTAAAGATTGGCCACTTCTTATTGTTCCTTTTCCTCTTCAGATTCAGAGGAATCATCCCAAGTAGCTTTGAATGCCTTCTTCTTATCTTTTGCTCCATTGTTTTTTATTTTGAGTTTGGGACACTTACTTCTAATATGTCTTAGTTTCTTGCATTCATAGCAAGTAACCTCCTTAGTTTTTTTCTTACCATCTCCTTTGAACTTCTTGTTCAAGTCCCTCATTCTTGAGAAGTTTTTCTTTCTTAAAAACTTCTTAAAGTTCCTAGTAAGCATGGCAATGTCACCATCTTCATCACTATAATCTTTTATGTTTTCCTCTTCATTGTCTTCTTAAAAAGCTTTTAAAGTAATGCACATTTTCTTTTCTTCTTTCTCTTATTGATCTTCACCTCTTTGCTTTATAGTGAGCTCATATGTTAAGTGCTTACCAATGAGCACATCGATTTATAGAGTGGAAAGGTCTTCAGCTTCCTCAATTGAAGTAACACGAGATTCCCAATCCTCCTTAGGTAGAATTCTTATAATCTTATTGTTTACCTCTTCATTAGAGAAATGTTTTCCAAGTTGCTTAAGGGTTGTAAGGAGAGCATTGAGATGATTTTTCATCTTTGTGATTGATTCATGAGGCTTCATTTTGAAGAGTTCATATTCATATATATAAAGTTAAACCTTTTTGCTTCTTATTTGAATGTTGCCTTCATAGTGGTTTTCTAAGGTCTCTGACATTTCTTTGGCTGACATACAATGTTGAAGCTTGCTTCCTTCTTCTGTTGTCATTGAAGAGACTAGAGTAATCATAGCATTTTTATTTTTGTGATTTTTTTTCCTTTTGATCAATACTCTATTAGCTTCTTGCAAGAGTAGTTACCACACCATCAATGATAGTTGTAGGTGGTTCCCAACCTTTTAGGATAATGTCCCAAAGTTTAATAGAATCATAAACAACATATAATTCAATTTTGAATTTCCAATGTGGACAGTCACTACCTCAAATAATGGTCTAAAAGAAGAGATGTTTGTGATTCAATCCCTATGATCTTGTATTCTAGTAATGAAGTACCTAGAATTCAAGCTCTGAAACAAATTGAAAAGAGTCTTAAAGGGGGTGAATAGGATTTTCAAATAAAAATGAGAAATTAAAAGAATTTTTTGCAAGAATTGAATGGAAGTTGAGAAAGAAGAATGAAGAACACAAAAATATAAGGATTTTGAATTCAACAATAATCCTATGTCTCCACCTAACTTATCGTCAAGTTATACTTTTCAATCACCCATAATCTTATTCACATGATTGAGATTGCATAAGAGTTTTATGAATCACTCTTAAAACCTTACAACTTGAGTTTTCAAGGCTCACTCAAAAAACCAAATCCTAAGTGTTTTAATGGACAACACTTAAACCAATTCTTGTAGAGATAAATCTCAATTCTCTTCTAATCTATCACAAGATTTAAGATGAAGAGAAATTCTATTTCTAACACACAACCAACTCTTACAAGAGTTATATAAAAAAAATTGTTTAAGAGAATTTGAGAGCTTAATTGAAAGCTTAAAAAAGAATGAATGATAAAAAATTTCTTAACTTCCATTCAGCTCTTAAGGTGTTTATATAGATAAACACTAAAAAATATAGCTGTTAGAGGTGAAAATAATGTGTCCAATATCTATATTTTGAATTCAATGTTTATAATTTTGAATTACTGAAGGTGATGCTATCAAATAGCTATGCATGGATTGAAACTGTAATTGCCTACTGAAGACGTTCGATTTTGTCAATGGTTTCTTCATAAAAATTAAAGATTTTTTACTTAGCTTTCCAAATCATTTTAAATACCTCAATTGGACTTCTGTACCTCAAGACATGTCCAAAATACTAAGAGTTGTGCAATCTAAATTGCAGACTATTGTCAAACAACTATACACAGGTTTAACCCGTGATTTTATATTAAAGACGTTTGAATTTGCCCAAACTTTCTTCATAAAAGTTGTACATAATTAACTTATCTTTTCATATCAATTTGAATCACCTCAACTAGAAATTTTTAACTTAAGATATGTCCAAAATACTAAGAGTTGTGTAATTTAAAATGTAGACTACTATCAAACAACTATGCACAAGTTGAAGCCATGATTTTTTATTTGAGACATTTGAATTTGTCCAACTTTCTTCACAAAAGTTGTAGATATTTGACTCGGCTTTCCATACCATTTTGAATTACCTCAATTGGGTTTTTGTAACTTAAGATATGTCTAAAATACTAAGAGATGTGCGACCTAAAATGGTAGCTGTATATGTTGATTTTGACTTAATATTTGCATACACAAATGAACTAAGATTTTGACAAGCGAGCCAAATTCAAAAAGATTAAGATGTCTATTTCAAATGTGAACAAGATAACTTTCTCATTATAAAGCTCTAAGGATGTCAAAAGTCTTTTTGAATCTCAGAGGTCAAATCAACCCAAAATAATCATATTTCATTTTAATTTCCAATGGAATTCTAACTTATACACACTTAAACAAACAAATTAAATGCTCAAAATTAAGTCTGTTAAGATTAAAATCAATATTGATTATTGCTAAGGTCAACAATAAATAATTTGAATGAACTAATTGTGCACATGCATGCTTGGCTTTGTATGTGCTCCCCTTCTCCAACATGGTTTGCTTACCCTTCAACTACTTCAGTGTTGCTGGTGCATGATCTTTAAGTTTATTATCTGGTAGATTAATTATGTTTACAGAGAGTATAATATAGTAGCAGCTCCCTTAAATTTCTTTCCTACTCATTGTACTTATATTACTCTTCTCATGCTTTATAAAGTCAAAAATTGTTGTCGGAGTTTGAGAAATGGACATTGTACAGCCAGCAATAGCATTATATATGTAAAAATGAACACTATATATAGGATACATGTGAACTCTTTTCACAAATCATATATATTTATGGGAATAAAGTATTATATTTTGCATATTTTGTGTATGTTTATACCTCCATCCTCACATCACAATAGCAAACATTCAATATGTAAGAGAGATTAAAAAAAAATCTTGAAACAATATAATATATATTGACTATGGTAGAATTTGGTGCAAGTATTTGAGTCAAATATACTTGCACCAAATGGGCACAACATACAAAAATTTGGCACTGATATATATTTTTTGAAAATTAGAAGTATATTAGTGCATTATTTTGGCAAAAAAGTGGCTTGCATAACCTTTCTAATGATTATATGATGGACTCCATGTACATTTTAAATTATTTTATTATAGATATAACAAAATATATTCTCATTTTTATTTAAAGACATTCTTAACATTATTAAATTATTTCTTTTATTGATATTTTAAAATTCAATTAAGCTGCTTTTTTTATTTTCTAATTTAATTAATTAATTAATTTTATATTTTATAACAAGAGATTTTAATATTTTATTTTCTCCCATACAAAGCACAGTTGATGCCTAGTTTATGGATATTGTGTTTGTCTTTCTTGATTGGATCAGTGTCATGTAATTTTATTAATTATTTTTACATTAATTTATAACTTAGTTTTTATTTACATATTTTATTTGTCTTTTTACAGTTATTATCAGTTTTTGTTTATAATTCAATTATAATCAATTAAATTTGTTTAAAAATCATTCTTTTTATATTTTAATTTGTTTAGAATATTTTATTTTACAAAATTTACTAATCAAAACTAAAGCAATGAAAAAATTGAATAATTATTCTGCCAATCCTAATTTTACCTTAATTAATCTATTAATCCTAGCCCTAATTGTTCAAAAGCATGTACTTAATAAAACAGAATTAACCTAATCCTAATTCTTCAAGGACAAGTAACTAATATTACTATTTATTAATATGAACCAAAATCCTAATATTTACTTCCAATCTCAATTCTCCTTGTGATTGTCTAATCTTGTTTACTTCTTCTTTACTACTACAATTTCCCCTTTCGTTTTGAATTGCTAAGCCACCGCCATGTCTTCTGAGTTATTCAATTCTCTGCTTTTTGGTGACAACGAAGAATTTCAGTCTTTTCTCGCTGAAGATCTTCGTGGTTTTTGTTTTGATCAGCTATTTACTACTCAACACCATCACTCATCTGCTCCTGTGGTTCCATTTCTATTCTTGATGGGTGATGACGATGAAGCTTCAATAATGGCGCATATATCTACCGCCGCTGAAGAAGAAGAAGAAGAAGACGAACAGCCTCCAGTTACAGTGCAAGCTAATCCACCGACCCAAGAATAGTTTGAAAAATTGGAGAATCTGATGATCGAAGTACCTGATTTGTTTGTTCTGTTTGCTTGGAAGAGTTCTCTGTCGGTTCTGAAGCTAAGCGTTTGCGATGCTTTCATGTCTACCATCGCGACTGCATTGCCAAATGGATTATGAATAACAATACCTGTCCTCTTTGTCGATCTCAAATCCATACCTCTCGTTCATCAGATAAAGAATCGTAATCGGAGCATTGGGTTAATTTTAACAAAAAATATATATTTTTGGAATCTCTCCTTCGCTGGTGATCTTTAGCAGAAGAAGGATTGGGCATCCTAAAGGCAGATGAGATGCTTAGCTAAAGTTGTTATCTGATTGTTCATTGCAAGAGTTGTTTGCTTGCAGAATTTGTATCTGATATTTTGTTGCATCGTTTGACATTGAAGATTTCAGTTATGTATATAATTAAGTGAATTTATTACATATTTCATGTTCTCTATTTGGTTTGCTAATTAAAAGTAGTTGTCATATATTAAAATTTATATTTCAGGACTTAGAAAACTCAAGATTGTGAAATTAGTCAGCTGAATGCTATGTTTCCCAAGCTGTACTGTTGTGTACTTGTGGATATGGACTGCTAATGCTCCATGTGAATGCAAAGTCGAATTTCATTCATGGATTCGTCAACATCATCCATTTTCCAAAATTTGCTAGAATTGCGACAGGTTCAAAACTAGCTTAGGGAGATTGATGGTCAATTGCAAATAGAGGGCTCTATTTATCTTCAGCTGTTTCTTTAAGCCATATGGGACTAACTTTATCTAGAGACAGATTCCTTTAGACATCTAAAAATGTCCAAACCCTGAGACTTGAGAACAACAAATTTTGTGATCATTGGCAAGTTTGAAAGGCTGGTAAGAACTGTTATGATTTTTACATGTTGCGATAAAAACAGCAGGAAGATAGTCTATGAGGAACATGTATATTGCATTATCAATGTAGGTGTGTTTTGACAGTACTAAATCTGAAATTTTTAATTTTCCTTCATTGTTTACTAAATTGGCAGTGACTAGTGAAAAGAAATATAAACAACTTCAAGAAATTTATTTTTAATTGAGATAGAGCTATGTGTGGAATTGAATATACAAATGCTTTACAATATATATATACATATATATATATATATATATATATATATATATATATATATATTAAAGAGAAACTGAATAAATTAATCCGAGGAAGATCCTCAAATATACCTAAATGGGCACAAGTGGGCACTTCTATCAAAATAACATCCTGTTAAAGAGTAAGAGCCCACTTGGCGAGAGCAAGTAGCATGTCAAGGTACATAACAAAATGAAATAGCAAGAAACATAACAGAAAGCTGAAAGACGTCATCCAGCACCAAACCAACATAATCAATGCCCATTAGCTGCTGCAATAATCCGAAAATCATCGAGAAATTATCAGATTACAATTCCAAGCACCTGAAACCAGTGTCCCAAGCAATTTGCAGGCCAAAAAGGAGCGCCTGTGCTTCAAGAAGCATCACATCTGGAATCCAAGGAACATTTCGACCAGCAGAAGCTATCATACACTTCAATTTTTCTCATCACATTTAGGATCCGATGAAGCTCCCTGACTCTGATTAGCTCTGAAATTATCCAAAAATACTGCTGCTGACAGTCCCAGCATCTAAATTCTGGCCTCTGAACAACAAAGAGTTCCTAGCATTCCAATGAACCACAAGGTGACAGCCACTAACTCCACATCTCCTCGAACCAGTTTGGAAACAAGGAAAGAGAACCAGCCTACCAGATTCTGATGGGGCATGAAATCTGTAAGAAGGGCCAGAGGGCTCGAGAGCCAAATACTCCGAGACCAGGTACAGTTCTTAAAAGTATGCACATCCGATTCACCCCATTCACCACAAAGAGGACATTTATTCAGGACTGAGATGCGCCTGGCATACAAAAAGCCTGAAAGCGAGGAAGAAGACTTTTTTTAAAAAAAAAAAAAAACTATACAAAACACACATAATGCCGGCACACACTCAGTTAGGGAGACGCTCTTCATAAAATCGCGACACACTCTTCATAAAAAATTTATAAATACATGCTAACCCATGTAACTCAAACAATTAAATTTATTCTCATTTGATCATATGTATCATACACTGCTTTTTTTTGTTTGTATAAATTTAACTTGCCATCGAAATATTGAGAAAAAAAATATATGTAGTATAATGGTTAATTTAGAAGCAACCATAAATAATCAAATTATTCACATTTGATCATAACCTCAAGTAAATTAATTATTCTGATTTTAAAGCTGAATTCAAGTTTCCTTTTTTTCACTAACGTATTTTTTAGTTAAGTTCAATCCTAGAATGATTTCAATTTTTTTCTTCTTCTAGATTAAAAAAAAAAAAGAACCAGTTAAATTCTCCCATGTTGTGCGCATGCAAATAATAATGAAATAATTTAATAACAATAAATTTTCAACAATTTAAACATTTTTTACACATTTAAATATTTGAGTTTCATTATTTCAATATCTATCATGTATAATTGAAGGACAACTGATGAATTTTCATTGCTGTTATTAATTTTTTTCTTCAATTTGGGGTATACCAGAAATTTGAATCTATTAATTGGCATAGTTTGATGTAACATATGTTTTCATTTGCATTTTGGAGACAACATATTTTATAATTTGTTTGTGCACTCCAACAAATATACTGAATCATCTTGTGCTACCAAATATTTTAAAACTATAACTCTTATATTTTTTTTTTTTTTGTTGCGACCAACACTCAAAAGTTATGAAATAGTTGTTATTCTATAATCCACTAATATGTGTATTTAAGTGGATTTTTTTCTTAGATTTAAGACCACACTCATTACATAAAGTTACAGAGCTCAAAGCTCAAAATGTGCCTAAAATAAGAAGATAAAGTTTCTCACAAGTGGCATTATAATTGTGAGCATTCTCATGAATCAAATGAGAGCCAAATTCATATAATTTGGACTGGCAATGGCCCTCACGGTCATGACCATTATCATCACGATCGAGAACATCCCAATCATGATCCCGAGCAAGTTGGACTCAAGTGAATGAAAAAGGTAGTCGTGTTCATGGGCGTGGTCACCGCTATGACCAAGCCCATGAACACCACTACTAGTTTGTCTTGGCAACTCTTATAACAGCTAGTCCATAGCTTCAACAGCTATGAAACTAAAGGTCACAATCATGACACCTCCCATCACGATTGTGAGCATCATTTTTCCTGCAAAAAGTGAAAGAAACATTAAATGAAGATGGAGATTTGATTGGGGACAAAAATCAAAGCTCCAACAGCCATATTTTGGCCCCTCCAATATAAATATAAGCTCAAGACATCATTTAAAGAGTTAGAGACCTTATGGAGAAAATTATTATGTAAAAGTCAATTAGCTATATGTAACTGTTTCTTTCATATTTTCCTTTTTATATCCTTTATTTGTAAACAAACCCTTGTTAAGTTTGTGTATACCCTTCTTATGAAAGTTGGGTGAGTTATAGGGTTAGGATTCTTTCATCTACTCATTCTTTAGGATTAAAGAAGAGGGTAGTGAGGTTATTTCTCTTTAGGTTATTATGGATCCTTGAAAAACAACCTATTGTAAAGGTTTTGAGTTAGCCTTGAAAACTTAATTGGAAATATTTAAGTGTGAGCCTTGAAAATACTTGGAAAAAGGTTTTGAGTGAGCCTAGAAAACTCATTATTATAAGGTTTGGTATAAGCCATTGAAAATATCATTTTGTAATCAATCTTGGGAATAAAACTTATGTAGATAATTAAAATTCCTAACTTGGGGATGAACTAAATGGAGACGTAAGTTCATTAAGGAACCAAACTCTTTAATTTTTTTGTTCAGGTTTTCCTTCTTGTTCTTATTCTTATTAAAATTCATTTTTCCTAAATCACCTTTAATTTTTATTTGGTATCAGAGCTTATGTTCCAGGTACTTAATTACTTGAATTCAAGATCATGGGGAGTGAATGGTTTTTTTTTCAAACCTTTATACCTTTCTTTGATGGATGTGATTACCTACATTAGATGCATAGAATGGAGCTTTACTTTGATAGTGATCCCATTAGATTATAGGACATAATATTATATGGGTGGAACCCTCCAATGAAGATGGTGGATGGTATTAAAGTTTCAAAGGAGAGAAAGAAGTTGTCTTAAGAAGAAAAAGAGGAGAACCATAAAAAAAGGGCTATATTGGTTCTTATTGCCTTAATGTCAAAAGAGGAAGGAGACAAAATTTAACATTGCATTTCAGTTAAGGAGATGTAGAAGACCTTAGAAAATCATTATGAAGGCAGCATCCAAGTGAGATCTACGAAAGTTCAACTCCATTTATACGAGTATAAACTCTTCAAGATAAAACCTCATAAGTATATCACTGAAATGACAAATTGATTAAATACCCTCTTAATAATCTTAGGGAAGTGAGGCAAGCACTATTCAAAAAAGGAGATCAACACCAAAATTATACAAGTGATACCCAAGAAGGATTAGGAGTCAAGAGTGACTTTAATTAAAGAATATTATGATCTCTCCAATCTCCCAATCGACATCTTGATTGGTAAGCTTCTCACTCATAAGCTTACCTTGAGATAAAAGGAAGAAGAGATATAAGGCAGCAAAGAAAAAAAAGAAGAGCCTAGCATTCAAAGCATCATAAAACTCAAGTGATGAAAGTGAACTTGATGATTCAAGTGAAGATTTTGTAGAAATTGCATCATTCATAAGATACTTCATAAAGTACTTAAACAAGAAAAACTTAAGTAAGCACAAGGAGTTCAAGAGAGGTGGATTCAAAAAGGCCAAAAAAGTCATATGCTTCAAGTATAAGAGACTCGATCACATTCAATAGAAATGTCCTAAGCTCAAGCATAAGTATAAGGGAGCAAATAAAAGGGGAAAAGCTTTTAAAGCTACTTAAGATGACTTTTCTTAATCGAAGATAAAGGAGGAGCAACAAGAGTTATCAAACCTTTGCTTCATGGCTTTAGAGGAAAATTTTACGGTACCTTTATTATCTAACTCTTCTTATGATTATTCTTATGATGACTTGTGTAATAATGATGGGGATCTTGATGATGAGAGATTCTTAATTAGAAAATTAGTTTTGAAATGTCAAAAATTACTTTATAAGAAAAAGTTTTCAAATTTATGTAAGAGCTTTGTAGATTTGAAATTAGTATTTTCAAATGCTAGTTCTTTAAATAAAAAATTAACTCTTGATTTGAAAACAGTTATCTCTTTAAAAGAAAATTCTAAATAGTGTTCAAAAAGAAAATGACTTGCTTTCAAAAGATATTTTAGAATTCAAAGGTACCATTTCTAAATTTCAAAAAGGGAAAGAGACTCCTGATCATCTCCTAGATAGTCAAAGGTCTCATAGTTTGAAATGTGGAGTTGGTTTTTCTAATGGAGCTTTTACATCATCAAGTCTCCCTAAGTTTGTCAAAACTACTCTTGATCCATCCTTCATTCCTTATGAGAGCTCTAAAGCTCAAGATTCTAAGGTTAAAAGTCTCAAGAATCCAAATGTCAAGGCAAAGCCTCTAAAGGCTAATAGTCCTACAGTTCAAGATTTCAAAGCTAAGACTAAGAAACAATAAAAGGCACAAACATATGCACATTATGCCTCAAAAATTCATGCATTGTTATCATTATGATCTACATACTCATTCTAGACCATTTGTGTTTATAAAAGCCACCAACCATCATAACCATGCTAAACTTGCATATATTGGTAGGCAAAATAGATTTTCAAAAATTAAATTTTTTTTATTGCATGAAAATTGGACATACTAATAATGTATATTACTATAGAAGACTTCATCTTAATCTCCTACCTAAAAATCATTTTGAGACAAAAAGGTGTTTAATCTCATTTTGAGTATAAGTAGTTAAAGTTATAAATATCCTAACTGTTAATAAGCTAAAACAATTAATATATATAGTTTATCAATGGATATGTAAACATTAATATGTCCAAAGAGAATTTGACCTTTTGCATGATCAAATGCTTTTCAAAAAAATTGCATAATTTTAATGTGCTATTCTATCATTATTTTTTACTTGGCATCATTTTTCACTTAGTAGACTACATATTGAAAATTATGATTGCTACTGGAAATTCTTTAATATATACTTTGCTTGGTAAATATTTCACTTTCTATTATTAACGTTTCACTTAATTTTTATTAAGAACCAATAGGCACTATACCTTTTTCACTTCGTTCACTATTTTTTTTATTGGTATCCTTACGGTTTATTTAGAATTCATTGGATATTTGGCATCCATTTTATTTTTTGGTCCCTTAGGTTTCAATTGGTATCATTCACCTTATTTAATTTACTTTCTTAAATTTTATTTGACATTTTTTGTTTCCTCCCTTTTTCACTTTGACAAAGGGGGATAAAAATTTCGCATTTTTAATGATAATGATTATGCTTGAATTATAACTAGAATGCCAAATCAAGGGAGAAACTAAATATCTAATGTATTTAAATGATATTTAGTTTGTTTAGCTTCCCTTAGTATATATTAAGGGAGAGAAATTTTTAAATCCCTTAGTATATGATCAAGGGGGAGTATTAAGCATAAATGCACACACATACACTTAATGATTTTTCATTTTCATTCAAAATTTTATAATCAAAGTTAAAAAGAGGGACATTGTTGACCTTTGCATTATCAGTAACTAATTACCCTTGGTTTTGACTTTAATAATCAATTTTAATATACTAATATGTGTATTTTAGTTAGGTTTAAGACTACACTCATTAGATAAAGTTATATAACTCAAAACATGCCCAAAACATAAAGACAAGGCTACTCATGAGTGGCATCATGGTCATGAGGCAAATAAGAGCTGAATTCATGTAATATAGAGTGCCAATGGCCCTTATGGTCATGAACATTATTATCACGATTGGGAGCATTCCAATCATGATCCCGACCAATTTGGACTCAAGTGAATAAAAAAGGTAGTGGCACTCAAGGGCTCATTCATGGCCATGACTGGGACTATAAGCACAATTGGTGTGTCCTAATAACTCTTATAACGACTATTTCATAGCTGCAATGGCTACAAAACTAAGGGTCACGATCGTGAAACCTTGCACTATGACCATGAGCAATATTTTTCCTACAAAAAAATGAAAGAAACATTAAATCAAGATGGACGTTTGGTTAGGAATGAAAATCATAGCTATATTTTGGCCCCTTCATTATAAATACAAGCTAAAAACATTATTTGAAGAGTTAGAGACTTTGTGAAGAAAATTATTTTGTAAATTTCATTGAGCTATAATTGCTTCTTTTATATTGTCCTTTGCATATCCTTTATTTATAAACCAACTCTTGTTAAGTTTATGTATGTCATCCTGATAAGAGTTGGATGAGTGATAGAGTTATGATTCTTTTATCTACTCATTCTTTAGGGTTGAAAAAGTGGGTACTAAGGTTCTTTCTCTTTAAGTTGTTATTAATCTTTGAAAAATAACTTACTGTAAATGTTTTGAGTTAGCCTTGAAAACTTAATTATAAGGTTTAAGTATGAGCCTTAAAAACACTTGGAAAAAGGTTTTGAGTGAGCCTAGAAAACTCATTATTATAAGGTTTGATGCGTTTAGATAGAGAGGTTTAGCGCGCATCTAAAATCTTAGTAACTGTAACACTGTTTGAGCTCAAGGCTCTAGGGAACACACTAACCATATCACAAAAACATGGCATCAAGATGAGGAGTCGCCACCTATGGTAATACTTGAGACAACTTATGAGTGGTGGTAACTTGATTCCTTAAAAGAGAGTTAGCATCACACCAAAATAATGCTGGGTATGGAAAACTAACTTCTTTTAGTTTTGTGTTTATTTAAAATTACTTTATGAATTACTATCTTATTCCCTATTTACATGCAATTTCATTTTAAACCCTCGCTTAAACAATTAACTTCAGGCAACTAGTCTCATGAAAAACATATAAACATTGCATCCATTGAAAGTGAAGCATCCCTAAATTAATGTAATATGCATTGATTGTATTAAGGTTAGTTAATTCTACATATATTTATTTACAAGTGAATTGGAAACTAAAAGCAAGCCTACATTTTAATTTTATTAATGAGTCTAAATCTACTTATTTTAATTCTAAAGAAAATGATCCTAAGTCTATTTATTTTAAGGGAGTTGAATTATATTGATATGGATTAGTGGGTCTAGTTCTAAATTTATTTTAAATCTTAAAATGATCTTAAGTCTATTAATTTTAAAATGGGCTAAATTTAATGGATTGAACTATGTTTAAATTAATTTTAATTCTATAGTGAGCTTATATCTAAATTAACCTAAATGCACTTAAAATTATTTTAAAGTTAAATTAAACCTAAACTAATTTTACGGGCCCATTTTATGTGTTAGATCTAAATAGAGGCTAGTAAGCCTAAAACGAAATGGAATGCAAAATAAAAGCCCAAGCAATCACATCAAATAAAATAAACATACATAATGTGTTCCTAGACATTTTACTTGCAACCTAATTTTATTTACTGTCCCATTAATTTTAATTAGAGTTTATTAGGTGAACCTAATTTATTAATTAATTTTAAACAAACATAAAATAAAATTTTACTATTCTCCCACTATTATGACTATTACAATATCTACATATAAAAATTAAACCTAATTAACACAGTCCAACAAACTAAATAAATAAAACAACACAAAATAAATAAATAGCCTAAAATCTATACAAAACTTTTACAAAGTTTTTAAGTTATGGCATTTCATGGATTTTCATGGATGTCATTTAGCTCAGTTACCCCATGTGCTTAGGTTACTCCCACCATAGCAATCATAAAAACATAGAAAAGAAACAAATAATAAAATAATAAATATAAATAAAATAAAAATCAAAGAAAAGAAGAAGGGATGAATGAACTGAACGTAGTATTAATTGCTTTTCAGAGTAGTTTTGTTCACCATATTTCTTGGAATCAAGTCTACACCTCTTGATTTCTTTATCTCAAGCTTACTATGTTTTTAGAACTTTAAGTACGTGAAAGAAAAAAAAAATTTGGAATTTTTTCTCTATGTCAAAGCTTTTTTTTTTTTTCTTTTTTCTCTCTAGTAAAAGCTCCCTCCCCCATTAAAAACAAAAAACAAAACAAAATAAAAGAGATAAACACAACCTCATGTGATTTTGATAATCACAGGAGATTCATTTAATTTTTTTTTAAAAAATCTTTTGTTTATTTGATAAAACAAAGAGATAAATTCACATTTATCAAAATAATAATAATAGCACATTTATCTCTTTTTTATTATTTTTGAGCCAATCAAAATTTAGAAAAAAAAAATTGAAAAATAAAAAAATTCATAGTGGAGCCAATCGGAGGTAATTTAGCCTTTTATTTTTCTTACTTATAATAACAAATAGACCCTTAAAAGAAAAAAAATTATAATTAAATCCTTAAAACGTTGCAATTAAGTCCTAAAATTCAAAATTTTAAATCTAAAGACCTATTTATAATAAAGTGTCATCATCGAATCCTCTGTCGTATATACACTTGAATCATCCCGAAATTAGGTACTTATAGTCTGAATCATTGAAAACACCATTTTGTAATCAATTTTGAGAATAAGATTGGTGTGAGTGATTGAAAATCCTAATTTGAAGATAAGTTAGGTGAAGACGTAGATTTATTAAGAAATTGAATCCTTTAATTCTTTTTGTTCATGTTTACCTTCTTGTTCTTATTCTTGTTAAAATTCATTCTTCCTAGATTACCTTTAATTTTCCTTTTAATTTTCAATTTTCCTCTAAACCTCAATTAGCACTATTTACCCCCAAGAAATTAATAAATTAACTATTCTTAAAATAAACTAATTATTATATTGTGTAATTTTGTTACTTATTTTGTTGTCGTTATGAAAATTAGTTTTTTGTTATTATTTATTTTATTTGTCATTTATACATTTGTTATTCTTATTTGCTTTGTTTGTATTTCAACTATAATAAGGGATGGGCACTACAAAACTTAATTTACGGTGAAAACTTAAAGTGACAAGTTTAATTTGTTGTCTCTTTAATTACTTAAATCTATATGTACAATAACAAAGTAAATTCTTGTCTTTATAAATTAGACTTAAAATGATAAAATTCATTTGATATCTCTATATAGGATGAAGATTTTGCACTTCGAACTTTTATTTCTACACTCCTTGATTGATAATTCTAAGGTGTAGATGACCTAAATATCCTTAAGTTTAATGTCTACTTTTATTATAATTTTTTATTGTCACAATGCACTATTAATATTTTTAAATTTTAAATGATAGAAATATTTAAAATTTCAATACTAAAAATTTTTAAACCTATTTATTGCTTAATAATTAAATTATAACTATGCGAAACAATTACTTTAATCTTTTGAGATTTCCAAAATGCATAAATCCTTAATAAGTACTTTTTTATTTAAAAAGTAATACTAATATTTTCGTGTAAAATAATTTACTTTTATTTTTCAGTGGGAGAAATAAATTATTCTAAAATTTTCAAACTTTAATTTTTAAAAATTTATATAAAACTCTTAATTTTAATTTTATATATAATTTATTTTTAAAAAAAATTGAGATCCAATGTCAGTAGGTGCACCTAATCATCCTAATTATGTTTACACAATCTTAGCACCTTTGTCATCTAAAAAGAGTCAAAATATTATTAATAAAAAGAAAAAGTAAATCCAAAAAACAACAAAGAACACGTAATCAACATAAACGAAACCTCTCTACAGCACTAGAATCTTCAAAAAGAAAATGAGTACAAGAAGCAAGACAAGAGTGCTACCAATGAAAATCTATTTGATGAACTCCAAACTTAGCTACATTATCCGCCACACCATTTCCTTCATGGGAAATATGGGAAACAACAAAACTCAAGCACTTTAAATCTTTTAAGCATGAATCCTATTAATGTCGAACCACCCATGGAACCTAAACAAAACGGGATTAAAATAAATGCACAACCTAGGTCAAATCACACTCTAACCATAAGTTACACAAACTTAAATTCCTTGCCTTTCGAACAACAAACATAGCAACTTTCAACTCTGTAAGGTAAGCAAAAATAGTTCCTGTATTAAAAACAAAAGCTCTTGTAACATAGGCTCTAGAATTGTGGAAGACTTTACCTATACCAGATAATCCTAAAGATCCAACTACCGAACCATCAGTGTTAATTTTGACCCAACCTAAGATAAGAGGATACCAAGTGATGCTAATAATCTTAAGAGCTTTAGAAGGAATAACATTTATATTCAATAATAAAAGAGTATGCAAATCTATCATAAAATTAGTCATCAAACTATGATTAAAGAAAGCACACTCCTTTATCATCCTCCAAAGTCTATGCAATGCTAGAAAAATATCAAGTTGTACACTTTCAAAAATTATTAAATTCTAGCAATGACTTATTAACCAAATAGCACTAATAATGGTTGAATTCCATAGTACTTTAACCTGTGAACTAAAAGTGCAACTAACATCAATAAGAGAAAATAAAGATCCTAAATAAGAGAGAGGATGTTGAAAGGTATTACCAATAGCATTCCAAATTTCTTTAGTAAATGAGCACTAAATAAAATATGATCAACTATTTCCAGAGCAATATGACAGAAGCAAAACTGAGATGCTATATAAAAACCTTTCTTGATCAAATTATCCTCAGTTGGCAAATGGCCAAAATAGGCTTGCCAACCTAGAATGGATCTTAAAGGAGGTAAAAATTCTTTCAAAAAAATTAAGAGCAAGAAACCACATAAAGAGAGTGAGTAGAAAGCATAGCCTTTATTGAATATTTCCCATTGATGAAATGAAGGCAAGGACAAACATCTAAACTATTTTTAAAGGCTGAATTTAATAGATTTTATTTTTAACATCCAACGAAAGCTTTTCAGTAAGCGGCGAAACCCCATTAATAAGAAAATAAAAAATTAGTGCATCCAATTTAGCTTATTAATAATAAAGGATATGAAGCCTAGAAACCAAAGAAGATTTAATCCATTCATCCATCCAAAAATTCAAAGAAGAAAAAGAACCAATCAACCACCTTATAGAATCTTTCATTCGCCCACAAAAGGCCTTAATCGAACTCCAAATAAAAGAAGAGACTGGAGTAAGCTTTATACAACTTAAAGCTGATATCAACAAGTTCTAACCAGAGATAATGGAAAAGATTTATAAGTAATCAAGTCCCAAAATAGTTTTCCAAGAAGTGCCAAATTCATCTGCTCTAGATCTTTGATCCCCAAACCACCATTCTTTTTATTTAAACTATAAGTTGACTAAGGAATAACCACTAATTTCTGACTATCAATAGATCTAGTCCAAAGAAAATTATAAATACACCATTTCATATGAATCAACAAGCTTCTCGGACACTTATAGATAAAAAAAGAAAGCAAAAAAGAACTCAAAATTACAAAATTAATAAGCATTAACCTCCCAGCCATAGAAAGAGACAAGCCCTTATAATTAGCAAACTTACTAATAATCCTATCAACAATAGGCTAAAATCACTTTCTACGAGTAGCACCTTAGAAAAAGGAACTCCAAGATAGAAAAAAGGAATAGAGCCACTATTGATCCTTATAATCTCCTTTAATCTTCAAAAAGAAATAGCCTTACCAAAATAAATGTTAGACTTGATCCAATTAACTGTTTGACTTGAAAGGTTACCATACTCATGAAAAATGTGAGCAAACAACCTAATATTTTTAGTAAAAGCCTTTCCAAAGATAAGAACATCATCATCATATAATACATAAGAAGGTAATAAAGACTCTTTGGAATGAGACAATCTATCAAAAAGATCATCCAAAGCAACCTTAGAAATCCATTTACTCAAAAAATCCTTAACCAAAATAAAAAAGAAGAGGAGACAAAATATCTCCTTGTCTAACACCTTGAAGTAAGCAAAAAAACCTTTAAGGAAACCATTAACCATAATTGAGACCCTAGTAGAAGAGAAAATCTCAAGAATCCAATCCTAAAACTAAAAAGAGAAACCAAAAGCTTGTAAGACATTAACAATAAAATTCCAATCCACAATATAAAAAGCCTTCTGAATATCAATATTTAGGGCCATATTCCCACTAAAATAGTGCTTATTAAGCATATTAACTCCTTCAGAAGCAATTGGTATACAATGGGAAATATTTAAATTTTTAATAAAACTAAATTGATTATAAAAGATAATATTCATGGCAACCAGTGACAAACTATCAACACTAATCTTAGTAATAATTTTATAAAAAAAAAAATTGCTAAGAATGATAAGGTGAAATTACTCAATCAAAATAAGATTTTTCACCTTAGGAACTAAAACCATAAAATTAGAATTAAAACCCAAAATAATTTTCCCTGAGATGAAAAAACTTTTAACAGCATTACACACATCTAAACTAATAATATCCTGATAAGCTCTAAAGAATAGACCAGTAAAACCATATGAGCCTAGAGCACTATGAGGGTCCATCATGAAAAAACATTCCTTAATATCCTTAAAAGAAGGACAACGGATAAGCTGAGAGTTTTCATTATCCATAACCAAGGATGGAACAATATCTTTAATCAAAGAAAAGTTAGAAAACATACTTATATTTGGGCCAAAAAGCTTCCTATAAAACTCCACCACATGATTCTCAATAGCATTCAAATTGTCAGTAATAATCCCATTAATTTTCTGAGCAAAAATCCCTTATAAAGGCTACCTTATAGAAATAAGATGATGACAAAAAAAGAGTTCCTATCACTTTTTTCTAGCCAATGAACTCTACTTTTTTTCTTTAAGAAAAATCTCCTGCTTAATGAGATGAGTCTCCAAAGTAGTATAACCTTATAATTCTTTGTTATGAAGGTCATCCAAAATTCCTTAAATAGGAATGGAATTCAGACATTCAAAAGGATAGTTTGAGCTTTAGAAATATTTTAACTGGGATTTCCAAACACATTTTTATTCAAATGTTCTAGAACCTATATAAGATTTCTCAGCTTAATAGCTAAAACTTATATTAGAGGAAGCCAACCATATCATACAACCAATGCATAGCAATTAAATCACGAAGAGAACTACGAGTAACCTATATTGCTTGAAATTTGAATTGAGGAATCCGAGCAAAACCATTATAATAATTCAATAACAAAGGTGTATGATATGAATGATACTTTTGAAGAGCCAAACAATTGATTAATCAAGATGTGAAAAAACCAATAGAAGCCAATGAGCGATTCGGCATACTCTCTACTTTGTCAGAACCCAAACACCTACTGAGCACCTCTAATTGGGATGCCCATCAAACAACAAGAATTAATAAAAGATATAAACTTATAATAAGAATGAATTGCAGGAGCTCTACCAGTTTTTTCTTAAGATCCAAGAACTGCATTAAAATCCCCAATAACTAACCAGCAATTAGGAGCATAATTAACAAGATTATTTAAATCATTTTAAAGCTCAATCTGTTTATTGCTCCACACACTACCATAAACACAACTAATCCACTAAACTTGATTACTAAAATAAAAAGCTTCCTAACATACTAATTGTGAACATGAATCCATGAGGGCACTAAAGTAGGAGAATTCCACAAAATCCAAATAGAAGGAAAAGGGCTGCAATTAGAGGTAATAAATAAAACCTAATGAGGACTAGTAATGAGAAGAAATACATTAAAAATGCACCATAGGTTCCACAATACAAACCAAATCTAGTTTATTTTGCTTGCAATACTGAAAAACAATTCCAAAAAAATACCTTCACAAATTAAGTCTAAGAGGCTAAGTCATAGACCTATTGAACTAAAATTTCTTTTTAAACTATATAAGGGCTATGTCTTCAACACCAACATACACTAGAGCTACATCATCATCAACATTGACTAGAGCTAGAGTCAAAGCCGATTTCCCCTGTAGCAAATCCTTTATGGGCAGAATAATATGCCCCTAAATTGAATTCAACTCCTCAACCACAGGAGGAATAACATCATTCATGGAACGCATATGATCGAAGATGTAACTTACAGGAACATAATGTTTCAATTTGGGTTTGGGTTACTAGATTTTCTTTGTTTCCTTAACAGGCAAACGAGCTATGTCATTAAAGGATTTGCTTTTTCTTCTGCAATCATGAGAGGCATGATCGATGTTAAAGAAAACATGACAAAACAATGGGAGATTTCATACACCACCTCAATGAAAAAACTCTTGCTGACTCGTTCCACCAATAAATTTTTTGGCAATGAGCTAGTAAAATCAACATCCACTAAAACATGTGCATGATGACCAAATTCACCATTAATGGTGGTATTATCAATTTTTAATGGAACACCTATTCCTTTAGCAATCAAAGCCAATATCTTGGGGTGCCAATATTCTCGTGGAAAACTGTAAAGCCTCATAATTTGTGCATTAATGGATTTTTTATCTATAGGATCAAAATCGGGAGTCCAGTGTTGTAAACAAAATAGCCTAGGCTTTAATGGTATAGTCCCTCTACACCATATTGAGCTCTTTTCTGCACTAGAATTCAAAATAACATGGTGATATCCACAAACAAGAGAAATTAATTTCCAATTTGTTGAAAGATCCCAAATTGATGTGAGCTTCTGCTTCAAATCAGCGAGTTTCCATGGCTTATCACCTTTAGAGAGAACAAAACAAGCAATAAGGGCATGCTTACAGATCGACAACCACTACTCATATATTTGCTGGTAAACCTTAATGGCAATATAACCACCCTTATAAGAAGTTGGAGACTCCACAAAAGAAAAGGGAGATCTGATGACGACTGCAGCATATGACTGTTTTGCTGTCGGTTTGGCAATGGATGGCGCAAACATATCGCCATGGCTGAGATCATCCATGATGGAGAAGAGATAACCAAGACGGCTGATGCCGCTTCTTGGTGAGCGGGAAGTTCTGAAAGAGGCAGTTAGATTACGGACTCTTTTCAAAGCATTTTAACAGTCATTTTTCTATTAATTTGTTGAAAGATCTTTATATAATTTAAAATACGATTTAAGCTAATCAATTGACTTACCTTTTTATATCTCATTTTATTTTCTTAAAAAAATAAAAGTAATATTATATTAATTATTATAGATTTTAGTTGTCATATTCTTATATCTTTGTTTTATTATTTTGATGGTGTATGAAAATACTTGTTAAAAATAAAATAATAAAAAATAAAAAATATAGACATTAATTAATATATTAATGTGTCTAATGCCATGGTGAAGTTTTAAAACTGCGAACTGTCAGAATTGTTCCATGTTGCAACGAAAACTGCAGGAAGAGAGTCTCTAAGGAACACATATCTAGCATTGATGTAGGTGCGTTTTACGGGAATTATTCTTTGCGGTTGTTTCCCCCCCCCCCCCCCCCCCCCCCCAAATTGTGGTACTTTTGAAAAACAATACCAATCTTTAAATTAACTTTTTATTTTATTTTTCAAGTGTACAAAAAATATATTATTACCTTATTTAAAATAATGTATTTCAATAATTATTTGTTATATATTTTTAAAGTGAATAATATATTTTAAAATGAATTAAATGAATAATAATAGTAACAAAATAATAAAATTTATGTTCTTTTATTTTATAATTTTTTATTATACATGTAACATATATGATTGAGGAAAATGTATTAAAAAACATCTATGTATTACTTTAACAATAAAAAAAATTTATAAGTTACAACTAATTCAAAACTGCATTATATAAATTCATTTTATTTGTATGAAATTCATATTTTTATTTCAATTTACTCAAGATCTAGTGGACATGGATTATATTATATGGATTAGTTGTATCTTTATTTTTGAACATTTTTTTCATTTTATGGTAGAAAAGAAAAAAAAAAAGTTTACCAAATTTTTATTATTTTTAATTTATGTCTGCTTTTAAAAAAGGAATTTCGTCATTTTAAGTGAGAAATGACTATATTATTTTAAAAGAATTTTATAGTTACACGATATGGAGCTGCCATACCCTTATTTCCAACTTTTCTCATTTTATGGTAGAACAAAGAATAAATTGATATTTTTATATTTTATAAATATCAAATTAAATATATGTTTATATATCTTTAAAGTATATAGTTTCTATTTTATGAAGAATAAATTGATATTTTTATATTTTATATTTTATAAAAACTATTACATGTGTTATATCTCTTATAAAATTAAAATTTTTAAAATTAAAAAGTTACTTTAATATTTTTTATAGTTTAAAATTTTAGTAGTTATATATTTTTATCGGATGGTAAAATAAATTTATTTTCATTATACTGTAAAAATAAAAAATAATGCTAAAATAATTAAACTATTAAAATTTAATTGTTTAAAAATGCATCTAAAATAGGCGATTATATTTTAGTAGTTTAATGATTATAATTTTGTCTATTTTAGATGTATTTTTAAACAATTAAATTTTAATAGTTATAATTACAAGTCCTTGTAGTATAGCATATTTATAATTAAACAATGTTTCCAAACAAAAAAGATTATAATTAAACATAAATTAACTAAAACTTTTTTGATAAAAAAAATTAATAATTTCTAATTTTATTCGTATAAATACACACATAATAAAGAATTAGCTCTTATTATGGTACAAATATTTATATCTATATAAATGAAATTAAAACCGTTAGATTTATTTTTATTTAGTTACAATTATTAATTATTTTTGAATACCAATATCTATAAAATGTATCAATAGCTATAATTATATTAGTAGTAATTTATTATTTTAATTTCATTTGTATATATACAAATATTTGTATTATAGAAGGACTTGAAATAAAGGTTCATTTATTTAAAAGCAAACCGAAATCCACATATAATCAAATTATGACCAAATGCATATTTTCACTCCTAAACTTTATATGATTAACTTTTTATACCTTTCAATTTTGATTTTTTTTTTGTTTATGTTGAACTTATTTAATCTCTATGGTAAATGAAATCAATGCATTTTATGAACAAACACTTATATAAATAAAAGAAAAACTTACGCGTATTAACATAAAATTTAATTTAAGAAGATATTATACTAAAAGAGGAATTTTTTTTTTTTCAATTTTTCTTTGTATTTCTGACATTTTTATTAATTTAAAACATATTTTCAACATCACTCATGAGCAAAATGGGTAGACATTTTACTGAGGAAACCAAGGATTAAAACTCTCTTCCCCGCGCGGGATTGTAGTGTTGATGTTTAACAACTTGATTTAACTGTTAAAAAAAAACATATTTTTAGTATTTCCTGTATTTAATATAGAGTTTAAAATTAAAATTTTGTACAGAATTAAAAAATACAGTTTTTGAAGATGAAAAAAATAAAAATAAAAATATAAAGTGCTATAAAAATAATGAAAATTGAAAAAGGATTATATAAATTTTGTTTTCTTTTGGTAAATAAGAGGGGAGTTCATTGAATCGAAATATAATCTATTTACGCCAGCTCAAATGGCCCAGAAGAGTCAAGCTCTTATCTTTAAACGAAAGATGGGCTCATTTGTTCAGTTGAGCTAAGCCCATGACGCCATAAGGATGAGGTGGTAGCAGGTGAAGGCTATTTTGTTCTTTTGGACAGTTAACAAATTATCCATTAATGTGGTTATTTCCTTAATGTAGTTTAGGAAGATTTAATGATGATTTATTTCCTTTGTCTATTTTAGGTAAGTCTTTAAATGATTTTTATTTCCTTTCTTAGTCGGGCTTTAGGGCTTATAAATGCCAAAGCTTGTGCATTGTAAATTCTTTACATATTTTTATACAAATTCAATTATATTATTAGTTCATTCTCTTTCAAAGACCTAGTGTCTATTTTATCTTCTAATCCCAATGATCAAAGCTTTCCGGTGAAGCAAAGCTCCTATTTGATTTACTTTAGATAGGTAAAAAGGATCTTCAACCTATTTGTTACCCCTGTTGCCACCCTTAGCTGGGAACAAAGTCCATTACCTTCTACCCATTTCTGTGATATTGTGAAAAGCTCATATAGAGCCATTTAAAACATTCAAAAGGTGTTTAGGCCAATTCTCTCATTTTTATCGGTCAAACATCTTTTTGGCATGCCTAGTGGGACATTTATATGCATGTATAGACAAGATCATACAAAGCTAATACCATGGCAAACAAATCAAGCAAGAGGACTGCCTTAAACTATAAGACCAATGTGTCTAATGGTTATCCGTAAGAGCATGGCCAAATTAGACCTATAGATTTAAGGGAGGAATATGATCGCACCTTGCCTCCATGTAGGCAACCAATCCTCATCAAGGAGGATGTGGAGTTCCTTAAAGATGAAGTGTCCAGGGACAACCATACTCTTTTTAATTATCTGGTCGCCTATATAACACTGGTCTTGAGATTGACCATGGAGAGGAATGAGTCATTCCAGATGCAGTCTTAGAAGCAATTAAGGATGAATGTCAACCTTCACCGCTTGGTGTCAATCCTGAATGATAAAAAAATGTCAAGCTTCCTAGGTATTCCTCTGACACAAATAAATATAATAGTGAAAAGGCTTGATGATAATGAAAGAAATTTCCAAGCCCGATCTATTAACTATAATGATAATCGTTATCATGGTCGGGCAATGGGTCATAATACTAATCGGACTAGTATAATCTTCACATATAATGACCAAGGTTGAGAATTAGAATTAACAAGCCACGATATTGACCACATCAATAGTCCTACACATGGCCAAAACCAAGAATATAAATATGAGTATCAACCACCAGTGATAGATTAAAGCCTTTTAACAGACACCATAGAAAAAATAGGAATAGATTTTAAACCCATTTCTAGGCTGATGTACAGTAAAACCTATCCTGATTGGTTAAATAAGTTACATCCATTTCCTAAGGGATATAAAATGCCGAAATTGTATTATTCTCAAGTAAAGACAAATTCTAATCTTCTATCGAACATGTAGCGAGAGGCATCGATAAATGACTTTTAGAGGCTGAGACCCTTTGGCAATTCCCTTACTAAATCGGCCTTTCACCTAATACAAACACTTACCTTCCAATTCTATAACCACATGGAAAGACCTGAAAGAAAAATTCCATATGAAATTCTATAAGGCTAGGCCTGATATCTTACTAGCCAATTTAGGTAAGATTAAACAGTTACTAATGAGTTTATAGAACAATATGTAATGAAATTTCATAAGCTCAGGACTCAATGCCATTTGATTATTAGTGAGGCCAAATGTGTCCCTATTGTGGTTAGGGGACTTAACTACACAATGAGAGAGCACTTTGAAGGCCACCATATTAGGGATTTGTTTCAACTCATTACTCTTCTTGATAGCTACGAGAGGTTGCTCAAAAGGAAGGACTAAAGGAGGTCTTCCTCAAAAGGGACTTATTACCAAGACCCCCTTGAAGTATTGGCTATAAACTAAGAGTATAAGATCATTTCTAATGATGAGGCCATTAATGTGGGTACAAACCTAATAAGTGTTAGGCGTTAAAAAGGCTAATGGTAGTAAAAAAGAAGAGGAATCCTAAGACCAATCAGATAGCCAAGGAGTACTCCTTTTATCTTATTAAGGCCAATGATATCTTTGATGCCCTAATCAAATATAGCTAGATTAAATTTTCTGATGGCCAAGTCATCCCTCTTCTAGAGGATTAGGCTGGTAAAGAGTATTATAAGTGGCATAATTCTTGGAGGCATACTACTAATAATTGTGTTGCTTTTAGGAATATTATTCAAAAGGCCATTGATGAGGGCAAGCTACTGTTACCAAGGAAAGGGAAATCGATCTCTATAGACATGATACCACCATGGATACCATGCATTGTGCTCTTTCCCAAAAATGTGAAAGTACTCGACTTAAGGAAGGGAGAGCCATGGACTCCAGATTGGCATAAAGTAAGAGTAGAATTGAAACTACCAGAGGATGAAAGGGTAAAGAGCTTAAAGGTAAATAAGGAAGTTACCTTCACTAATGAGGAGGAAGTCACCTTCCCTACCTACCAACATTCCTTTAAACACACTCTGAAGAAGCATAGTAGATTACCAAAGCATATAAGATGAGATTGATCTCATTCCCCTAATTGGTTAAAAGCAAAGACAGCTAAATAAAAGTCACCCTTATCCTATAGTAAAGGTTGATCTTAGTCACCATAACGGCTACAATTAAGGGTTAGGCTAAATAAGATTCCTTAATAGGGTCATAGCCATTCACCTAATTAGCCAAATGCCAAGACATTCAAACTAAAGGCAATCGAGAAATGGTAAAGGTATAGGTCTAAACCTAAAGTCTTTAAAAGGGTATGGTATCTTAATAAGGATGGGAGGATAAACATTACTAAAACCTAAAAAAGGATGCAGAGGCTTCGCTAATCTGCCTGATAGGGTCATGAGCCTACCACCTCTAAGATTACAGTTAGGAGAAGGCTACATGAAATAAAAAAGGAAGAGAACACTAATCAACCTTTAATGCTTAAAAGAGATAAAATTCCTACAGAAAAAGAGCATGAGAAAAGAGTTACCGATGACATAGAGAGGGTTGTTAAAAAGATGTATAGTGGGAAGATTAACCCTCAAAAGAAGACATATTCAAATTTTAACATTCACAAGGATGATAAAAGGAAGAGAAAGGTGCAATGGCATTGGTTTGCTAATGAGGAAAGATTCAAGATGGTCCACTACCCCCACCATTACCAAAGGAAGGTAATTCAAGTTCTAACATCAATATGGTAACTTTGCCTAATAAGTTCAAATCAAAGGTTGGCTAGAGATCCATATTAGATAGAGATATAATTACACCTAATGATTATGAATAGGACAACGAACTAGGGGCATTTCTAACTATTCCATAGCCCAATCCTCTTATGACCCGGCATATTCGATCACTATATATTAAGGTTGATTTCAATAGAGTTAAAATAAGGAGGGTCTTAGTTGATAATGGTGCTTTTCTCAACATTCTACCTCTCAAAACCCTAAATAAAATCGGTCTAAAAATAACGGACCTTGAAAAAACTGATATTATAATTATTGATTTTGTTGGGCATGATCGGGCTATAGAAAGATACATTATGTTAAATGTCAAAATAGGCAGACATTAATTACTTGGGAGTTTCTTGGTGATGGATGTGAAGACTAACTATAATATGCTTTTTGGCAGGGACTAGATTCACTCAAATGCCTGTGTACCCTCCTCTTTGCATCAAATGTTATTTATATAGAGACATAAAAGGAATGTAGATGTCATTCATAAGGACTATAACTAATTTGAAGAGGAGGCTTTTCATGTAGAGGCCATGTTATTCCTTCCCCATTTCATTGGCTACAAAAAATGCACCAAGCCAAGCATCACACTAAATTGACCTTCAATTGTGGCAATAGGAGAATCCAA
The DNA here is from genome assembly GCA_947683625.1 of Mallotus nudiflorus. Taxonomy (NCBI): domain Eukaryota; kingdom Viridiplantae; phylum Streptophyta; class Magnoliopsida; order Malpighiales; family Euphorbiaceae; genus Mallotus; species Mallotus nudiflorus. The sequence goes on from CANTUR010000143.1 coordinate 897,547, forward strand.
TTGATCGAGTGTATCTTTGAAGAAGAGGACCAAGATCTAGTAGGCCAATTAAAGGTAGGTGATATGCACATTCTTACAAATAAATTAGGGGATGATCCTATTCAAACTCCAAACATGCTAAAAGTGATTAACCTTAGGACTAATGCCAATAAATAACCAATTTACATAAATGCAAACCTTAGTCCTGAGTTTGAGGCTAGGATGGTACAACTGCTAATACAGTTCAAGGATTACTTACCCTGGATTTTTGAGGAAATTCCCAGTCTAGATCAATAACTAGTAGAGCATAAGTTTCCTAGCAAACCTAACTATCAGCCTCATATCCAACATCCTAGAAGGATGTCTAAAGATGTCAAGAAGCTTATGGCTGATGAGATCACTAGGTTAATTAAAGTGGGCTTCATCATAAAGGCATAATACACACAGTGGCTGTCCAGTATAGTGTCTGTGGTGAAGAAAAATGGCAAGATTAGGGTGTGTATTGAATTTATAAACTTGAACTTTGCCACACCAAAGGATGAATATCCTATGCCAATGGCTGATATGCTAATTGATATTGCATCCAAGCATATAATCCTCAGCCTCATGGCTAGTCATTCAGGCTATAATGAAATCGATAAAAGATACCAATGAAAGTAAAATGGCCTTTTGGTGCTGAGGAGCCTTAGGGAGTTATGAATGGGTGGTAATGCCTTTCAGCCTTAAAAATGTAGGAGCTACGTATCAACGAGCTATGCATGAGATCTTCAGTCCTATAATTGGAGAATTTATAAAAGTTTATATAGATAATGTAATCATCAAGTCTAAGGTTGATACATAGTATCTAAATCATATAAGAACAACATTTGAAAGAATAAGGCTGCATCAACTAAAAATGAACCCACTCAAGTATGCATTTAGGGTTCCAGTAACTCACTTTTTAGGATTCTTGGTACACCAACAAAGGGTGGAAGTAGATGCCAACAAAGCTAAAGATATCATTCAAGTTACATCTTCAAAGTCCAAAAAAGAGCTATAAAGGTTAATAGACCAAATAAATTACCTTAGGCAATTTATTTCTAATACAGCATACTGATTAAGAATTTGGTCACCCCTACTAAAGCTGAAATATTAAGACATTATATGGATAACCGAACATCAATATGCCTTTTACTATATCAAGACATACTTAACTCATCTGCCTATAATGACTAGGCCCATGCTAAAACTCCCTTTGATCTTATATATATAGACCTTAAAACTCTCCATAGGTAATCTATTAATACAAGAGTAAGAAGGTTATGAATGGTCAATGTACTATCTTAGTCGAGCTTTAACTGATACAGATATGAGGTATTCTCTTATTAAATAACTCAAACATTGTTTATTCTTTTCATTTATTAAGTTGAGGTATTACCTATTGCCTTCTATGGTATGGGTAATCAGCAAAATTGAAGTTATCAAATATATCCTCTTAAGACAGTTTCTCTAAAATAGGCTTAAGAAATAGGTAATGGCTTTTTCAAAGTTCATGCTGAAGTATGTGCCTTATAAGGTAGTCAATGGTTAGGTTCTGGCCTATTTTTTAATCGATAATCCTTTATTGGATATCTCAGTTGAATTCTATGAAGTAAAGGGATAAAAGGCTTAGTTTGAGAGTTCAAGGTCCTCATTGAGCTTGGGGGAACTGTAATATTGGAATCACCACATGGCATTATGATAAAGCTATCATTCCCACTCAATTTACCATGTATAAAAAATCTAGCCAAATATGAAGCTCTTCTAATAACACTTGATATCCTTGCTGAGCTTGGAGTATATGATGTGGAAATCTTTGGCTATTTAATGCAGGTGGTAAAGCAGGTTTCTAAGGAATATAAGTGTGAATCAACCACATTAGGTCCATATTACAATAAATTTTAGCCCATGTTGAAAGGTTTTAATAACCTGATTATAATATTTAGAAAGGGAGGTTAATAGTGAAGTGAATGACTTAGTCCAATTGGGTTATAGTTACAAATGCAAAATTCAATCTATACTAACATTAATTAGGCCATATTCTTTATTACTAGTAAATTCTAATGATCCTTGTTAGGTGGCTATGATTGACTTGGAGGCTAATTGGTGATTAGAGATTAAAGAACACCTTAACAATTTATCACCATTAGCCATTCACCAAACCAGAGTTTTGGTAACTAAAATACTCTTGCTTGATAGAGAGGTTATATAGATGATCAATCTCTGGTGAGCTTTTTAGGTGCATTAACCCTAAAAAAATCAATGTTGATCATGGCTGAGGCTCACAAAAGAATTGTATAGGCCCATCAAGGAAGGAGAAAGATGAAGTGGCCAATATAGCAATATAGGTATATTTGGTCAACCATGGAGAAAGATTGTAATGACAATGCTAAAGCATATGAGGCTTGCTAGAAATATAAGTTGATTCTGTATATACTAGTTGAGGATATACACTCAATTGTCAAGCTTTGACCATTTAGAAGATCGGTAATAGACATCATTAGCAAGGTGTACCCACTATCATCTAAGGGCCATGGGTTCATGCTCATTGCCACATATTATTTCACTAAATGGGTGGAGGGATTACCATTAAAAACCATTAATGAACAATTGATCATAGAATTTATCACCAAACATATTATATATTGCCTTGGGATTCCAAAGACTATAACTACTGAACAAGGCATCATGTGTACTAGAGAGGAGATTCAGGCTTTTGCTCAAAATTACAAAATTATGCTACTCCATTCATCGCCCTACTATGCCTAAGTAAATGGATAGGCTGAAGAAATTGACAAATTAGTGAAGATGGTGATTCAAAATTCCATTGAAGAAAAACCTCGAGTATGGCATGAAACCTTATATGAAATCCTTTAGGCTTTAAGGACTAGCTAGACATCGGCTACATGAACCTTTTATTTCAAGCTTATGTATGACCATGAAGCCATATTGCTGTTGGAACTAATGGTGGCATCATTAAGATTACAAGTGCATTCAAACTTATCAGTCTCATAATAGACTCGGATCATATTACATGAGTTAAAAAAATTAAATGAAGAAAGGCTCCTAACGTATAACTGAATGGTTGTACAAAAAAAAAGTTGATCGTTCATATAATAAGAGAGTTAAACATAACTTCTTTAAGGAAGAAGCTAATGTTACCAATGAGTCTTAATGATTAAGCACATAGCAAGTGGAGTCCCAACTAGGAAGGATCATTCTTAATAATTCAAGTATTGAGAGGTGGTACTTATCTATTGGTTGATAAGGATGGTACCCCCTATGGGAGATTAATTAATGAAAAATACCTAAAAGCTTATTTCCTATCTATATGGGATGGTGTAGATCAGTTAATGTTCAACATAATTTAGATAATTTTATTGAAGTACTACAAGGCTGATCATATATTTTACAATATCTTAATTCCAAATTAAATGTTTAGTCCATGATAAAGGCTGATTGAATGCTTTTTGGCCACTATTATTTGATTAAAAGAATTATCCTTAAGGCCAATCTGTTGATTCCCAACCATGAGTTGTAATGCCTCAGTAAAACCATTCAATTTTGAATAAGGCCTCTAGGTTGATTATGTGTTTTGCTTAGCTAATTACCATTAAGGTTTATCAAACTCAGTCATAAACACAATTGGTAAAAATGATCCTTAATAAACAAAATTAAACCGTGAAAATTGATTATCATGTAAAATATATATATCCACTAAGCCAATAAAATTATGATATCTTCAAGCCATCCAGTAGGCCAATAAAATTATTAAATAATCCATGTGGCTGAAGACTAATAATAATTCATAATGATTATGTGGTTTTGAAGGTATTAATAAATTCAGCCAGAGCATCGGTGGAGTTCTCTTTGTATAGTATAATCGAATCCCTTTGCCCTTAGAGCTTGATTAACTGAAGGTGTAGGTTTTTTCTCTTCTCTTGAATCTCCTTCATTCAAGCACGTTGGGCTTATGTTTGCTTTACTCACCTTTGTTGAGCAGCTTAAAATTGAGCTAGATCAGCTTTCTTATCCTTTTGGGCTAAATCGAGATCTATCACCTGTCTTTATAAGGCCATAAGGGCTAGAGCAGTATTAAATATGATTTGCCTCTCTTTCTTAACAACATCTATAATCGTGACTGCCTCCTTATCTAGCTTTTTCTTCCTAGCATCCTTCTCTATAAGTCCTCCTATAAACTTATTAGTATTACAACAGTTGGTAATAAGGGTGGGAAAATTCTAATAATGGGATTCAATTATGTATTTTTGTTTGACTATGATATCTTAGTAGATATGAGCATTTTCATAAAGATATTTCAATAGTATAGCAACCTAATCGTGATTATTGTCATTAATGAATAAAAGGGAATGACCTTTAAAAACTCTACCAAGTCTTTGAGTCTCCTTTTAACCTCCCTAGAGATGTTGTTCTCAAAGTTGGCCATAACATCAATCATAACATCAATTATTTTATGATCATAAAAGGCATGGTCCCCATCACCCTCAGCCTTATACTCATTTAGCCATACCTTGATCCCATTAAACAAGGCAAATAAAGAGCCTTGTAAGTAAATCAGGTTAGAAGATCGGTAAAAATAAAAATAATTAAATATAAGAAAATTACCTAATTAAGCAAGTTAGGCATGATAGGGTCAAGATGTAGGGAGGCCGACTTAATTAGATATATATCCAGAGAAACCATAAAGGAGAGTTTCAAAGTACCCTCCTTGACAAGAGCAATGGCAAGGATGGATTGATCAGCTTTGCCAGAGGACTTGATATGGATTGGACCCTTGGCAAAAGAGATGGTAAGGTCCTGAACATTAGCTACTTTGGCCACATCTGAGGATAATTTGGAAGTGCTCTTTTTAAAAGACTAATATTGGGTCTTTACCTTCTTATGCTTTGGTGGATCCTCAACCATTTTGATCGATTTGTCTATAGCCTCTAAAAAATCCATAGTAAAAAATAAAATGTATGAGGATGAGAAATGAATCATAAGCCAAGACAACTACCTGATCATTTGATGAAGTAGTGTGCTAAGGAGGATATTGGCTGAATAACCAAGACCACTATTATAGGATCACCCTTAAAGTTACCAATAAAGCAAACTTTGCTTCTTGGCCTGAGTTTAGAAATAGCAAGATCAACTATGCTAAAGGGGACTGTTGAAACCTCTAGAGATCGATCAATATAAGAACATGAGCATATGTCCAAATTGGTCACCTCAGAAAAACTAGTGTTGGTTTGCAGATAGGTTGCATAGCTTCTGAGTTTGTATTCCCATATCAATTCACCTTAACTTCCTCCATCCTCCTTTGCATTTCATCTTAGTCTTAGTAATTGTACTTGTAGTGGTAAAAGCTTTCAAAATTGTGAATTTCACAAATATACTCACCCCTTGTCTTAGTTGGGCCCGACAAAGAAGATGAAGCCTGATCATCAGTCAACTCCCATTGCTGAAAATTTATAACCTTAGCTAGATAAATGAAAATGCTTATTACAAAAATAATCCTAGAGATGTTAAAATAATTCAATCTTATGAGGGTTGATGGGAAGAGGGCACAGTTTATAAGTTTGAGGCTGATAAAGCACAAACTCAAGCAAGTTTATCATAAAATTATAGAGTGCTGAATGTTAGCCAATTGAAAGATGGAACATTGCATGTCTGAAGTAGAGGAAAAGGGAGAGATTGGCAGTGGCCGAATTGCCTTGAAACTAGATGAGGTGAATAAAGTTCAACCCTGCATTGTTATTCCTAGGATCCAAAATTGATCCTAAAAAGGTATATCTTGACCTAACAGTATGCTCTCCCAGGCCGATGACCAATTAAGATAAGAGTCATGCTTGAAGTCATCAAACACCTATAATGGGCTAAAGATGGCCTAGACAGGTGGACATAAAAAGATGTATAATTGGTCCAAAGTGTTATAAAAAGAATGAAAAAAATTCACTAAAACTGGAATGTTTACATCTAAATAGATAAAGCTAGGAGGCATAACACCTCAAAGATTGAAATGCTAGTTTGAGAGGTCAATTAACTAGTTTAGGAAAGTAGATGTTGAACTAAAGTTATATGATCCATAAAGGATCAAGCCCAGATTTAAAATCATCTATGTCCACCGAGGGGATCAATTAATGCAAACCTCTATAAAGCTAACTTAACACAAAAGGACCTAGAGCTAGCTTACAACCATCGATTAGAGCCATAGCTACAGGAAGAAATTCTTTAGTTATTTTTATAGAGCTAGGGTAGCCGATAAAGCAACATAACCTGTATAAAAGGAATGCAATGTGTTCAGCCTTATTAGGAATTAAAAAAGATTTTATGTTTAACCCTATAAAGGGGTCATAGCTTCCATGTTCCTTCTTAAAGGAAATACCAAGCCCAGTAACATCAGCCTAAAAATGAGGATTGACCTCTTCTCTAAAAGGTTAGAGGCTGAACTTGATGGCCAAGTCATATAATGTGATGGACATCATATGCTCTCTGAACATGAAAACATTACAGGAGTGGAACTAGAATAATAAGATGGTCAATAGCAAGGGCTTATATATAAGAACCTCAGTTTTAAAAAGTTAAAAAATGTGATTGATACCTAGATCTTTCCATAAATTAGAATAATTGGCTTCTAATCAGGCTAAACAGGCTAAATAATCCTTTATTGGGTTTGGTTATAAGCGAATATAATATTTTTATCCAACAGGGTCATGTCATTAGGTCGATTAAACTTAAAGGGATCCTCTTGGCCTATTGGTACAAAGTTCCTAACCCATTTATCAGTTTCAATTAGTATAAGGCCTAGAATTATGGTGCTAGGATAATTAAAGGTTTGGAGAAGTACCTTAGGTGCAGTAGTTGAGGCCTAGAATATGGAGTTCGCCCTCTCTAGTGGGGCTAGGGGATCGGCCTCCTTATCAATTTTAGAAAAGGCAAGTCTCGTTGATTTTCCCATAATGACTTATAGCTGCAAGTGATAAGGAATTTAATCAACTAGCTAACTGACCAGTTAAGTAGAGCTAGCTAAGGCAGAAGGCATACCTAAATAAAAGATCTCAGAGCTAGAAACGTGTACATCGAATGCTTGAGAGACAAGCTCTGATGATAAAAAAGAGAAAGTGATTTTTTTTACAACAAGTGGGTCAAATAATAGCGACCATTCCCTTTTTATAAGAGTGATTTCAGGTAGTTACTAGAAAATGAAAAGGCATGTTGAATGATAAAATACCCTTACTTGAGTGGTAATAAGGGCGCGCTTGGGCCAGGTCATGCTAAACAAACCATTTTGGCTTTAAAGGCAACATATTCATCATATTAGCACAGGCCCCAATTATGATCCTAGGGGACATTGTTTACGCGAACTCAGATGGCCCATAAGAGTTAAGCTCTTATCTTTAAATAGAAGATGAGCTCATTTGTTCAGTTGGGCCAAGCCCATTATGCCATAAGGATGAAGGTGGCGATAAGTGAAGGCTATTTTGTTCTTTTGGACATTTGACTAATTGTCATTGATGTGGATTATTTCCTTAGTGTAGTTTCAAAAGTTTTAATTATGATTTAATTCCTTTGTTTATTTTAGGTAAGTCTTTAGATGATTTTAATTTCCTTTCCTGATCAGGCTTCATAGCTTATAAAAGCTAGAGCTTTTGCATTATAAACTCTCTAGACATTTTTACATAAATTTAATAATATTATCAGTTCATTCTCTTTTAAAGACCTAGTGTATATTTTATCTTTTGATCCCGATGATCAAAGCTTCTCGGTGAAGCAAAGCTCCTATTTGATTCACTTCAGATAGGTTAAAAGGGTCTTGAACCTATTTCTTACCCTTATTGTCAACATGAGTTGGTAACAAAGTCCATTACCTTCTGCCCATTTATGTAATATTGTGAAAGGCTCACATGAACCCATTTTAAATAATCAAAAGGTGTTTGGGCCGATTCCTTGATTTTTATCAATTAAACAAATTCAAAAATACTAATTGTTCTGTTGAGAAGTTTTCACCTCCAAAAAGACTGATCTGTGGCATTCTTGAATTTTGGTTATATAATTCCAAACACACTCACATTGTGTTTAAATCAATTCTATTAAAAAATTTAGAATTTGATACGAACATTGTTAACTTGTACCAAACCCATATTCAATCTTGATAACCTTGCCAAGGATCGTTCATAAATCAAGCAAAAAGAAACTTTAATTCCCAATAAGACCATTAAATAACCTACACTTAAGAACCTTAATTATAAAGAATTAAAGGTTGTTTAATATAAACCTAAGATTAACAAAGTCAATTTTAAGTCTAAATTAAACTAGGTTTGAATGTACCAAGCCTTCACTTGATAAATTCATAAAAGTTCTTTTAAGAACAAAAGAGAAAGACTTTAACCTCACAAGAATTGAAATTTTTAATTGATAAAACTTATTCTATTTCATTCTATAATGCTATGACCTTTATATAGGCATGTAAACATCCTTTGAAGGAATAGGTTTTCTTACTTATTCTTAAAGACACCTATAAAGGAAAATCCTTTACTAAATAGAATCCCTTCAAAAATATAACAACTAATGACAACTAAGTTTTGAAAAGTTAAATTGACAACTCATGACAACTAAGCCTTAAAAAGTCATATTGACAACTCATGACAACTAAACAAATAACTAATGACAACTAAGCTTTGAAGCATGCCATGTCACATGTCAAGTTAGATGTTGACCATTGACTTTGACTTGTTGACTTTGACTTTTGACTTTGACTTGGAATATCCTTGAATCTTCTCACATCTTGTAAAATCTTGTAGAATCTTCCTTATTGACTCCAAAATAGAAAATAACCCAAAAATTCGTCCAAGCTTTGTACTTGACTTTATTGATGTGTAGACTTCACAAATTTACCCTTTTGAGGATCGTATCATTCCCTCCCTCTTAAAGATGATTCATCCTCAAATCATACCCATCTTGTAAAGTTGGTATATTCAGATGTCCTCTAGGATCGAATACAAATACCTTGGTAAAGTACTTCTCCTTTGAAGCAATGATGCATATAAACAACTTTAGAATAATTTGAACTTGAGGACTTACTCGAAATGTAGCACTCATATTCACAAACTTGTAAATGTTCAATCCTTGTTTTTTCCTTATAAACTTAAAACATAAATATCTTAAGCTCTTTTTATTACAATTGAAAACTCCAATGATTCCCTTGAATAAAGTAAAATATTGTAGCTCTTTCTCAAACTTCATGCTAGGAATGAAATCTTTAATGATATTATTGACCTTGTAATGCATTACAACAACATCATCAAATGGATCTTCATATGGCACAAAGCTCTACAAAACAACTTTCAAAACACTAGAAAAAGAAAGATTATAATTATTAGTATCATCATGATGAATAACCATATTTTTATCCTTCATAAGGCTTTCAATCTCTAGTTTCCTCTTTTGTGCACAAACTTCCAAATTTCCCTCTTTATGGTGCATATACTCTTCATTATCACAATATGCACTCTTGATAACTTCTTAGTTAGTTAATCCTTCCACAAGTTCACTAGGTTACTAAAAAATTCGTGAACACTTTTTATCAGCTTCAATATCTCTTTCAAAAATCAATAATTTCTCATCAATTTCTTTACTAGGTTGGAAACTCTTGCCATTATCTTCAACTTCTTGTGATATTTCATCAAGTCTTTTGGCATTATTTTTCTCCAAAACCTCCACAATTTCTTCATTAACTATTTTCTCTTCAAAATCATTGTTCACACTTTCTTCATTAACCAAGACATGAATGTTATCATCCTCTTTAATAACTTGATCATCTACTTCAATGCATAATTGCTCTTTATATTTCTCACCATTCTCACTCAACCCTTTTTTAACACTTAACTCACTCAACTTAGTTTTAACACCCAACTCCCTCTTTTCTTTTCTCTCATCATGTCTCTCAACAACTTCAACATTCCTTGAACTTTGTTTATGCCCTTCAAAGTGATTATGCCAATCCTTATAATAATGATTTGGCATAAACCTCTTTTGTATGATAGTCTTTATCTGTTGCCATGTAGAGATATGTTCTTCTTCACAATACCTCTTTAAGACTACTAATTGATTCCACCAAGCTAGTGCATAGCCTATAAACGCACTGGTTGCAAGCTTGAATTTCTTTTCCTCATAGTAGTTGTGGAAATTAAACATAAAATCTACCTTCTTTACCCATGCTAGATATGCTTCAGGATCACTTTTGCCATAAAAATTAGGTATTTTATTCTTTATGCTCCTAAGGTTGTTATTTTGCCTATTATACCCTTGAATGCTCTCATTAACAAACTCATCATCATCCTCATGCCATCTCCCTCTACAAACTTGTCTAGGTGTGACTTGAGTCATATTGTTGGTGTTATTGGTGGTGGTTGTAGCTTGGCTTTGCTCTAACCTCCCTATTTTCTTTTGAACCTTTTGATGGTTGTTTAACAATTGACTCATTTGTTCTTGCATCGCCTTCATAAAGAGCTTCCATTTGGGATCTATCTTAGCCTCCTTTAGATCTGCCATGTTATAAATAAAGAAATAAAAGAAAACAAAAACTCACAAGTAACACTTCCTCATGTGTTTACACTCAAAGAATGTCACTCAACGCTCTTGTTTCACTCAATTAGGCTTTTGCCCTCTTATGAGCTCACCACTTGCCTTTCACCTCTCAAATTCTTTTCTTATAGTTCTTATGGAACTTAAGTTACTAATTATCAAATTAAGCTCAATACAAAACAAACAAAGCAAAATTAAACTCAAATTTGACTATAAAAGCCAAAAGAAAATGCAACAACAAAGACAATATCCAAACAAAACGAAAATAAGAAACTTTTGAATAAGTGTTTAAATTACCCCAAACATTTAATAAGAAGAGTAGAATATTCAAAAATTGAAAAAAAGGCAAAGGTATTGAATTTATAATTAAGACATCAAATTGGAATGGTTTTAGACCAAATTGAATTCAAATTTGATTAATTCAATTTTTTTTTCAAAATTCAAAACTTTTTTTCTTTTTTTTTTTATATAACAAATGCAAAATGACCAAATTAAGAACAAACTCAAATTGATATGTATTTGTGACAAATAACGACTCTTAAGATGCAAAGCAACAAGAACAAAAAAATAAATTTGATTTTTTTTTAAAGACTAGAAATAGATTGCAATATGAAGAAAATAATGAAATTAACTCAAGATAACAAAGACAAATGAATTTGAACTCTAAGATCACAAAGAAAACAAATTGATATCAAACAAGACACAAAAACGAAAGAAATAAGAAATAATAATTTTTTTTATTTTTTTTGAATTAAATGCAAACAACAATAAAGAAAAGTAAAGATACGTACTTGATTAATCAGCCAAAGCTTTGATACCAAATGATATGAATGTGGTTAACTTGTACCAAACCCGTATTCAATCTTGATAACCTTGTCAAGGATCGTTCATAAATCAAGCAAAAAGAAACTTTAATTCCCAACAAGACCCCTAAATAACCTGCACTTATGAACCTTAATTATAAAGAATTAAAGGTTGTTTAATATAAACCTAAGATTAACAAAGTCAATTTCAAGTCTAAATTAAACTAGGTTTGAATATACCAAGCCTTCACTTGATAAATTCACAAAAGTTCTTTTAAAAACAAAAGAGAAGGACTTTAACCTCACAAGAATTGAAATTTTTAATTGATAAAACTTATTCTATTTCATTTTACAATGCTATGACCTTTATATAGACATGTAAACATTTTAATCCTTGAAGGAATATGTTTTCTTATTTATTCCTAAAGACACTTATAAAGGAAAATCTTTTACTAAATAGGATCCCTTAAAAAATATAACAACTAATGACAACTAAGTTTTGAAAAGTCAAATTGACAATTTATAACAACTAAGCATTAAAAAATCATATTAACAACTCGTGACAACTAAAAAAATAACTAATGACAACTAAGTTTTGAAGCATGTCATGTCACATATCAAGTTGGATGTTGACCATTGACTTTGACTTGAAATATCCTTTAATCTTCTCATATCTTGTAGAATCTTCCTTATTGACTCCAAAATAGAAAATAACCCAAAAATTCGTCCAAACTTTGTACTTGACTTTATTGATGTGTAGACTTCACAAATTTACCTTTTTGAGGATCGTATCAGAATTTATTTTCAAAAGAATTTTTATTAATAAAGTATGTTTGGTTCAAATAAATAGTTTATAAATGAATTTCATATTTTGTTATATTATTTTTAATATAAATTTAAAATTTGAGTTAATTTTTAATTAAGTCAAAAAAATACCCCATCAAATAGAAAGATTCTTTTAAAAATATAAACAATGAGTATTTTAGTCATTTCAGAAATATAGACTTAAAAGTTGTAGAATTTATTTTAAAATTCTAACCATTTTATTAGAATTTAATCTAGTTATAATTAATTCTATAAATTTAAAATTTAAAATAAATTATACAATATGTTCATTTAAACTGAAACATATTATTTGATATTGCAAATAAATTTCAAAAAATTCTATGAAATATTTGATTTAAAATCTTAAATTTGAAATATTAAATTTGAAATAATATATAGTTACATACCATTTTAAATTCTTAATAAATGAACATTTAAATTTATTGTGTATTTGTTTCAAATCGTCATGTATATCTAAATTTATAAAATTCAAATATATAATCAAATCTCATGTATCCAAATATAGAAAAATTAATGTATTTATCTTTCTTGACTGAATTAAAATCATATAATTTTATTTATTATTTTATATTGATTTATAAAACTAGTTTTTGGTTTCATATTTTATCTGTCATTTGTACATTTCTTTATTATTATTATTATATTTTCTTTGTTTATTTCTTTTGGTAATGTTTTCTTTGTTTATTTTTCAAGTATAATAATGTTAAATATATTTTAAAAAATAATTTTTCCTATTTTAATTTGTTTAGCGTATTTTATTATACAAACTCTACTAATCAAAACTAAAGCAATGAAAAACAAATTGAATAATTCAGGTACACGGAATGAGTTTTTCCTGAATTAATCTACCAATCCTAATTTTTCCTTAATTAATCTAGTCCTAATTGTTCAAGGTCTTGTAATTATAAAATAGAATCAACTGAATCCTAATCCTTCAAGACAAGTAATTAATATTAACAAATACTAGCCACTGAAGAAATAGAGCATTTTTAAGTGTATGGCTCAATTTCTCTTGACGTCGGGTACGATTATCCTATGTTCCTTCTTAATATGTATATACCCATATTAATATATATTAATATTTGCTTCTAATCTCAATTTTAATCTTGTTTTCTTCTTCATTACTACTACAAATTTCCCTTTCGTTTCTGAATTGCTAAGCCCCCACCATTTCTTCAGAGTTATACAATACTCTGCTATTTGGTGACAACGAAGAATTCCAGTCTTTTCTCGCTGAAGATCTTCATGGTTTTTGTTTTGTTCGGATGCCCACTGCTCAACACCATCACTCATCTGCTCCTTTGGTTCCATTCCTAATGTTGATGGGCGATGACGATGAAGTTGCAAAAATGTTAAATATATCCACCGCCACTCAAGATGAAGAAGAAGAAGAGCCAGCAGTTCCAGTACAAGCTAATCCACCGACCTAAGAATCCTTTGAAAATTTGGAGAATCTGATAATTGAAGCACCTGATTTGGTTTGTCCTGTTTCCTTGGGAGAGTTCTCTGTCGGTTCTGAAGCTAAGCGTTTGTAGTTCTCTCATGTCTACCATCGCGACTGCATCGCCAAATGGATGATGAAAAACAATGCCTGTCCCCTTTGTCGATCTCAAATCCGTACGTCTCGTTCATCAGAAAAAGAATCGTAATCGGAGCATTGGGTCAGTCGTAATCAGGGCACTGGGTTAATCAAATACCAAGAGAGGCAGCGCGAGAACGAGAAGACAAAAGCAAGAGCTCTGTCAGAAACAAAGAAAAGCTGAAAGCACCTCACGGGTCTGTTGAAGCGCACCTTGTGGTGGCCACACTCTAGTTGATTTTAACAAAAAAAATATATTTTTTTTTAATATTAGAAGAGTATTATGTAATATTTTCAACTATTATGTTTACTTTATACTTCAAATTCTAGGTACTCGATACTATAAAAACTTATAGCAAATTTTATTTATTTAATAATAAATAAGCTTATAAATGAATTTGTTCATAAATTTAATAATAATAAGTTTGTTCGAAAGTTTATTCAATATTCTAATTACAAGTTAATTTATAACTTTATTTATGAGATTAAACATATTAAGCTTTAACTTATTTACTTTGAAAAACAGTTTGACTTATTTATTTTAACAAATTAGCTCAAATAATTTTTTAACAAGCTACTTTTAAATAACTAGTGAGTGGATTTGTTCATTTACAATCCTACCTTTAAATAGAAATTTTGTGTTTATTTGTGGAAAATATTTTAAATTTAAGCTACTTGATCCTTTGACACAAGTACACGAATAAATTAATCCATTATATGACACTTTAATAATAACTAATTAAAAATTGTGATACTGTCCATATTTTTCTATTATTAAAAATTAAATATTTATTAGCTTATAAAACTAATTTTTTTAAAAAAATAAATTATAAAAGTTAATTATAAGAAGTTAAAAAAACTTTTGGAACTTAGCACCAAGTTATCCTTTTCAAAATCTAACAAATAACAATTTTTAGAGTAAATTATATTTAGCCTAGGGGTTTGATCTTACTCACACTTTTTTTCTCCTTTATTTAAAATTCAACGTTTACATTCCTTAGTATTATAAATTTCATCAATATTTAAATTTTATCGATAACTTTTTTATTTGATTTTTATATTAAAATACATTTAGTTCTCTTTATTTATAAAAATAAAACAGTTTAATCCCTAAATTCTAATAAATTAAAATAATTTAATTCTTTAATTTTTATAATTTTTTTTAAAAAAATTTAAAATTTCAACACTAACTAAAATTTAGACATATACACATATCTCTATTAATATATATTTTTTAATCTTACAAAATATACTAACTAAAAAGTCAAATTGTATAAATTTATTTTTTTATTCACTCTTTTACTTAATTTTATCAATTTTTGTTACATTTGAAATTAGTATTATCTAAAATTAAAGTAGTATATAAAATGAATTAATTTAAAAGAAGATAAAATTAATGAAATCAAACATAAAAATAAATATAAATAAAATTGATAAATCTTAATGAATTTATTAAAATTATAATTTATTTTTAAAAATTTTGGAATGTTGGTAAGAATAAAACTGTTAAAAATTTAGTAAAAATTGTGATTTTAAATTTTCAAAAATTAAAAAAGAACAACATTTTTTTTATTTTATAAAAATAAAAAGGATTTAAGTGTTAGTTTTTATAAAATATAGGGGAGTAAAATATTTTATACGTTAAGATACTAACAGAAAATTTAATTGAATGATTAAGGTGTTTATGAAATTAAAATAAAAAAATAAAAAAATTTAATTTTTAAATAATAAGGAAGGAAATATAAATTAGGTCAAACCTCATATATTTCGATGCATTTTGCTCTTTTTCAGATGGCTTGATTGCAGTTATTTAGTTAGAAAGTCTAATTACTTCAGGGATAAAATGGAGGGGGAAAAAAATTGAGAATCCAATTGAGCTTGAGGGACAATGGAGATCGGTGCAGAAAAACCCGACTCTAGAAGCTACTATCTAGAATACTCTCCTCTCTCTCAAGTAACCGACTTTAGACTTCATCATCAGAGCTTTACGTATAATTAAAGGAAAAAAAAAAAAAAAAAAAGAATTAATCATAATTAAGGTAACATCTTGACACCCATCATGGAGAGAAGAAGATGGAGCGGATTGTTGCCTCTACTAGCAATTCACGCCGTCAACGAATACTACAGACTGCCGTGGAAACCTCCGGTCACTGCGGGGCTTCTTGCTGCTAATACTATCATCTATCTGAGGCCACCCTTCCTCCGTTCTGTTCTCCCTTCTATCGATGAGGTCTGCTTCAACCCTCACCTCATCCTCAAGGTTGGTACATTCTAATTCTTTTGTTTGAATAGTATATCCATCTGTTCTCAAGTGATGAAATTTGCGCTGTAATGGTTGCTGGTTACCCACTTGTCAATTGGGCAAATGTGTTTTTTTTTTTTTTTTTCCTCAATTCAATGAAGCAAGTGTGGTAATTTGTTTTAATTAGATGCAGTATATGACACCATGGTTGTTGCTTCTTTTATTTCACACTTTTGTTGTAACTTAGCCATTGTATTGACAGTATGGGGACCTGAAACGCTTCTTTCTGTCGGCATTTTATCATGCCGGGGAGTCTCACCTGGTATACAATATGATGTCCCTCTTGTGGAAGGGTATACAATTGGAAACTTCAATGGGAAGTGCCGAATTTGCATCTATGATTGCTGCATTACTTACTATGTCCCAGGGTATCACATTGCTACTAGCTAAGTCCCTCATGTCGTTCTTTGACTATGAGAGACCTTTTTATTATGAACATGCTGTTGGGTTTTCTGGTGTTCTTTTTGCAATGAAGGTTGTCTTGAATTATCACTCTGATGACTATACATATGTCCATGGACTGATGGTGCCTGCACGCTATGCTGCTTGGGCTGAATTGATTCTTATCCAAATGTTTGTTCCTGGAGTCTCATTTCTTGGCCATCTAGGAGGAATACTTGCTGGAATTCTCTATTTAAAGCTCAAAGGAACATATATAGGTTCAGACCCGCTAACTTTGATTATCAAAAATTTTACCAACTTATTGAGGTGGCCTCTGAGGTTTGTGAGAGGTATATTTCAACTCAGGCAGCCACGGATTTCTGGAAGGGGAAGTGTTGGTGGAAATCAGGCAGGAAGGACTACATCAAGGGTGTGGAGGTGTCAGGCATGCACATATGATAATTCTAGTTGGTTAAGCGTGTGTGAAATGTGTGGGAATAGTCGAGTTCCTCAATCGCCCAATCAGTTTGATAACCTCTCAGTCGAAGAGATACGTCGTCGAAGGATTGAAAGATTTGGTTGATGAACTATTTTGACCAATGCACCAATCTCGTATATCTGATTTCCTTCATCGTGTAGGATATGAAGTTTCTGATCATTGAGGACAATGCTTATTCCCTTCTGGAAGTTGACTACCAAGTTTTCAGCTGATGCAGAAGGCATTGCTTAATTTAACTTTGGTATTCAGTACAATGGTATGCGGCCTGATTCAGAAAGATATCACCATCTGATACATATTGTGTTTACTCTTCAGCTAACAATATTCCTCATGTTATTGTCTTTTCATACATGGTTTTTATTTATTGCTTTTGAAATTGCTTTCACTTGTATTGCAAACATGGGGAAACTGAAACTAGATCAAGAATATTTGGAAGATTATTTGTTTTTAAGTCTTTTTCTGCTGCAACTGCTTCCATTTATGTGATTGGTTTAAACAGGGAGAATCATATCTTTTCTCATAAACATGAGGTATGGTAAAATAAAGTATGGTAATGCAAAGTGTTTCCATTGACTGGCAAATGGAAAGTGAAGTGAATGATTTTTTTTTCTTGGCTGGTTGCACTGTCCTCTGCTGGTGAAAGAGAAGTCACCCTCAAGAGCTTGAAGTGCCTCAATTCACCTTTATAATTTGATTGCAGACTATAGAATTCTTGCTTTCACTCTCCTCTCTGATCTTCACATCTTTTGTCAGGTTTCCATGCAAGCTGCATCTTTAGAATTAATTACACTGCCTTTGCTTGTAGCCTTGGAATCTTGTCTTTGTTTTTGGAAGCAGTGGCAATGATTTTACTTTCTAACATTTAAAATTCAGTTTATCTTTCTTGTACAATCTTACAAGATACAGAGACATGAATATAATACAACTAAAAAACGCAAAAGACGTAACAATACAAATTCTATTTATCAATTTGCTCTTGCTCTTTTTCTTTTAAATTTCTGAATGTTTTTTTTTTTTTAATTTTTCTTTTTAAAATCTTATGGAGGAAGTGTCTAGACCCGTCCTTGCAAAAGCTCCAACTGAGCAACCTAATACTTTCTAATGAAAAAGAGAACATTGAATAAATAATAAGCAAATGATGATAATAATAATAATAATAGTCTCTTTCAATCTTTTTAACTGATTTCTTTCATATCATTTCTCTTATTGTTTTAACTGAATCTGCTCCCCAAATTGTCAGTTGCTTTGTCTCCGTCCTTTGTCTTTGTTCATAGACATTCTTTTTCTTCTACATAACTATAAGTTCTATGCTTGTTTTTATTTATAATTGTTTGGACTTTTTGTTTAATTTTCTCTTATCCCTCTCACGACACATTCTTTTTCTCTTCCTATTCGTTGGTGTTTTAAGTATGTTACTTCCGCATAGCTTTCGTCTTCTTGCCTTGTATTATGGGATTATAAGCCCTTGTCTTCTTTCCTGTCCCCACAGCAGAGCAACATACAAGAAAGCCCCTACTCCTGACAATTGTAGGTTTCGACTAGTTGTTTATTCGCAATGGCTCGAATTAATCCTTCAAAGAATCCCTTGCTTGATAGGACTTCTTCTTTGCCTGTAGAATAATTTAATTTTAATCATCGATGAAAATGGGTTGAATTTTATGGATATGATCCTCTGGATCGTGATTTTGGTGGGATGGCTATACTTTGTTGATTATCAAAGTATATGATTATACACTAGGCCTAGACTCAAGATTGTGAACTTGCATTACTTTTGTTTGTATCAGTTTATAAATTTGCAGAGGGTGTTGCTTGTTGATTATTCCTTCAGGAACAAAGGATGGAACTGTTGAGGGATTATCTGTTTTCCAATATTTTTGGTGTCTATTGACAAGCAAATATCTAACAGTTTATGCATGCAGAACTGTGAAAGAAAAAATAACTATAAAGACATACATTGTGCAGTGAGAGTGCAAGAAGATTACACATGAACGCAATGAGTAACTTGCTTCTGTGAAGAGGAATATAACACATGAAAGAATCCTAGTTTAAAGGGGATTTGTTGCAAAATTAACAATTTAAGTGCCCATTTTTGGTACTTCTGTTTGCTTAGAATAGAAATGAAAATAAAAGGAAGTGTGCTGGGAGAGAACTTGTACTTCTGTTCTTTTCCTTGATGTACTCACCTGTCAAATCCAAAATCTATTAAAAGCTCCCATTGTCTCGAAGATGTATAGCTATCTCTATTTGATAGCAGTGAGGGTTGTAAAAATTATGCTGCAAAACAAAGAACCCCTAACCACAAGGCCACCAAATTCAATACTGTCTCTAACATGCATGTGGCCATTTAGTTTCTATTTAATAGCACAATGTATTTAGGAATCCCTAGTCGAGAGGCTGCTAAACTCAAATATTCTACCCCCAAGGCTACCGGCTGCAAAAAGGAGAAGAAGCAGTATTAACACTAACAGCAGGTGAGCCAACCGGTGATAAGCCATGATAACCATCATGAACGCAGACCGGAGTTGAATGGCTCACCTGTGATAAGCCATGATAACCATCATGAATGCAGACCGGAGTTAAATGAAGTTGGAAACATGAGCAGGAGTTAGATAGGTGTATGGCCGACATCAACCTTTGTCCTTCAACGCAGTGTCTATGATAAAGAGAAAAATTATTCAGTGATGCCCGACTATCAACTCACAGTATGAAGGATTTGATAATTTTCAAAAAAAAAAAAGAAATTTGATAATTAAAATGATAAAAATTAAAAATTTAATAAAGCATGGGTGAATATGTCATATTCTATTTTTAAAAAATAGCTCTTAGTAGTTATTTATTTATTATTTTTTAATTTTTCTAATATTATTGATTTGTTCTTTTAATAATGTTGGTGGTTAATGCTCAATTTAAAATTTCTTTAGGATGTTCACATTCGAAGTGTAAGTGATCAGGTGTTTGTTGTGCAAAATCTATGAGCGCAAAGATCGAATAAGTAGTATAATATATAAAAAATTATATCATTCACACAAAAATTTTATTTCCTATAATTACCAATTGTGATTCGGTTATTACTTCCTAAT
The DNA here is from genome assembly GCA_947683625.1 of Mallotus nudiflorus. Classification (NCBI taxonomy): domain Eukaryota; kingdom Viridiplantae; phylum Streptophyta; class Magnoliopsida; order Malpighiales; family Euphorbiaceae; genus Mallotus; species Mallotus nudiflorus. The sequence continues at coordinate 917,618 of CANTUR010000143.1, forward strand.
CAACAAATCTATTGATATTCAATAGAATGAAATAAAAATCTACCTCTATTTAAGTTAAACTAAGAACGTAATCACCAAAGTAAACTTAGTACAAAACAACAAGGCTCAAAATAAAAGGTACGTTCTTCGTGCGTGGAAAAATAGGACATCATGCACCTCAATGTCACAAGAGAGTTAAAAATATAAATCCTCTCAAGCCAAAAGCTAAGTTGTGGCATGAGATGAAATAATAGTTGTAATCTCACAAGCCAACTTAATGGCTAATGTGAAAGCATAGTTGGTTCACTTAAGAGCAATAAGATATATTTGTGCAAATCAAGATGCCTTCACTTTTACACACCTATAGGAAATGGAGAAGACGTGATTTATTTGGCGATTCTAACACTTCTTAAGTGATGGAAAAAAAAAAAGTTGTGTTGAAGCTTAATTCTAGAAAGACTTTGTCTTTGAATGATGTCTTGCATGTTCCTACTATTAGAGCAAATTTGATTTCTGTGGCTCTGAAAGAGTCCTAGAGGGGAGGGGAAGTGAATAGAACTATCGAGCAAAATTGAGAAATTAAATTGTTTGAATAATAATTAAAAGAAGTGCTGAGAAGTAAAAATGAAGAACACAAAGATTTAAGGAGTTCGGATTCAATAACAATCCTACGTCTCCACCTAACTTATCTCCAAGTTAAAATTTTCAATCACCTACAATCTTATTCACAAGACTGATAATGCACAAGATTTTTATGGTTCACTCTTAAAACTTTACAACTTGAGTTTTCTAGACTTACTCAAAAATCGAATTACAAGTGTTTTCAAGGATCACACTAAAACTGAAATCCCAAGTGATTTGATGTCTAAACACTTAAACCAAGGAATTAGAATAGAATCTCATTTTTTGTTTTCCAATCTTAGAAAATATAAGAAAAAATATCTATTCTAACACTCACCAACTCTCACAAGAGTATACAATATCAAAATTGAATTGAAAAATAGTTTAGAGAGCTTAATTGATTGCTTGAAAATGAATGGACAAGTTTCTTAACCTTAAAAAAAAAATCTTCGGAGGTCTTATTTATACTTGAGCAATTCAATTATAGCTATTAGAAGTAATAATTTCGTTCTCAATATTATCGAAGTCCATTTGAATGAAAATTTGGACTTTTGAGCTGCATTTTATTAGGTCTCGGTTGGGATATCATCAGTCCCGATCGAGACAAGCCTCAAATAGTCGTTGCAAACTGTTACATTTGAAAACCTGCCTTGATCCCGATCGGGATGGCCATGTCCCGATCGAGACTTGCCCTGTCCCAAACAATGTCCTAATTGAGACATTCGATTGGGATGGGCATTGCCCATTTTGCCAATTTTTTCTCTCTTTGGTCTTGCTTGGGACTGCTTTGGTCCTGATCGGGACTTCAACCTAAGTTGTAACTTTTTGTGCAATTTAATCCTTGTGATGAGTCCGATTGAGATAAAACTTGCAATAGCTTTTCGAAAATCATTTTTCTCCAATAATTCATTATTATCTTGACTTTTAAATTGTTTCTAACTTATACACACTTGAAGTAAAGACATTATTTGCTCAAAATTAAGTTTGTTAAGATCAAAATCAAGATTGCTAACTTTCTAAGGTCAATATGCTCTTCTAAGCAAAGCCAAAGTCAAAGTCTCATTTGAATATAACCAAATTGTGACGACAAAAAATAATACATTTATGGGAAAGGGTTATTTTAATCAAGGATTATTTGTACTCAATGTTATGAACTTTATTAATAGAGTTTTATCTTCTTCTTCTTGATTGATGCTTATGATTTATAGCATTCTAGATTAGGACATGTGAATTTTGGCTGTGTTAAGAAAATTGATTCTTTAGGATTGATAAATAAAATTAGTACAACATATATAAATAATAGTGAGATTTGTGCTAAAACTAAATTAACAAAGAAGATTTGTATATCTGTGACTAGAGAATATGAATTGTTAGGATTAATTCACACAAATTTAGGTGACTTAAAATAAACTATGACTAGAGGTGCTAAAAAAATGTTATATGACATTTATATACAATATCTCTAGATATACAAAAGTTCATTTTCTTAGACAAAAAGATGAGGCCTTCAATATGTTTATCATACAAAATGAGGTAGAAACCATTTAAATAAAAAGAATAAAAGAATTTGATCATATAGAAGTGGTAAATATATTTTACTTAATGATTTTTATGATAAAAAAAAGGAATTATACAAGAGATCACTTCCCTTTATTCATGTGAATCAAATGGAGTAGTTGAAAGAAAAAATAGAACACTTAAAGAAATGATGAATTCATCACTCATTAGTTCTTTTAAACCTAATAATTTATAAAGAGAAGCTATTTTATTTGCATGTCATTAACAAAATAGTCCCATACAGGACAACTAGAAAGACACCTTATGAATTATGGAAAGATCATGCACCTAACTTAAAATATTTAAAAGTGTGGGGGTGTCTTACTAAAGTTATGCTACTTGAACCTAAGAAAAGAAAAATAGGTTCAAAAACATCTAATTGCATGTTCATTGGTTATGCTAATTATAGTGTTGCATATAGATTTTTATTTTGAAAAGTAATGGAACACTTTGTTAAGAGAAAGAATGCATAATTCTTTGAACATATTTTTCCACTATCTAATAAGATTTCTCTTGAACTGACTATTGTGAATAATCCAAACATTGATAGTTCAATAATAAATAATTTTGAAAATTTTGATATGATTTTAAGGAGTAAAAGACCTAAAAAAGAAAAATGTTTTGGAAATGATTTTTACACTTATATTGTAGATAATGATCCTTTAACTTATTTTGAAGCAATAGATTCTTCTAATGCATCTTTTTGGAAAGAAGCAATTAGAATTAAACGCAATTCTATTTTATAAAATCAAACTTGAGATTAGTTAATTTACCTTTATGAGCAACAATAATAGGTGGATTTTTAAAAGAAAATATTATTTTGATGGTTCTATCTATAAATACAATGTTAGCTTAGTAGCTAAAGATTTTACTAAAAATTCATAATATTTATTATTTTGACACATTTGCTCTTGTAACAAGAATTGCATCGATTCACATTTTAATTATATTGACTTCTATTTATGAACTTTTTATTCATTAAATGGATGTTAAAACAACATTTTTAAATGGAGACTTAGAAGAAGAAGAAGAAGAAATATATAAGGTGCAACCTCAAGGTTATTACACCTAGAAATGAAAATAAAGTTTGCAAATTAAAATAAATCTATATATGGTCTTAAACAAACTCCTAAATCAGTACGAGAAATTTGATCACACTGTAATGAGTAATGGATTCTCATCTATTCAAATGAATAGATGTATATATATATAATTATTGATGGTGAATGTGTGATCATAACTCTTTATGTAGATGACATGCTTATATTTAGCACAAGCCTTGATTTGGTATATAGTACTAAGAGTTTTCTAGCTTTGCAATTTGATATGAAAGACATAGGTGAAACTAATGTTATTTTGGGTGCTAAAATTATAAGGAGAGGAAACATTATATTGAAAAACTTCTTAAGAAGTTTGGTCATTTTGATGTAAAATCCATAAGCACTTCCTATGATGCTAATACTTGATTAAAGTAAAGTCAAAGTGACCTAATTTCTCAATCTGAATATGCTAAGATAATTGGGAGTCTGATGAAGTTAATGAACTTTTCAAGACCTAATATAACATATGTTGTTTGCATATTCAGTAAATATACTCATAATTCCAATCGTGATCATTGGAAATCAAACTAATGAAATACTTGAGAGGAACCATAAACTATGGTATACAATATAGTGAATTTTTCATTGTATTAGAAGGATACAATAATGCTTACTGGATCTTGGATTCATATGAGACAAAATTCACTAGTGGATACATATTTTCAATCGATGTGTTGTAGCTTGAAAATTAGCAAAAAAAACCATAATAGCCAGATCTACTAGAGAATTAGATTTTGTAGCTATAGAGTCAACTAGCAGTGAAACTGATTGGATTAGGAATTTTCTATAAAAAATTCCATTGAGTATGAAACCAACACCTTTAGTGTTTATACATTGTGATTGAATGGTAAAAATATACACATTAATTAAATTAAGACATAAAGTGGTCAAACAGTTATTGAAAGATGGAATCACATTTTTTGACTATGTAAAGTCAAAATTGAATTTGGTTGATCCTCTTACTAATCCCATAGGAAGAAAATTAATTTATGCAACATCAAGGGGAATAAGATTTAAGTCAATTTATGAATAGTAATGGTGGTCACCCAACCTTTGTGATTGGAAATCCCATGAGTAAGATTCATATGGGTAATAACAAATCATTATTATTCTTGTTAGCACTAAAATAATGACCATTCTTATGATGTGATAAAGTGCTAGTTTGCATTATTTAAGAGGATGAGTTTATGCTCTTAATGATTTTATATTTCTTAAGAGTGGTATATATCAATGCAAATATACACTTGATAAAATCACCTATATGAACATGAGGTAGGGCCACTTCTATGGGATTGTGACATAATATCTAAAGCATTCATGAATAACAAGGTGTGTGTATGGCCTATTAGCACAAAACAACGTTGACAATAAAATTGTGGGGCTGTAATGTGAAGAATAACACCAATGTTTACAAATAGAATTTTGGTTCATAGACAATATAAGCTTCATTAACAATTTTGTAAAATTTGTCTTATTTTTCTAGAATTGGTTTTGAATAAAAAAAACACTACTTTAAAATATTTACACCTATAATTAAACTCATCAAGCCATTTTCTAAAATGTTTTCAAAAAATTACTCACTTTTGAAATATGTAAGGAATTATTGTGAATATTTCAAACGCATCCCACATTGCTCAGTTATAAACTAGCTTTATGGTTTATTAACATAATCAAGTTTTTTGGGCTTGTAAAGGGCTAGAGATGGAAGCAAATCTCATGTGCATGAGAAATGAACCAAGAGCTTATTTATAGTGAAAACGGGTGGATTTGCCCCCTTACATGCAAGATATACGCGAAGTCTAATCCAATACTAATTTTACCACCTCATTTTTATTTTATTATCATATAAATTTCAAACAATATCATTGCAAATTTAAATTTTAAAAACCTTAATTAAGAAACTTAATTTTTCAGTTACTTGTGTATTTAATGTCTCATAGCCAAGCATTTAAATTTCTTTACAGTTGCAGGCTTTTAATTTTAATTAATTTTATGTTATGAAAATCTTTTAAATTTTAAAACAAAAATGTTGTTGAATTAATTAAAAAAGTAATGACATTTAATTTTTTAATACCTTACCTTATAGAATAAAAGACTATTTTCCAGAAGGGTTTGTTCAATCCTAGAGGATATAAAATTAAAGTCCCTAAGGGTAGTGCTTCTTCTATGTATAACTCAGACTATTGCCTTCTTTTTTACATTGTTTTCCAATAGTTAAAGACTCATCCTCTCCTCTTCTAGATCACCTCCTCTCTACTCTTTTTATTCTTAGTAGTCCATCAATTAAAATCCTCCAAAATTTTCCCTTCAAGAGTCTTTCAATTAGTAAGATTTTTCAACACACAGCCATATAGATGCAAATATGATTGTGTCTCCTTTTTCTTGCTCAACACAACCATGTTGAAATTAATTTTTTGAGATGCACACAAGTATATTCCCACCTATATTGCAACTTTAATTCATTGTATTTAGATGCAACTATGTACAAACACAAATAAAATCCTTTTTAGATCAACATATTCGTGTAGAGATATGCATAGTTCATCTTTTTCTGACATGATTGTATAAGGATCCATGTTACATTTTCAGTTTGCATCCTAAAGGAATATGGTTACCAACACAGTTGTGTTGCTAACTATGTTCATATACTTAATTAAATCTATGATTTTTTTGAAAAAAGAACTTTCTACATACTACTTTAGTTAATATAGTCTTCATTTATCACAAGAAAACTCCTAAATCTCCTAAAGTCTTCCAAATACACTTACTTTTTTTAGAAGAACATGAATTAGAAGCAATTCTTAGATAATTTCTTATAAATGTTATGCAAATATTAAAGACAACAAAGGTAAATTATAATTTAATTAAGCTTTTATTAATATTTCGACAGCTATTGTGTAGGAGCCATTGGAATAACTAGCTCATGACTTAAAATCTTTGAGACTCATTTAACTCACATCATGGAATTGGTTGTCCAAATTGAAGATAAGAGAATCTTATGCATGTAACCTTTCTAAATCAAACCATTACTAGTAATCATCGGAAAATCAACATGATACCAACTATCATCATTAAGAGAAATTATATCTTGAAAATGCTATTACAACTCAGTAATTCTAGATATAATGAAGACGTTATGTAATGTCTAGATCACCAACTCATTAAATATAGTTAAAAAGTCAAACCAATCAAAACTTATCATTTAATTAAAATGATAAAAACTAGAAAGCTAGTAAAACATGAATGAGCATGTCATGTTCTATTTTAAAGGAATAATTTTATAATTGACTTTAATATTAGTTGTTTGTCCTTTCAATTGTATCTAATAAACTGGTGGTCCAAAATCATTTTAAAATTTCTCGTTACTCTGACAGTTCATGTAATAAGCCATATTCATATACATATATTATGTTGGATGATTAACTCATTTAATTGCCAGCAATTATTCAGACCTTAAAGTGGAAGGTCCAAGTGAATATTTTATTGAAAATGTGAGGAATATAGTGGTAATTTGCCTAGCACCTCTCTATGGCAATGATATTTTTTTTGGAATTAAAAATCAAAATAGAAATAGAATCCTAAACATACCAAAAATCATTTTGGTAAGTGAAACCTAGGTGGCATATATATATATATATATATATATATTCTATAGGATTTATGTATATTATTCATTCAACTCTTATTATATCTTTTGAGAAAAGAAAATAAACAAATACAGAATGTAAAGTCAGGACTTTAAAAAAAGGTACTAGCACACCAACACCAATATAGTTGAATTAGCAGTATCTTAGTCTGACAAGAAAAGATCAAGGTAAGGTGTCACCGACTTAAATCCCTTCTTATTCTTTAAATAATCTTCCCTCATGTTCATCTTAGTGAGATTTTGGATCCCCATTTTTTAATGATTTAACTGAATTACATGGATCCCATGGGGATTTCATAATGAAATATTTTTTATTTCCACTATGTATTGTTGTATGTTATCTACAAGTGCTCATAATCATAAAAGTAGTAATAAAAGATATCATTCCCATGGAGATAAAGTTAATTACTGAGCTACTCTTAATATTTTACTACTAACAAAAATTTTAATGGGCAAAACAAAGTAAATTAAATATAAAACAATACAAATTTTGTCACAAAATCTATATAATTATAACATTAGGATTTAATTCCCCTAGTTCAATTTGTCTAAAGATAATGTCAACTTTTATTTATTATAAATATTATTTTATTTCTGAAGCATCTTAAGAATTATGATGTCTCTCTCAAGTACACTCATAATTAATCAACAATGATAATTATTCAATTCCCTAACTCTCACTAGCATGATTAGCATATCATAATCAATTTATTAAAGCAATCTTTCAAGGAATATTAATATAAAAGTGTCTCTCGACTAAATCAATTTGAATTAATAGATTGTTATTACTTTTCCCACTAGAATCAATCTCTAGATCTAACCCTAGTGTCTAGTTCAATTCAAAAGGTGATCAAACCAATGAAAAGCATTAAGTCCAATAACTCTCATAAAATAAATATTCTTTTGTTAAGAATTCAACATAATTAAATCCATGTTGAGCCAGGTCCATAAAACCCTAACTAACCTACTTAATTACTCATAGAAATTAGAAAGGAAAAATAAAGATGAAAAATACAAACATATTCATGATTAAATACAATTAAAAATTAGAAGAATAATATAAGTAAAACAGCTTTAATTCCACTTGGTGAATGATGTTCGTGATCCTTACACCTTGTTCTTTAATCCAATAACTTGAAATATCTCATTGAAATTGAGAAGAAAAATAGTTCTTGCAAATATAAAAGTATAATTCTTCCAAAAAAAGCAACCTCCTCTCTCTTTTTGGGGAAAGTTTACTTCCCTTTAAATATTTTTCCATAAAAACCCTAAAAAATCACTTTCCTAAAAAAAAGCAACATATGCACGAACAGTTGTGCATGAAATGCACATAACTATGTGGCTTTCTTGTAATTTTCCAATGCACAATCAAGTATGGTTGTGTGCTTAAATGACACAGCCGAGTTTTCTTTAAACTCTAAACACTTTTAACTTCAAATTAGGCATGGTCATGTTTGCTTTTACACACAATTGTGCCATGTCCCTTAATTATCATTTTGCTTTATTCCTTTCCCTTTCTATGGTAAGATGAGCTCCTAGCTTTCAAACTCTATTGCTAGTACCCAAAATAAGCTCCAAAAATATGGAACCTATAAAATTAATATAAAAACAATGTAAAAGTATAAAACCTAACTAAAACTACGTAAACTAATAAAAATAACTAACTAACTTAACTTTAATACAAATGATCCTAAAACATGTTATTAACTAATTAAAAACGTACATTTATAATAATGAGATACAACTAATTAGTACTAAAATCAAGTATTTTTAGCAATTATCAACTCCCCTACACTTGAGCATTTGCTTGTCCTCAAGCAATCATGCCAACATTTTATTCACTTAATGAATGAAATTTATAAGCTAGCTTCACTTGAACAACCACTTTAAAATCCCACCATTGTAAGACTTAAAAATCTACAAACTAAAATAATAAATCAAGATTAAAGGCATAAAAATTACCATGTGAAAAACAAACTATCTCATTGAATTCATGAAAATAAACTATGAATTTTGGAGAAAAATAAAACCCAGGAAAGATCATTCTAGTCTCTAGATAGCTACATCCTTTACATGCAAAGCTCTCTTGCATATTTTTATTTAATTGCTTATTAAATTTTCCCAAATACAATGATCCTCCATCTTTCCCATAGTACTCTATGTGGATACCTTTAAAGGATCCTTTGGATATTCATGCTCATTTAGAGCATTAGAGTAGATAGAGCTTATACAAACATAATACTTTTCAAAAAAGCTCTTAACAATTTATTTGCAAGGGCACTTTATGTTCCTTCTCACTTTTATTAGCTTTATTTAATTATTTTTATTAGAATTACTTCCAAGACATGCAAGAATTTTACCAACATTAAACTGGACCTTAATCTTTACTTATAGTTATCTTTCTATAACAATAAAAATCTAATTTCAATTACTCAATAAGAAAGTAAGCATTAAGTTCATTAAAAATAAAAATCCTCAACCATAATTTATTTTTATAGCCTAAAAGATTGAAATAAAGCATTAATTGGAGATTATTGCACTTTTTCAAGAAAGCTTCACATAATGAATCACATTCATTACATGAATAAGTTACAAACTTTTAAGTGTTATGCATAATGATTCCTATAAATCTATATGCTCTATGTAAAATAAAAGCAACGAAAATGAATGACATGCATGACTCCCCTCTAAACTTATTTTAAATAAAATCCAAATTACTTAACTAAAACACTCACAAATATAAATTAAAATGAACATACACTAAAGTAACTAAATGAAAAGAGAGCAGCTCCCTTTTAATATAGTAAATCTTTAGATGGTGAAAGTGGGAAGACAATGTTGGTAGCCCTAATAGATTTCCTTATCTTCTTAATTTGTTATGTTTGGTACCTCAAGACTCTCTCGAATTTTAGTTGCATCTCATAAAAAGTTGCATTAATTCTCAACTCCATCCTTTCTACGTGATCATGGAATTATTGCTAATTATAAGTATCTTCCTTGATTTCTTATGCTTTGCTCAATTTTCATTGCTACTCACTTCATCATATCTTTCACCTTTGGAAGATGGTGAATTTCTGTTCCTTAGTTCATATTCACACAATAAATAGCAACTCCTAGTATCAGGCTTATACAACATCCTCCACTCTATTATTCAGCTTTAATAAGGGTTTTAACATTAAACATCCTCATCTTATATCTTCTTAAACCACATATGCTTAAATCTCTACTTGTAAAGTACAAAGTCAATTTGGTTACTATATGTCCTATTAAGATAACTTCCTTTATCATTTGCAGTACACGTCTTAAAGTTTGAAAAATAAAATGTATACTAAAAAATCAAGTGTTAGAATATAAGCACCATAACATAAATAATCCATTCATTATTAAAGCTATATTGCCTTCTAAGAATAGTAAATGACATGAATTTGTGCAATAACAGTAAAGAATGATCCTTAATAAATCCACTAGGCATAGCTTCTCCTTCATTAAAACTATTATTGCTCATGATAATAGTCCAAAATCCTTTTGTATTAAAATCACTAGGAGGATGAATAAGTCCTCCCTCAGAAAACCCAAATATGCATTTAGCGCGTGGCCATATGCTCTTATGTGCTTTTTCATGTGCACTTTGACGCTTTACGTGCTCTTCTCAAGTTCTACATGTACTGTTCAGGGGTTGGTTCCTAGGGGTTTTGGGCCTTTTGGATGCATTTTTGGAGTCCATTTTGCCAAATTCATATTCAATTTTAGCATATGACACCTAGGGGTGTTTACGTGCACTTCTGAGCAATACGCACTGATACCTGAGTTGTGTTGGACCATTTTGGGACCACTTTTGAAGGTTTTTGAGCCCTTTAGTTGTGTTTCCAAAGTCCATTTTATCAAAATTGATTTCCATTTTTTCACAAAGTTGGGTCTCGATCTAACGAAATACATACCAGACCGATGAGTTAAATATTCTGAGAGGAGTTTTCTCGAAATAAACCTCTTGTCATTTTGATAATTTATATTTTACAAGGTCAGAGCATAACTTAATGACCTGGTGATCAATTTTTCACACTGGTGGGGTCAGTTGGGTTCAAAGGTGTTACAAGTGAGTAAACTCTAGTCATCTTGGGGATTTGTTTCATCATAAGATCTTTTTTGGGAACAGTTAAATTTAAGGTATGATAGTTGCCCCCTGATTCATATGTGTTGCATAGCTACTTAGAACTAATGTCAACACACGTGAAGTAAATGCAAAGATACAAAAACATTTGGATAGGGAGAGAAGTACTTACCTGTTGGTTGTCTTTAGATGTCTTATTAGGATTTGACTGCTGTTGTTATATTTTATTTGCTGCTATTATTTTATGACTTGGATGTCATGCAAGGTGGTAGTTTAGGACATATGCAAGCATGTGATTGATGCAAAGCGTAAAGTGCATATGCGACTATAACCTTTTTAGGTGTCACACAAATAAGGATGTTACTAAGCAAAAAGAGATGCGACTATAACCTTCTAGGTGTCATGCAAAAGAGTATCCTACTAAGAAAAAAGATATGCGACTATAACCTTTCTAGGTATCACATAAATAAGGATGCTACTAAGCAAAATGCAAATGCAACTATAAACTTTTTAGGTGTCATACAAATAAACATGCAACTATAGCCTTCTTAGGTGTCACACGAATGAATATGCAGCTATAACCTTCCTAAGTGTCACATAAAATAAACATGCACCTATAACCTTCTTAGGTGTCATGCGAATGAATATGTGACTATAACCTTTTTAGGTGTCACGTGAAATGAACATGTGACTATAACCTTCAAAGGTGTCATGCAAAATGAACATGCAACTATAACCTTCTTAGGTGTCATGCAAAATGAAGATGAGAATGCTCCTAAGCAATGTGGATGCTCCTAAGCAATGTGAGGATACTTCTAAGTAGTGTAGAGATGCTTCTAAGTGATGAAAGTGCCTTTTAAGTAATAAAAAGATGCTTCTAAGCAATGAGAGTGCTTATAAGCAATGTGAATGCTTTTAAGTGATGTGAATGTGAGAGCTTCTAAGCAATGAGGAGATGCTTCTAAGCAGTAAAAGTGCTTTTAAGCAATGTAAAAGCTCCTAACCAATGTGAATGGTTCTAAGTAATATAAGAATGCTCCTAAGCAATGAAGGTGCTTTAATATGAATGAGAAGATGCTTCTAAGCAGTGGGATGATGCTTTTAAGAAGTGAAAAATGATTTTAAGCAATGTGAGAGTGCTTCTAAGCAATGTGAGAGTGCTCCTAAGTGATGTAAAGATGCTTCCAAGCAATGAATGAGGCAGTAATGATGATGCAGTGATGATGCAGTAATAATACAGTGATGATGCAGTCATAATGCAATGAGGATGAAGTAATGATGTGGTGATTTGTCATGTTGAGGATGTTATTTTGATGATTTGGAGTAAGATATCCTTACGGTGAATTTTCCATACTCTTCTTCTTTTATAAGATGTTAAGTTTTTTGAAGAAAGTGGTGCATGTACAGTGCCTTTAGACAGATGAATTCCTCACTAGTGTACTTTTATATGAGTTTGGTGCATATATTATGCTCAAATAGAAGTTTAGGGCTATATAAGTGAGTGTACAAAGTCTTAAAGTGCACGTAAAACTATAAAAGTGCACATGGAAGGAGGAAGTGTGCGTGACTACACTTGGGGGGCGTATGGTCAAGCGCTTGTGCATGTGTTCATATGCCTGGTGCATGGTCACTCACTTCCCCCCTCTATACTTATTTAAGTATCCATTTTAGAGGTATTGGGAGGCTTTTTCTAGACTTCTTTGAGTGTTTTTTGACTTTTATTGACCCTTTTCATGCTTTAAGTGCTTTCTGCTCTATTTTTTGCTTCTATACTCCATTTTCTTTCATGTGACATAGAGTTTCCTAGCATTCCTAAAGGTATGGAGGAAATTTTTATTGATGTTGATGTTGGTCTCAAAGGTGACTTTACAGAGGCTACTAGAGCTGGGACGTCCGTAGTAGGGACTAGTACGTCTGGTGCTCAAAGTTCTTAGCCTTCCAAGATTTCTTAAGGAGATATGATCCCTATTATTTATAGCTTAGAGACTCAAGCTTAGGTGTGTCATCGTCATGAGGTAGGTCCCTCTTTGCCTTATATGAAGTTGTTATAGCTATAGATCTATAGCTTTTGTTGTAACTATCTATCTAGCTTTATTATAAATGTTGACTGCTAATAGCTTTTGCTTTATTTTATTTTGTGATTGTCTATTTTCTGTGATGCTTTTATTTTTAGCCTTTATTATTGTTTAGTCCTGTTTGAGTGATAAAAAAATGATGTGTCAGTATTTAGTAATTGTACAAATGTTTGATAATGTACTTGTTGTTTATAGCCCCATAGGTATGTCACCGTGCTCCCAGGTAGTTTTAATAGGGTCATCATGTACTATCAAGGTCTCCCAATATGCATGAAGTAGATGATTTCTAGGAAGGGCTTTGATGGAGTGATTGTTGCACTGTCTTACGACTCATATTTGTCGAGTTAGATTATTATGTCTGCATTGATAGAGCAGTGGATGGACACGATGCATACTTTCCATCTGCCTGTCGGGGAGATGACTATTACCCCATCAGATTTTACTGCTATCATGGGCTTAAGCTTCTCTAGGGAGCCCATCCCTTTTAGTGATGAGGAGTGTTCAACTGCTATGGCGATGAGGCATCTCACGAGGGATTTACTCAGGGTAGTCACTCCTATGAAGTCTGGTTACCTATATTTTTCTCGATATAAGGAGCTTTGTATGATGATGGTCTTGTCTCAATGGAGTAGCTAGCCTACTACTTTTTATTTTATTTTCTGAGCATTGTTATCTTCTCAAACCCTTTGGGTATGGGTGATTTGAGATTGTTGCCTGTCTTAAGGGACTTGGATGTTTTACCAAGGTATCATTGAGGCACTGCTGCCTTTGTTCATATGTACTCAAGGCTTGAAGTAGCATGTCGAGGATCTGCGGATGTCTATTCATACCAAACATGAGTAGGAATTCTATTTTTTATTCTTTTTCTCTTGGTTTGTTATTTTTAACACTCTAGTTTTGATAGATATAGGCATATGAGTTCAGGATTTTCCTCCGTTCATCCATCAAGCATTTCTAAGAGGATGGCTTTTTCTTCATTATTCTCACTGGATCAAAAAGACTAAATTTTATCAAGGATTGCACGGTAGCTCGAGACCATATGAGGAGGCTATCCCCTGATCAGCTATGTCTGATTCCTAATGAGGAGGTTATTCCATTCTTTGGGATCATTTGTTTATTATCGCCTTTTTTAGCAGATCTTTCTTCATTGGTGGGTGGCGAGATCTCACTAAAAAATAGAGATGGTGGCTACATAGCATTTGAAAGAGAGATAAGTGTTGCTTTTTGGCATTATTGGCAGGGTGTGCTATCTAAGCAAATGAGTCCATCATTGGTGGGATGGCCTATATATGAGGAGAGTTCTTGTCCCTCCCCTAAGGACACATTCTGAGGTCATGAGCTCTACTATGATGATCTTGCAGTTGTTATAATAGGATTCCCATCTAAGACCCTTTTATAGAGTGAGGGTTTGCCTTATGTTGACATATTGGTCCCTTAGCTGATTGATGCCATAGCTAGTGGGACCTTTCCTTCTCCTCCCCCTTCTCAGGCAGATGCATCTCATCCCTTAGGTTTGAGGGCTAGGCCATCACTTGGGTCTTTAAGAGCCACTTCTTTTGATCTGATAAGCTTTTATACTTATTTTAGTGCAAGCATGTAGCAAACTTTATTAGTAATAAACTATAATTAACATGGGAAATGAAAGCTTATTTGTAGCGATGCCGGAGGAGATCTGGATCCTGATTTGAGGATAATGAGGGCACGCTCCATACTAAAGCTACTGTTCATGCTAGTGGTGTGGCTTTTAATAGTACTATCCTTGGGGATTTGATAGTTCAATCATCTTTATCTTTGCTTGGGATGGATATCCTTAGGAGAGCAGTTAGCTTCAGTTTGCCTAGACCTGGCTTTCCTCAGTAAGGTATTACTCCTACTAACGCTACCCATATTCATGTTCTTCTCTTATTTTTGCCTGTGTTTCATTTATTTAGTGAGTGATGGTTGACTTATTTACTTGCTTTTGTAGATTCCTATCTCCTCTAGCTAATACTAGTATACTATTACAAAGAGTGCTCATCAGTGCTTTTTGGAGTTTGTTACCACTTAAAGGGTATGCTTTCTTTATTATAACTACTTGTTGTATACACATGTTTTATGTATGAGTGTATGATATGCAGTGTGAAATGCAGGTTGAGCACCATATTGCTAGTTGTGAATGGAAGTGGGAGCATACAGCTTATCGTGACCATATTAGTGAGCTGGAGTCACGGCTATTGTCCTTTGTGATGAATGATGATAAATTATGATCAAACGAGGGGGATGCTTAAGCAGGATCATTGCTTGCTTTTAATGGTAGCCAAGGCCAATGTAGTTATTTTAGGGGCTAGGTGTAGGACTTTTGGTTTGTGGTTTGCTTTGTTGTATCATTCTCCCGAGGTTATAAACTTTTGGTGTTGTATCTGGTAATTTTTCCTACATGTTGTATGATGTTTGTATGATGATGACCATATATACTTCTTGTTGTGTATTGATGATGATATTTGTGATTACTATCATCTATGTTTTTTCCCTTTTTTACCTAAGGCGTCTCCTTTTGAAGCTTTTTGCACTTAGCTGGGTTTTCTTTTTTTCTTCCCTTTTTTGCCTAGGGTATGTCCTTTTAGAGCTTTTCACACCTAGCTGGGTTTTTTTTCTATACAATAATGGTTGATCTCAAAGAGAGAGCTCAGAGAGGATGGTAAAAACCATGGTCATGTAATAAAGGAAAATGCAAAGCATGCTTGATGCAATTCATGATGATAAAATGTGTTGCACTTTTTAAAGACATTTTGCATAAATTGGCAATCATTCTCATTTCACTATAACCATTTAAGAAAGGCACTTGTGCATTCGTACAAATTTTAAACTTAAGGTTACCCTTATCCTTAACTAGCCTTCTCGAGTTTTCTAGTTAAGTGTTTTCTCTCTTTCCTTAATTTTTACCTAAGTTGCCATTTTTAGGTTTTCAACTCAGTAGGAAGTCCCTAACTTTTGCCTGAGTTTTTGTTTTTAGGTTTTTAACTCAGTGGGATGATTTTTTTATGCCTTAGACATAGTACTTCTTCAGCCGATCTGTGTTGATAGGTTCAGAGAATTCATTGCCTTCAGAATCCATCAGACATGTTTGACCAGGTATAGGCCTTCCTAATTCGATATGAATTTCCCTCTAGGGTCCAGAACATTCTGTCTTATTTGCTTTAGCACCTAGTCTCCTGCTTTCACACTCTTGTATTTTGCTTTTCTATTGGGGGACTTGGATAGTCGAGCCTAATACAACTATGTATGGTATAGAGCCTTTAGCCTTTGGCTATCTAAGAGAGTGAAATTATTGTACCTTTGTTGAACTTACTGTACTTTGATTGCTACCTGAAGGGACTTGATCTCTATTTCAATTGGAAGAAATACTTTTGATCCATACACTAATGAGAAAGGAGTTGCTCCTGTTAAAGTTATGATTGTTGTTCAGTACCCCCATAAGGTATGTGGCAATTTGTCTACCTAATCTTCTTAAGTCTGGGTCATATTTGATAAGTTTTTTAAATGTTCTTGTTTGTAGCTTCAACGGCCCCATTTGCTTGTGGTAATGTTCCACTTTATAACTCCTTAGTAGCTCTCTAACTTCGCCTTGGAATTGGACACCATTGTCAGAGATGATATGATGGGGGGATCCCATATCAACATTATAGATTTCTTTTGATGAACTTAGCCACTTACTTGGCTCCTATCCTTGCAAATGATTCTGCTATGACCCATTTTGTAAAGTAGTTTACTGCTACTAAGATGAACATGTGCCTGTTTGAGTCCGTCAAGTGGATTTTCCCAATTATGTTTAGTCCCTATACTAAGAAGGGCCATAGAATGGAGATGTAGTGTAGTTCTATTAGGAGAAGGTGGCTGATATTCCCATGTATCTGACACTGTGACATTTCCTTACAAATTTAATGCAGTCTTCTATCATCGTCATTTAGAAGAATCCTTGTCTAATTAGCTTATTAGCTAGGATTGCTCCATTCATGTGTGGACCACAAACACCAACGTGTACTTCTTCTACTATTCTTACAACCTCAATTTCATCTAAATATCAAAGTTGTAAACCATCTGAAGTTCTTTTGTATAATACACCCTGGTGCGATATGAATTTTGATGCTAGCCGTCGAATGACTGCTTTGTCTCTTTCATCTGATTAATCAGGATAAGCTCATTCTTTCAAATATCTCTGGATGTCATAAAACCAAGGCTTTTTGGCTATTTCTATCTTTGCTATTCTATAGTTTTTATGATAAGGTTGTCCTGATCTAAGTAAAATGAGGGGCTTTATAGGAATTTAGGTGGTCCTTCCTATACTGATACTAGGGAAGCAAGTGCATCTGCCATCTGATTGTGGTTCCTAGGAAGATGAATGAATATACATTTTCAAAAGGACATAATGAGTAGCCTTAAGTGGTTCAAATAAGGCTTTAAGTGCTGCTCTTTTAGTTCCTACTCTTCCATGGCATGATTGATTACTAGCATGGAATCTCTGAAGATTTTGACTTTTACGACACCCAAGCTTGTAGTGATTCTATTCTGAGTATGCATGCCTCATATTCTGATTTATTGTTTATGACTCTAAACTTAATCTTTTTAGCAATTAGTACTATTTCACCTTCTGGAGATTGCAGTATAACACTGACTCCTACACCGAATTAATTAACTGCTCCATCAAAGTACATGTGCCATCCTTGGATTTCAATGGTTGAGCTAAGGTTGTCTGGGAAGTCCAATTGGATTTCTTTTGAGTCTGGAATGGGGTTGAGAGTTATAAATTTAGCCATTTCTCTACCTTTTATTGCCTTTTTAGTCAGATATTGCATGTTAAATTCTATTAGTAGTACGAGCCACTTGGCAAGTTTCCCCACTAGAGAGGGAGCTTCGTAGAGGTACTTCATTGGGTCCATTTTAGACACAACCTGAATTCTGTAGAATTGAAAGTAGTGTCTGAGTTTCTTCATTGCCTATACCATTGCTAGGCATATCTATTCAACTTGGCTATACTTCTCCTTATATGGTAGCATATTCTTGCTCAAGTAGTAGACTGCGTGTTCTGTTTTCATTTCTCCTTCTTAGGCTAACATTGCACCAATTGCATTCCCTTTGATGGCTAGATACAGGGTTAGAGGCATCCCTAGTTTTGGTGGTCTTAAAATCAGTGGGTTGGCTAAGTAGCTTCTGATCTTATTAAATGCTAGCTAGCACTGTTTGTTCTATTCAGTCGGCTGATCTTTTTTGAGTGGCTTAAAGATCGATTCACACACTACTATTAACTTAATGATGAATCTACTGATAAACTTTAGTTTCCCTAGAAAGCTTCTAATTTCTTTCTTTGTTTTTGGCACTGGCATCTTTTTTATGGCTTTTTCTTTGTATAGATCCATTTTAATCCTGTTTTGATTGATAGCATACCCCACTATCTTTCTTGAAGCAACCCTGAATATGCATTTCTTTGGATTTGGCCTGAGACTGTACTTTTTAACCCTTATGAGGAACTTTTTGAGATCAAAGGGGTGTTTTTTCTTGGTTCTTGATTTGACCATCATGTCATCAACGTATACCTCCATGTCTTTATATATAATGCCATGGAACATCACAATCGCCATTCTTTGATAGGTTGCCCCTACATTTTTTGGTCCAAAAGGCATTGCCCTATAGTAGTAAGTACCCCATTCTGTTGTGAAAGCTATCTTTGCTTTGTTGATAATGGCCATTAGGATCTGATTGTACCCAAAGAATCCATCTATAAAGGAATACATTGCACATATGGCAGTGCTGTCAACCAGTATGTCTATATGGCGTAGTGGGAAATCATCCTTTACACAGGCCTTATTCAGATCTCTATAGTTGACATAGATTCTAACCCTTCTGTCATATTTTCTAACCATTCTAGATAGTCTAATACCTCTAAGAATTTTTCCTTGATCTATTTTTTGATGTCCTCTTTCAATAGTTTGGCCCATTCTAGTATAAGTCTTCTTAGTTTCTATTTTATTAGCTTACACCCTACTTTGGTAGGAATAAAGTGTTGAGCAATGTCTTTGTCAATATCGAGCATATCGTCATACATCCAAACAAATACTCTTGAATATTTTATGAATATTTTTTCAATTTCTCTCTTCTCTTTAGGGGTAACATCTTTCAAAATATACAGAATGCGTGGTTCAGATTCTATGCTAATGTTAAATGATTCAGTACATATGGAATAAATGTCAAATATTCTAATGTTTTGATTAATGCAATGCACATTACCATTAGGAAAGACATCAAACAAGTAAGCAAATTAGATTTTTTTGCATTAACTTTAAAGTTCATTACATCATCATTTTCAAACAAAGAAAAAGTACAGAGGTCATCATTAGCAATGTCTTCAACTAGGTTATCATCAATGCTCGATTCAAGAATGGCAATAGCTTGGGCATGGTTGATAGCTTCACTTTCATATTCTATCTCCAGATTTTCATCAGTTCATTGATGTCAGCTCGGTGATCATGTCTGGTAAGTGCTTCTCCTTGAGAGTGTCATTAAAGATCTCAAACCTCAATTTTTTGATTTCGTTGCTCACCCATTCCATAGTTTGTCCTTGATAGACTTAAATTGAGCTTTTAGCTATAAAAGAAGTTGATTTCTTAGCCCCAGTATCCTTTTCAAGATCATACCCTAGACTATTTCTATTAGTCTGTCCTCAGAAGTTAAGGAATTTTGTGACTCTAATATTTCTTCCTCGTAGTCCTGTTTTAGGTAGATATTGCATTTTCTTCATTATAGCAGTAGCTTTGAGATCGAAATGACCATCATTGATCATAAAAACCTAGAATCCTAGTGGGACCACATTTAAACAGGCAATAATTTTATTTGTTTCAACAGGGATGGTAATGACCTTTCCATTCAAAGGGAACTTAATCTTCTGATGCATAGTAGAAGGTATGCCCCCTAGTGAGTGGAACCAAGGTCTTCCTAGCAGTGGGGTAAAATTTGGAGGGATGTACAGG
The DNA here is from genome assembly GCA_947683625.1 of Mallotus nudiflorus. Classification (NCBI taxonomy): domain Eukaryota; kingdom Viridiplantae; phylum Streptophyta; class Magnoliopsida; order Malpighiales; family Euphorbiaceae; genus Mallotus; species Mallotus nudiflorus. Next base: position 937,705 of record CANTUR010000143.1, read on the forward strand.
ATGGTAAATTCTATTTTTAATTTCATATCTCCCACTATAACTACTGTTTTGAAAGTGCCAATGATTGGCTTTTTTGAATCATTGTAGGCTCGTATTACCACATTAGACTCTTCTAGGTTTTCAACATTCATCCCAAACTTATGCAGCAACCTTAGGGGGTAAACATTGATGGCAGACCTATTATATACCATAACACATGAGGTCTTCTTAGTCCTAACAATTACCTGTATAAAGAGAGGGCAATTATGGATTCTTCCCTTAAAGGTTAAATCTCTGTCTAAAAAGGTGATTGTATTGAAAGTAGCTTTCACTAGAAAGGTTACCATCTTACATAGTGAGGCATCAGTGATAATCTTTTCTTCATCTAGTGCTCTGACTAAGGCATCTTTATGCTTCTTAGAGGCCATAAGTAGGTCCAGATACAGGCTTACACTTGAGCTTTCTTGAGTTTCTTGAGGACAATGTCTTCTTCTTTAACTGGAGCTTGATCTTTTGCTATTCCTTTCTCTTTAAAGGGTTCCTTCTCTTTCTCAGGAGGTTGATATACCCACTCGTTATAAGTTACATGGTTAACTACTAGTGAGGGCTTCTCAGCTATTTGCTTATCTACTTTTATACTATTATTCTACTCTCAGGATCATCAGAGTCATACTATATGTCTATCCCCATGACCTGTAGGTTCTGAAGCTGAATAGTACTATACATCCCATCTTCATTGTCAAATTCTTCTCCTTATCTTGAGGGTGTTATGTCTTCTAAGAGTGTGTGAGTAGTAGGAGTTTTCATGTACTTGACTTTGTAGTTGAACTTCCGAGACAGTTGGCCTAGTAGATCCCATACTTCATGGTTACTGTTGAAATTTTTTTTTGCATCTGCTTCTTGCAGGTAAGGGCAATTAATTACTTCACCGTTTATGGGGAGAGCTGTATTCCTAGCTCTTTTTTGCATCATCTAAGTAGGGAAGGAATTTTTGAGGCATTGGTGAAAGAGTCCTAGAGGGGGGGTGAATAGGACTATCAAACAAAAATGGATAATTAAAGGGATTATTTGCAAGAAGTGAGTAACAGTAATAAAGGAAGAATGAAGAACACAAATATTTAAGGAGTTTGGATTTACAAATAATCCTATGTCTCCACCTAACTTATCCCCAAGTTAGGATTTTTTAATCACCCACAATCTTATTAACAAGATTGAGAATACACAAGAGTTTTATGGCTCACTCTTGCAACCTTACAATCTTGAGTTTTCAAGACTCACTCAAAAATCAAATTCCCAAGTGTTTTAATGGCTAAACACTTAAACCAATTCCTTTAGAATAGAATCTCACTTCCTATTTTCTAAACCCAAAAAATAGAAGAATAAGAATGTCTATTCTAATCACTCACCAAATCTCACAAGATTTATACATAAAGATTTTTATTGAAAGAAAGTTTTAGAGCTCAATTGAATGTTAAAGAAAATGATGAATGATGCACAAGTTTTCTTAACCTATCAATTGAATTCTAAGTTATGTTTATATAAAAAACACTTAAAAATGTATTTCTTAGATGTATCAATCATGTCTCCAATTTTTATAATTGATTTTGAATCAATTCTTGAACTTATGGCAGCTCAAGGGCTGCTCACGAGCGCCTCACGAGTGAACAGTACTCGTGAAGGGTGAAATTATAGCCATTATATTCAAAAATTCCCATTGGAGTGCTATCAGAGGTCTGGTCATGAGAATTTCATGAGCCACCAGCTCGTGAGGAGCGCTCATGAGGAGCACTGCCATCTTTTGGCAAAAAATGTGCTCCAAATGCTTCATTGACGGACTGCTCATGACCACTTCGAAAGAGGATCATGAACGGGACTGAAGGAGATAGGTTCAGCCAAAAATTTCTTCATAAAAGTTGTAGATAATTGTCTTATATTTCCAGAAAAATTTTAATCACCTCTTTTTGACATCTGTAGCTCAAGATATTACCGTATTACCAAGACTTGTGCAAACTGAAATGCAATCTGCATATGCTGACTTCGACTGAAGATTTTCATACCCAAATGAACTTGGATTTGGATGAGAAAGTACAATTTGGAAAGCTTAATATGTCTACTTAAAAAGTGAAGAAGCTCATTTTCTCATTTAAGAGCTCTAAATAATTCAAAAGTCTTCTTCAAGCTCAGAGGTTCAAACAGCCCGAAAAGTCACTATTCACCCGAAAGTTTATATGCTTGGTATATGTTTGGTATATAATTCCCTACACACTTAATTGAAATTATTAGTATAAAAATTGTTTGTCAAAGTCCAAAATTAGGAGTTTGATCATGCAAATGGTCAACAATCTCCCCCTTTTTGGCTTTGACAACCAATTTGAAAAGATGATAAATAATATGTGTGTGTGTGTAAAAAATAAATAACATGAATAAGAATATTAAATAAAAATAGCTCCCCCTTTAAAATTAAACAGATGAAAAATAAGAAATATTTTTACTCCTTCTTAACATGTGCATAAATTCAATATTTATCATGTATCAGAGCATATAAATAAATGAATTATCATAGCATGTATAAGGGTTTAATAAATATATTCCTTTAACAAAAATATATTTATTTATTTCTCCTCCTTATTGGACATGATAAGAAATATAAATAAATTTTATTATCCTTCTTGTTAAAAATAAAGACAACATAACAAGTTATTAAAAAAATGATGATAACATGATTAAAAAATGTTAGACAAAATGAAGAAAATAATTTCAAACATATATGGAGGTAGTGCAACTATAATGCATCACAAAATAGTATATATGCTATATTCAAACATCACATGATCATGTAGAGTTAGTCAATCAATCATACATAATCATGTGGTACTTAGCATATCTTTTACACAATTATTTATCTCCTAAGCACATAGCTTCTTTAGCTTCTTCTCCCCCTTTGTCAAAGACAAAAAGAAAAGAGAGATCGATATAAGGGGAAATTATGACCAAGGGAGCCAAGAATACTAAAGGGAATAAAATATCAAGAACCAAAACAATGCAAGCAAAGATATTCCAAAATCTTTATGAAATACATGTCATTTTAAAAGATAAAAACCATTCCCAAGAAGAATGTATACATGAATAAGCATAATAAATAGTCATGAAAAAAAATTCATGTCATATATAAACAAAGTAAGCAAAACAAGGCTTTTGATCACAAGGACAAAAACTAGTCATACTTACATTGTTATTATGCATGAGAAAAAGAATTATGTGAAATAAATTCAAATAATTTTCTCCTCCTATTTCAATGGATTTAAAAAATATTGATATTAAGGACACACTATCACATAGTTATGTCACTTACATAAACACATCTTTGAAAAAAAAAATTCCTTTAAAAGAAATATATACATGATGCAGAAAATATTTTTTCTAAAGAACATAATCACATAAAAATCCAAAAATCAATTCATCAATTTAGCAAGTGATCAAGATAAGCTTGAGCCATCAATCATACCAAGTTCATGCTTAATAAAATTCAATATTTCCTCATAAAGTGGCTTGGTAAAGATGTCTGCTAATTGATGATTAGTATCAACAAAATCAAGAAAAATATCACCATTTTGCACATGATCACGCAAGAAATGATGTCTAATATCAATATGCTTAGTTCTAGAATGTTGAATGAGATTTTTACTAAGGTTTATAGCACTTGTATTATCACACTTAATTAGAATGTGATTAATATCAATGCCATAGTCCAAAAGTTGTTATTTTTGCCATAGAACTTAGGTGCAACAACAACTAGCCGCCACATATTCTGCTTCAGCGGTGGACAAGGCAACTGAAACTTGTTTCTTACTAAACCAAGAAGGTAAGCAATTTCCTAAAATTTGACAAGTTTCGGAAGTTCTTTTTCTATCTAGTAGGCTACTGGTAAAATTAGCATCAGAATAACTAATCAAGTCAAAGGAAGAACTCCTAGGATACCAAAGTCCTAAATGCAATGTACCACAAAGATATTTAAAAATTATTTTGATAGCATTCAAATGAGACTCTCTAGGACTTGTTTGAAATCTAGCACACAAGCAAGAAGCAAAAATAATATCGGGTCTACTAGTGGTTAAATAAAGAATGGATCCGATCATACCTCTAAACCGTTTTTCATCAACCTGTTTACCATTCTCATCCTTGTTGAGTTTGGTTATGGTGCTCATTGGAGTCTTGCTTGATTTAGCTCCATCCATTCCAAACTTCTTAAGAATGTCCCTAGCATATTTGGTTTGATTAATGAAAATCCCATCTTTACATTGCTTGATTTGAAGTCCAAGAAAGAACTTGAGTTCTCCCATCATACTCATCTCAAATTCTCCTTGCATTAACTTAGAAAATTCCTTACACAAGCAATCATTAGTAGCACCGAAAATAATATCATCAACATAAATTTGAACAATTAATAAATCATGCTTGGATTTCTTTATGAAAAGAGTTAGGTCAACCTTTCCTTTAGAGAAACCTTTCTCTAGTAAAAAGTTACTCAATCTTTCATACCAAGCTCTTGGAGTTTATTTCAATCCATCCAATGCTTTTGATAATTTAAAAACATGATTTGGAGAGTCAAAATTTTCAAAACCCAAAGGTTGTTCAACATATACCTCCTCTTCAATAAAACCATTTAAAAATACACTTTTAACATCCATTTGATAAAGTTTAAAATCCATGTATGATGCAAATGCAAGTAGCATCCTAATAGCTTCTAACTTTGCAACGGGGGCAAAGGTTTCATCATAATCAATTCCTTCCTCTTGATTATAATCTTTAGCTACTAGTCTATCTTTGTTCCTAGTTATGACACCTTGTTCATTCATCTTATTTCTAAACACCCATTTGGTGCCAATAATAGGATGATGCTTAGGTCTAGGAACCAAGGTCCAAACCTTGTTTCTCTCAAATTGATTTAACTCTTCTTGCATAGCAAGGGCCCAAAATTTATCACTCAAAGCATCATCAACATTTTTGGCTTCAATTTGAGAAATGAAAGCTAAATTAACAATAGACATGAGTTTAGCTCTAGTAGTTACCCCTTTTGTAGTGTCACCTATAATGAGGTTTTGAGGGTGAGCTTTCTTGAATTGTCAATCCTTTAGAAGTTCATCCTTCAAGATAGGTTGAGGTATCTCCTCATTTTCCTTCTTGCTTGGATCTTTAAGTTCCAAAGGCTTACTAGCATTTTCTTCTTGTGTTTCCATAATCTCATTATCACCTATAAGATCATCAACACTACAAACATCCTTTCTAGGATCAAGTGAGTTTGATTCAAATACCACATGCATTGATTCTTCAACTACTAGATTTCTTTTATTAAAGACTTTATATGCTTTGCTAGAGATGGAATAGCCTAGGAAAATTCCTTCATCGGCCTTGGAATCAAATTTCCCAAGATTATCCTTGGTGTTCAATATAAAGCACTTGCATCCAAATACTCTTAGATATGAGATTTTGGGTTTTCTATTGTTCCATAGCTTATAAGATGTTTTATTTAAAATTGGTCTTTTGAAAACTCGATTTGAAATATAACAAGATGTGTTAATGGCTTCCGCCTAAAAGTATAGAGGAAAATTATACTCATGAAGCATTGTTCTAGCCATTTCCACAAGAGTTATATTTTTCCTTTCAACTACCCCATTTTGTTGAGGAGTTCTAGGAGATGAAAATGTATGAGAAATACCATTTTCATTACAATAGTTTTTGAAAATTTCTTTTTTAAATTTAGTTCCATGATCACTTCTAATGGATGAAATACAAAATCCTTTTTCTTTTTGAACTCTTTTTGAAAAATTTTAAAAGCTTTCAATGCATCATTCTTATGAGCAAGAAAACACACCCAAGTGTATCTAGAGTAATCATCAACTAACACATAAGCATAGTGCATTCCACCAAGACTAGCAACTCTAGTTTGTCCAAAAAAATCCATATGTATAAGCTCAAGAGGTCTAGAAGTGGACACTACATTTTTTAGCTTAAATGAAGACTTAGATTGTTTTCCCTTTTGATAAGCATCACAAGGTTTATCCTTAGTGAATTCAAGCTTAGGTAAACCAATCACAAGTTCATGTTTACAAAGATCATTCAAAAGCTCAAAATTTGCATGTCCTAACCTTCTATGCCAAGTCCATATGTCATGGGAAATTGACATTAAGCATTTTATATCTTTGTTATCAATTTTATTCAAATCAATAACATAAACGTTGTCTACTTTTTCACCACTAAAAATTACTTTGTCTTCATCAAGACTACTAACAAAGCAATTTTTAGGATAAAAAGTCACCTTATTTCCCATATTACATAATTGACTTATACTTTACAAATTATGTTTAAGACCATCAAAAAATAACATATGATGTATAGATAAGGATTGAGGATTACCTATTTCTCTAATGCCAATAATTTTTCCTTTTGCATTATCACCGAAGGTAACGTGTCCTCCATCCTTAGCATTAAGTTTGTTGAATTGCTCCTTGTCTCCCGTCATGTGCCTTGAACATCCACTATCAAGATACCACTTGCTTTTTGTTCTTGTGGATTTCAAGCACCCCTACATAAAATATTTTAAATGTTCTTTTGAACCCAAACCTTTCTTGGTCTAGGTTGGTTAGTTTCAAGATAATCCAAAGGAAGCAAATTCATGTGTAGTTTTCTATAGAAGCACACATTATTGGTATGTCCTTTGATCATGCAATATGAACATATAAAATTTTTAAATATATGTCTCCTAGAATGAAATGCTTTTCTAGTGTGTGCAGCATGCCTTAGGTGTTGTGTGTGTCTATTATTTTGTGACATTGAGTGAGACATACATTGACAATGGTGATGAGCATTTTGATAAGTTTGTGCAATATGTTTATGTGCATTGTGTTGTGCAACATACTTATTATAATTATGTCTAGTGTACATGTAAGCATGCTTAGGTTGAGGTGCTCTAATTTGAGGCTTACCCCTTTGTATTAATTAAGGGTTAATCTTATGAGATTTTGCCTTGCTATTTAACACATGAGATTTTTTAGCTTGAATCTCAATTGAGGTTGAAGGAGTAGAATCATGTGAAGCTTTAACAAAAGTAATATGTGATGAGGATGATGAAGACATTCCATTTTTATATCCAATTCCATGGGTATCTCCATGAAATTTTTGAGAGTCAAGAAGACTATCTAAAGTTTCTTTTCCTCTCTTGAATTTAGCAATGGAATTTTTTAATTCTAAGACTTCCTTAGAAAGCTTATGATTTTCATCATTTGCTTTCTTAAGTTGGTTTTCCAAAGAATCAGAAGACTTAGCATCACTAAGAAGTTTTTGATTTGATACAACAAGTTTAGTAAACTCAATTTTTAAACTTTCAAAATCCCTTCTTAAGCTAGCTAACTCATGTTTATATTTTTTCTTCTTAGATAATAAACTTTTGCATTTAGCAAGTAATTTGCTCACAATAGAGCTCTCATCATCATCATCATCATCATCATCATAATATTCGTCACAATCATCTAAGGAAGAGTAAGAAGTGGATGGTACCTCATTTTCATTTTCAATGGCCATGAAGCAAAGATTGGCAACTTCTTATTGTTCCTCTTCCTTTTTGGATTCAAAGGAATCATCCCAAGTAGCTTTGAATACCTTCTTCTTATCTTTTTCTCCTTTGCTCTTGAATTTAAGTTTGGGGCATTCATTTCTAATATGTCCCAGTTTATTGCATTCATAACAAGTAACCTCTTTTGTTTTCTTCCTTCCATCTACTTCGAACTTCTTGTTGAAGTCCCTTGTTCTTGAGAAATTTTTCTTTCTTAAGAACTTCTTGAAGTTCCTAGTGAGCATGGAAATGTCACCATCTTCATCACTAGAATCTTTAATACTTTCCTTTTCACTATCTTCTTGAAGAGCTTTTAGAGCAATGTTCTTTTTCTTTTCTTCTTTCTCTTCTTGTTCTTCACCTTTTTTCTTAATGGTGAGCTCATGTGTCAAGAGCTTACCAATGAGCACATCGGTTGATAGAGTGGAGAGGTCTTAAGCTTCCTCAATTGAGGTAACACGAGATTCCCAATTCTTTTTAGGTAGGATTCTTAGAATCTTATTATTTACCTCTTCCTTGGAGAAATGTTTTCCAAGTTTCTTGAGCGTTGTGAGGAGAGCTTTGAAGAGTTCATATTAATACATATGAAGTTGAACCTTCTTGCTTCTTACTTGAATGTTGCCTTCATAGTGATTCTCCAAGGTCTCCCACATTTCTTTAGCTGAAATGAAATGTTGAAGCTTGCCTCCTTCTCTTGTCATGGAGGAGACTAGAGTAATCATAGCCTTTTTATTTTTATGATTTTCTTCCTTTTGATCAACACTCCATTGGCTTCTTGCAAGTGTAGTTACTATACTATCAATGATAGTTGTAGGTGGTTCCCAACCTCTTAGGACAATATCCTAAAGTTTGATAGAATCATAATCAATATATAATTCCATTTTGAATTTCCAATGGGGATAGTCACTACCATCAAAGAATGGTCTAAAAGAAGAGATATTTTGTGATTCACTCCCCATGATCTTGTATTCTAGTAATGAAGTACTTAGAATTTAAGCTTTAATACCAATTGAAAGAGTCCTAGAGGGGGATGAATAGGACTATCGAACAAAAATGGAAAATTAAAGGGATTATTTGCAAAAAGTGAGTAAGAGTAGAGAAGGAAGAATGAAGAACACAAATATTTAAGGAGTTTGGATTCATAAATAATCCTACATCTCCACCTAAGTTAGGATTTTTTAATCACCCATAATCTTATTAACAAGATTGAGAATACACAAGAGTTTTATGGTTCACTCTTATAACCTTACAATCTTGAGTTTTCAAGGCTCACTCAAAAATCAAATTCCCAAGTGTTTTAATGGCTAAACACTTAAACCAATTCCTTTAAAATAGAATCTCACTTCTCATTTTCTAAACCCAGAAAATAGAAGATTAAGAATGTATATTCTAATCACTCACCAACTCTCACAAGATTTATACACAAAGATTTTGATTGAAAGAAAGTTTTAGAGCTCAATTGAATGTTTAAGAAACTGATGAATGATGCACAAGTTCTCTTAACCTATCAATTGAATTCTAAGTTGTGTTTATATAGAAAAATACTCAAAATGTAGTTTTTCATGTATTAATCATGTCTCCAATGTTTATAATTGATTTTAAATCAATTCTTGAACTTATGGCAATTTAAGGGCTGCTCATAAGTGAACAGTGCTCGTGAGGGGTGAAATTATAGCCGTTATATTCAAAAATTCCTATTGGAATGCTATTAGAGGTTTGCTCATGAGCAGGTCATGAGCCACCAACTCGTGAGGAGCACTCGTGAGGTGCATTGCCATCTTTTGGCAAAAATGTGCTCCAAATGCTCCATTAACGGACTGCTCGTGACCACTTTGAAAGAGGTTCATGAACAGGAATGAAGAATATCGATTCAACCAAAAATTTCTTCATGAAATTTTAGATAATTATCTTTCCATACAACTTTGAATGACCTCATTTGGACATCTTTAGCTCAAGATATTACTGAATTACCAAGTGCTGTGCAAACTGAAATGCAAGCTACATATGCTGACTTCGACTGAAGATTTTTATGCCCAAATGAACTTGGATTTTGTTAAGAAAGTATAATTTGGAAAGCTTAAGATGTATAATTCAAAAGTGAATAAGCTCATTTTCTTATTTAAGAGCTCTAAATAAGTCAATAGTCTTCTTCAAGCTCAGAGGTTCAAACACCCCGAAAAGTCACTATTCATCCAAAAGTGTATATGCTTGGTATATATTTGGTATATAATTCCCTACACACTTAATTAAAATTATTAGTATAAAAATTGTTTTTCAATGTCCAAAATTAGGAATTTGATCATGCAAATGGTCAACAATTGGAATGTATTCAAAAGTAGAAGAGTATTGCTCATCTTCATTAGAATCATGAGGCTCAATAATGGGTTTTAAGGATTTGTCTTTTAGGGGCTTATATTGGGTTTCTTATATGGCTTGGATTGACTTTTCAATAATTTCTTCTATAGATTAAATCAGATCATGCTGATGGTTAATGGAGGCATATTTTGATAGTTTGGGAGAGGATTGGTCTTGATACTAGGTCATTTTTTTAGGTTAATAATTTTTTTAGAGTAATGAGGTCTTGGATTGCATTTTTTAGAGTTTTTCATGTATTAGTAGTGTGGCTAGGCATTTAGTGAGAGTGGCAGAACTAGTTTTGGTTAATTTGAGGTGGTAGTGGGTTTGAAAGGGGCCTAGGCTCTTATGGCTATAGGAGGTTCTTTTGTTGAAGGCTTTGGAATACTTTGGATAGTATGAGGTTAAAGTTTGAGAATTTTCTTAGTTTTCTGATGGTATTGGTAGATGGTAAGTTGTGGGTGTTAGGTTGGATCATGTTTATTTCTGCGGTTCGGGTGAAAATGTTTGGGTGTTTGGTTGGGTATTATGGCAAAAATTATTTCTAGCTTGCTAAGGTTATTTATCCTTAATTCTAATCCTGGCCTGATGGAGAGCTCTAAAGTCAGGATAATGAGTAAAAATCATCTATTTTTTGAAGTGTGGTAGTGCCCTTTGATTATTAGCTCTATTTGTTCATCCTCAAGAGGACGGTTTCTCATCTTGACTGCCTTTCCCTACCATTTGGTGACATAGTCAGAGAAAGCTTCACCAAGTTTCTACCTTATGGCCTCAAAGTCCTTTTGAGTGATGTCTAATTGAGTGTTGTATTCATATTGCTTGATAAACTTATGAGTTAGCAGTATCCAGTCATTTTTTATTTCATCTTCAAGGTCAAAGAACCTTGCCCTTGGTCCTTTCTATAATGATGTGAAGAAGAATTGAACAATCTATGATTCTATAAGCTTTATGGTAGCCATAAAGGTAGCATATTGCCTTAGATGGACCCTCAGATCTCTTATTCTATCAAACTTAGCAAAGTTCGATAGCTTAAAATCATTTAAAAGCTTCTCATCTTTGAACAGCAGTAGGTCGGTAAAGCTTTTAGAGCTATGAGTTCCTTTATCTTTGAAGATGAATTCCAACTAAGCCATCCTATTGGCTAATAATTTGACCTCCCCTGTCAATTTAGGCTTGGTCATGTCATCAACTTTTGAAACTTTTAGTGCATTCCTGAGATCTTGGTAGTAGTCATTGTCATCATCAACTTGAATTAGAGTATGGACAATTCCCTTTACCTTATTTACCCTTAGGTGAATAGATGCATATGCTTCATTTAGTGGTGTGCCATTCAGATTTTAGGCACTTTTGACTTTGATTTAGGCTTGGAGGATTTCAACTAAAGCAACTTTTGGATCCCCTCTTTTACCTTGTCTTATAATTACTAACATAAGTTATCTTCTTAGTCACTCATGTTTGAACGTGGTATTCCTGTGCATTTATTAGGGTTAGCTAAATGAATGATTCATGATATATGCTTGTAAAAGAAAAGGGTGAGCATGTATGCATGGAGTGGATGCAAAAAAATCCTATAATGGGAAAAATTATTGTTCATGTAAGAAACAATGGTTAGTATAAGCTACCTATATATATGTAATGTATGCATGATTGAAGCTGGTTAGTTTTCCTCTACAATGAATAAACCAAACACAAGCAAGCTCTTGCTTCTAACCTTATTTCTCCTTGAGGTCATTTGATCTCTTTCGTAAGTAGGTTTTAAACCTATAGTGATCAAGGGACTATGGTTCCACTCTCGGAACTAGGTTGTTTTGATTTATGTTGGTCAGAACCAAAGGTTGAACTGAGGAATGATACTTAAATGTGCTTGAGGTAATCACATGATGTCAATAGTTGGGCTTCAAATGATGTCCAAAGCCCGTATGCACTCATATGCATAGGACTAAAGTCAATCACAGGGAGTCCGAGTTCTTACCCCCACATCGATATTCAATATGCTTACCGTGAGTCATAAAAGTATCATTTGATAATTTACAGTTTGATTTTTTTGACATAAAGGTCCATAATTTAGTTGGGTTTCTAACCCATTCATTTGATCTATAAAGGATAAATGGATGACATTTTGTAGGTTCCGTCATCAAGGGATATCATTATTTATTAATTCACATAGACTATTTAAGCTGAGGTGCATGATTCTTATCATTCCTCATTCTTTGGGCTCACACAAAGTAGATGAGAATCATGTGGTCCTGAGCATAAATTTTCTATGAAAATTGATATTATGACGTCATTTAAAGATAGACACTAGGAGGGTCATGTCATTTTTGAGTATCAAGTCAAACAGACAGCGTTACGACAAGGATATTATACATAGCTTGGCAGAATCCTAGTGGATGTTACTACTAGTTTATCTACTAAAGCTAAGTTAGGTGAAAGGCTAAGGGTTCCTTTAAAAAGAATGCCCTTATATGACTAGGGTTACAGACTTCGATCAGTGAGTCTAGCATTCTTTTAATAACTAAGTCACCCCCCTTAAGGACTTGGGTTACAAACTCTAGTCAAATGGGTATGGTGAATGCACGAGTAAAGACTAAAGGTGATAATATTGTATCTTTGCTGCCCCCTGACTCTAGTGGAACCATGGTGGCAATGTCATTTAGTATTATTAAGGTTTTTAGGGACAAGTAATGCACGTGTGATGTGTAGTGCAAAGGTAGTGGCGAGGGGCACTATATGATCGAGTATTGCATAATCAGAAATAGCCATTTTTGAGTTGATCCCTCTTACTTAGAACCCTTTTTTAGGTTTTTCATTCAGGATTGGTTTTCTAATTTATGAGCGATGTGGTAACTTTACTGAATAGGGACAAGTGATTGGTCTTGGGGGACTAGACACTTTTGATTTTATGGAGTTGCCACCTGATTTTTAGAAAATTAGGAAAAGAAAGGGACACATCAGGTCAAAGGAACAACATCGAGTCACTTAATGAGTATTGTTCCCAATAAAGATTTTTAGGTTTAGGCGATCGCATCTACTTTTTTACTTTTTATCATTATACAATATTCGATGTATAGCTACCGTAACACCCTAATTTTGGTAATGACATTTTATATAGCATTCACATAGTACATCAGATAGTATAAGACAATAAAGCTGAGAATTTTATTACATCGCTCTCCTAATAAAATACATATATAAAGGAAAAGATTACAGAAAATTAAATCTAATATGGTTGATCTGCAAGGATAACATGATCATTTACATAACTTATTTAATGAATGATAGGATGATCATGCTTATAAGGATTATTTGTGTTATAGTGATAAATAATGATAATATATAAAGGATGCATAAGGTCATCATCGAACTGAGAGCATGATGTCTCAATTCCAGGGCATGAACTTTTCACATTATTGATATCTATAATGTGATTTCATGATTTTGGAAATAGAGGATGCAAAGTGATTATGTAAAATGAGCATAATAATGCATATACTATTCACGTAGCATGCAAAGATTGCCAATCTCATCACACAAGCACACCAGTATTACCAAATGGTGGTGATAATAAAATAAAATGCAGTGCAATAAAGCAAACATGTTAAAATGATTGTGTGGTCCTCAGACTCGACTTAGCTTGTGTGAACCTTGAACCTCTAGCTTTGAGAGATTATCAAGCTTTCCTTGTTGAGAGGTTCGAAATGACAATAAAATGATGCTAGATTTTTCAGGGTTTCGTGATACAAACGTAGCAGAAAATTAAAATTTTATCATGTTCCCAAACCTGGATCCATGTAATTTGACTACTTGATTAAATCTAGAGTTTCAAGAATCTCACCAAAACATAGAAAAGGCAAGATTTTCTGGAAGGATTTTTGGAGGCAAGGAAAAACAAGTGTATTAAACCCTAGAGAATATAATATATTTATAGACTCCAAATTACGGTTTCACCTACCAATGACCTTTTTGGTAGTTTCCCATTATATTCTGATTTTGTTTTAAAAAAAATTAGAAATAATATCTTATTTATTTATTTATTTATTTAAAATAACATTTATCTTAAATAAACAAACAAATGAATAAATAAATAAAACACTTTAATTATTTATTTCCATAGAGTTTATTTTGGGCTTATTAAACCCATAATCGTTTTGGGCTTGTTCTAAGTGTGTGACCCTGTAAGTTCACATAACATTGGTAGTGGGCCTAAATCTCTATTTAGGCCTACAAGTCATAAGTGGCCTCTAGCAAGACATTATGACTACCCAAGTCATGTGAAGTAAATAATCCGACATAACCTAACTACAGTGAATTTTATCATCCCTTTATCACATGATATCTTAATCGAACATAAAGCATAGAATGTCATCCTTATATAGTTCAATATTCTGACTTGATTCCAAGTAGACTGAAAATGATAACTCTTTATCAATTCATTTCAGTATGGCCATGCATTTTCCTTCAGTCTATATCATCAAGGGGCCTATAGATATCTTTCTCATATTAATGAGGGATAAATTCCTTCTAAATCACTCACATTCCTCACATAACCAATTTTATATCCAACAACATCCTATTTAATCGTCCAATTAAAGACAATGTTAGAATGTGTCAAAACATAAAATAGCTATGTAGAAATCCATGATGATTTCAAGGTCAAAGGACCGAAATAAAATTACTATGATGAGAAATACTTATGATAATAATCTATGCAGTATTCTCATAGTGGGTCAATCCAGTACATGATCTCTCATCATATACCTATGAGTTAACTTAATATCTCATATTCATGATTGGTAAAACATAACCATCAGTCAACATCATACTAGCCTTAATACTTTAATATTTATAGAATGAATAAATGGCTAGGGATAATTAGAATAGAACTCTTATTTTAATCTAAGGGTTTTACTATCAAGTCACATACTTGATGACCTTAGTAAGAATTAACCATTCATATAATTATCATAAAATCAAATGATAATGAAATACCTCTTTATTAATAAAATAAAAAAGTCAATGCATAATCAAATGATTGACCTAGTGCATATCACTAACAAGATTGTATATCTTTGAAGCATGATTTAACAAAGATGAGGCTAGTTTTAGTGAGAAAAGGGATCTAACAACCTAAAGGAGATGTTGTGGGAGAGCAACAACTGTATGGTAAAGGGTTTCCCATGCCTTTGATCGAACTAACTCTTAAGTGTAGGTGTGTCTTCACTTGCTTCCCCCTTAAAATGGGGTGTATAGGGGTTTATTTATAGAAAAAATATGTAGAATGGAGTAGTGTAGGCGTGGTCATGCACGTGTAAGTGAATTTATGCTATATGTGCGTGATTACGCACAATGTGCGCATGGTCATACGCTTGGCATGTGGCCACGCTCTTGTGTGCTTTTCACGTGCATGTCAATGCTTTGCACACTCTTCCTGAGTTCTATAGGTGTTGTTCTAGTATTGGTTCATAGGGTTTTTATGCCTTTTAAATGCATTTTCAGAGTCCGTTTTGCCAAATTCGACTTCAATTTTAGCACATGACACCTAAGGTTGTTTACATGCACTTCTAAGCGATACATGCTGATAGCTAAGTTATATTGGACTATTTTAGGACCACTTTTGAAGGTTTTAGAGCCCTCAAGATGTGTTTCTAAAGTTGGTTTTATCAAAATTTATTTCCATTTTTTTCACGAAGCTAGGTCCTATTCTGACAAAATAAGCACCGGCCTAACAAGCTGATTATTCTAAAAGGAGTTTTCTCGAAACAAACCTCTCGTTGTTTCGATAATTCATATTTCACAAGGTCAGAGCATAACTTAATGACCTGGTGATCAATTTTACACACTGGTGGGGTTGGTTGGGTGTTTTAGGGTTGCACACTTCAAAGGTGTTATGAGTGAGCAAACTCTAGTCATCTCGGGGATTTATTTCATCACCAGACCTTTTTTAGGAACAGTCAAATTTGAGGTATGACAAAGACCCATTCCCAAACACTAAAAACCCATTTCTCATTTCTTTTAGGATTAATTTAGCACTTCTTTTACAAACCAAACATCTTGTTTATCAAAGCATGCTTTAAGGGTGATCACTAAGTCTTTCTAAGAATCTCTCAAAAATTTTAATTAAAAAATTTCATTTCATATCATTTTTTTTGTCCTACTCTTTTCTTTCCTTTTTACATTTTATTTCATCTTAATTTAATTATTTATCACCTTGTGATGAGTTCATGATTTTGCAGTGATTTTTGAAGTTTGGAATAAGATATATAGAAGAAGTGGATAGTTCAGGTGATTCACGGAGTGTTTGCATCATTTTTGCATTTATTATTGATTTTCTATCATTTTTGCATCATTTTACTCTTTATATAAAAAATGAATATTTTGGTGCTAAAGTTTGTATTTTTATTATTTGTATAAGTTTTATTATATTAATTTCCTTTTTTTAGTATTTTTATTTTCTTTTTTTGATAAATTTTCTATGTTTTATCATAAATTTCATATTTTTATGATAAAAATTGAATTGTTATCATTTTTATTACATTTATTGCATCTTTATTATTTTATTCAAATTTTTATTATTTTTATTATTATTTTTGGTAAATTTATTATTTTTATTTTAATGTATAGATTTTTATGGTTATCATACCTCAAATGTGATTATCTCCAAAAAGGTCCATTGATGAAATGAATTTTCAAACATGACTAGAGTTTGCTCGTTCATAACACCTGTAAAGTGTGCAACCCTAAAACCTTAACCAATTCCATTGGTGCATAACATCAATTACCGAGCCATTAAGTTGTGCTCCGATCTTACAAAATATGAACTATCAGAATAATAGAGGCTTATTTCAAGCAATCTTCTCTTGGAATGCGTAGTTTGTTAAGCCAGTGTTCATTTCATCAATCAGGACCTAACTTTATGAAAAAAAAATGGAAGTCAATTTTGATAAAATAGACTCTGAAAACACGTCCAAAAGGCTCTAAAACCCCTAAAAGTGGTCCTAGAATAGTCCAAAATAACTTGAGGATCAACGCACGTCGCTTAAAAGTGCACGTATAGCCACGAACACCCCTAGGTGTCAAGTGCTAAAATTAAGGCCAAATTAGACAAAATGGACTTTGGAAACACATCCAAAATGAATGAAAGCCCTAGAAACAAACATTAAAAAGTCCCAAAAACCTTGAATCATATGCGCATCTCATGAAAGTGCATGTGACCACGCGTGAGTGCTCTTGGCCACTTGCTAAGCACGTAACCATGTGTTACGCTCACCAAGCATGCAACCATGTGCTAAGCATGTAGTCATGCACACTTCATATGGCCACACGCTAAGTTCTAGGAATGTACACATGACCATGCACTCACACACTCCTTCCTCGATCTTTGCACTATAAATAAGGTTCTTTACACCACATTTGGACAATAGTAACCCATATACTCAAAAATTTATTTGTTTGAAGATGCTAGAAACCCATTTCCACACACTTTTAGCTCTCCTATTATGTTTTTTTAGGTTATTAGACCTCTTTTCCACCAAACCTAGCCTCAGCTTCATTAAAGCACAGTTCAAAGGTATACGAATTTGCATCATTCTACACATCATTTTGATCCTCTAGATGAGGAAAGCTTGATAATCCCTCGAAGCTAAAGCTTCAAAACTCATACAAGCTCAGTTAAATCTGAGGACCACATAATCTTTTTACCACATTTGTTTTATCACATTGCATTTTACTTTGTTATCACCAGTATTAGTGAAATTTATTATGCTTGCATGTTGAGACTGGCAATTTACTTGCTATATGAATGACTTATGCTTTGTTTTTCTCATTTCATATCATCATTTGCATCCTCCAGTTTTAAAATGTGAAATCACACCATACATATCAATAACATGAAAATTTTTCAATCTAGACTAAGGTCATCATGTCCACGGTCCAATAATGTCATCATGAATCTCTTATATCGTCATCGCATATCATCATAGCATAATAATCATTGCAAACATGCATGATTATGTACATTTTGCTTATTCTTTCAAGTGATTGAGTGTTCATCGCTTATTCTATTATTCACATGATCAACCAAGCTATGTGCATAGTTATGCTAACCTTGCAGGTTCATTATATCTAAGCTAACATTTCCATAATCACTTTTCCTTTTATATTTATTTTGTTAGGAAAGTGATGTAATAATGATATTTCAACTTTATTATCTTTCATTATCTGATGTATTATGTGAATGCTTTATATACTATCATTATCAAAACTAAGGTATTGCAGTACCTATACATCAAATATCGTATAATGAGAAATAGTCATAAAGTATATATGATCCCCTAAACCCAAAAATCTCTACTAGGGACAATACTCATTAAGTAACCTGATGTTGCCCCTTTCTTTTCCCAATTTTTTAAAAATCAGGTGGCAACTCCATAAAATTAAAAAGCATTGTATTCCTCCTGAGACCAATCATTTGTCCTAATTCAATAAAGTTGCCATGTCCCTTGAAAACAAAACACAAGATCAAAACGAGATAAATGAGGTCGCTCACAATGGCAACTCCACTAGGGACTTCTAAGTAAGAGAGATCAACTAAAAAATAACTCTTTCTCATTATATAATACTCAATCATATAAAACCCCTCACTATTGCATTTGCACTACACATTGCACATGCACCACTGGTCCCTATCAGTCGACAATGATAGAAAGTGATGCATTATAGTTCCACTTAAGCATGGGGTAACCGATTCAAATTTGTCACCTTTAGCATTACTTGTTATATCGTTAGGCTCATCTGACTAGAGTCTGTAAGCTAAATCCTAAAGGGGGACAATCCAAGTTATCAAAAGAATACAAGACTCACTGACTAGAGTCCATAACCATAGTCATATGGGAGCATTCTCGCTAAAGGAACTCTTAGCCTTTCATCCTAACTCAGCCTATATAGATAAACCAATGGTAACTTCCACTAAAATTCCACCAAGCTCTATATCTATCCTTGTCTTAATGCTATCCATTTGACCTGATATTCATAAATAACATGACTCTCCTAGTGTCTGTCATCAAATGACGACATAATGTCAATTTTTATAGAGTGTTCATGGTTAGATCCATGTGATTCTTATATACTTCGAGTGAGCCTAAAGCATGAGGAATTATAAGAATCATGTACTTCAGCCTAAATAGTCTATGTAAACTAGAAAATAATGACATCTCTCAATTATAGAACCTATGAGACATTTTCCATTTATTCTTATCATATCTAATGAACAGGTTAGGAATTCAACTAGATTGTGGACCTTTATGTCAATAGAATCAAACTATAAACTATTGAACAGTACTTTTATAGGTCCTAATCAGCATATCAAATATCAATATAGGGGTAAGAACTCAAACCCTTTTTTATTAACCTTAGCCTTATGTATATGAGTGTATACAGGCTCTAGATATCATTTGAGGCCTGATAATTGACCCTCACATCAACATCATGTACATTTGAGTATCTTTCCTTATCTTACCTTTTGGTTCTAATCAATATAAATCCAAACAACCTAGTTTTAGGAGTGGAGCCATGGTCCCCTAATGACTATAGGTTTGAAACCCACCTAGGAAAGAGACTGAATAACCTCATAGAGTAATAAGGTTAGAAGTGAGAGCTTGCCTTTGATTGGTTTATTCATTGTGTAGGAAATAGTAACCAACTTTCAAAACTAATCATGCATATATAACATACATGCAAATAGGATATACTAACCTTTATTTCTTACAGCAATAATCATCTTTCATTATAGGATTTTGTATCCACCCCATGCATACATGCTCACCCTTTTCTTTTACAGGCACACATCATGCATCATCCATTTAGCTAACCTTAATAAATGTGCAGGAATACAACACTCAAACATGAGTGACCAAGAAGATACTTCTTGTTAATAATTTAAAGATAGACTAAAAAAGGGGATCTAAAAATTGCTCATTGATGGTACCATAGCTGAAATCCTCTAAGCCTAAATCAAGCCAGAAATGCCTGATATGGAATAATACACCACTGAATGAAGCTTCTGTATTTATTCACTTTATGGTAAATAAGGAAAAGGGAATTCCCCGCACTCCAGAAATGCACTAAAAGCTACAACAATTGTTGACATGACCAAGCTTGAATCTATATAGGAAGTTAAATTATTGGGTAACATAATGGCTCAGTTGGAATTTGCCTTTAAAGACAAGTGGACTTAAGGAGTTTCAAGCTTTACTAACCTAGCATTGTTCAAAGATGAACCACTCCCAAATGTTTTTAAACTGCCAAACTTTGCTAAGTTCGATGAAATTGGTGATCCAAGGATCTATTTAAGGCAATACGCTACCTTTATGGCTGCTATAAAACTTACCAAATCATAGATTATTTGATTCTTCTTCACATCACTAGAAGAAGGGCCAAGAGTATGGTTCTTTGACATTGAAGATGAAATTAAAAGTGACTGGCTACTACAAACTCAGAAGGTCATCAAGCAGTATGAATACAACACTCAACTAAACATTACTCATAGGGATCTTAAGACTATGAGATAGAAACTATGTGAAATCTTCTCTTATTATATCATAAGATGGTGGGCTAAGGCAGTCAAAATGAGGAATCATCCTCTTAAAGATGAATAAATAGAATTAATAATTAAAGGAGCATTACCATACTTCAGAAAACAAATGATTTTTACTCACTACCCTGACTTTAGAGCTCTCCATTAGGCTAGGATCATAATTAAAGATGAAGAACCTCAACAAACCAAAAACACCTTATGCTATAATACCTATCAAACACTCAAAACACCTTCACTTGAGCTATAGAAACAAACCTAATTTGACCCAACACTCACAACCCACCATCAATTAATACAATCAAACCATCAAGGAAGTTCTAAAATTTCAACCTTCCACCATCCAAGCCTCTTCCAAACCCATTACCCCCTCAAATTGACCAAAACTTATTTTGTCTTTTTCACCAAATGCCCAATCATACCACTGATGCATGTAGGACCCTCAAGAATGCAATCTAATACCTTACTGAAGTTAGAAAAATTGACAACCCAGAAAAATGACCCAACATCAAGACTAATCCTCTCCTAAACTATCAAAACATGCCTCCACCAACCATCACCATGATCTCCTCTAGCTTACCTAAAGCTCTTATTGTACAATTAATCCAGACCATCCAAGAAACCTAAAATAAGCTCCATGAAAAAGGAAATAACTCCTAATGATCTTAGAAGATGAGTTCTCAAGCCTCATTCTTGAACCTTATGACTCTAATGAAGATGAACAATGTCCTTCTACCTAAAAATACATTTTAATACCCTAAAAATTCCTTCCTCACTTGATGATGTAAAAAAGAACTAGGGATGCAACTCTCCCTATAAATAGTGAACTAATTGAATGCCCCTACTTGTAAGAAGCAAACATAGAAGAAAGTCTCAATAGTAAACATGAAGCATAGGATTTACTATGCCAGCCATTTAGAAAGATTGACTACAAAGTCAAGCACATAGCACCTCCTACTACTCACATTCACTTAGAAGACATAGTACCCTTAGGATGGGCAGAGGAATTTGACAACAAAGATGGAATAGTCAATACTATTCAACTTTAAAACCTATAGGTCATAGGGATTGATATTGTGAGTGACTTTTTTAGTTCTTTTTTTCAGTTTCGAGGATTTAGTTTCTAAAGGACATGTCAACTTTACCAAATAGGGATAAATGATTAGTCTTAGGAGGGCCAAGATGCTTTTTTGATTTTATGGAGTTGCCACCTGATTTTTAGAAAATCAGGAAAAGAAAAGGACAATATTGGGTCACTCAGTGAGTATTACCCCTAATAGAGATTTTTGAGTTTGAGGGATTGCATTTACTTTTTTAACTATTTTTCATTATACAATGTTTGATATATAGCTACCATAACACCTTAGTTTCGGTAATGATAGTTTGTATAGCTTTCACATAATTCATTATATAATGAAAGATAATAAAGCTGAAGATATTACTATTACATTATTTTACTAATATTTACATATAAAAGGAAAAAGAGATTGTGAAAAAGTAAATCTAATTTAGATATGATGAATTTTCAAGGTAAATACGACCATTCACACAACTTTCTCAATCATATGAACAATGAGATAAACAATGGACACTCGATCACTTGAAAGAGCAAGTAAAATGTAGATGATCATATATGTTCATAGTGATTATTTATGCTATGATGATAATATAGGGGATGCACAATGTCATCACTGGATTGAAAACATTATGACTATATTCTAAGATATGAACTTTTCACATTATTGATATTTATAATGTGATTTCATGTTTCAAAACTAGAGGATGCATAATGATGATATGAAAATAGCATATAATAAAGCATAGATTATTCATATAGCATGCAAAATTACCAGTCTCATCACATAAGCATAACAATATTCCCAAATGATGGTGATAATAAAAGAAAATGCAATGTGATAAAATAAATGTGCTAAAATGATTATGCGGTCCTTAAATTTGACTAAGCTTGTATGGGTTTTAAAGCTTTAGCTTCGAGGGATTATCAAGCTTTCCTCACCAAGAGGTTCAAAATGATAATAGAATGATGCTAGTTTGTATTCCTTTAAAGCATACTTTGACAAAGATAAGGCTTGGTTTAGTGTAAAAGAGATCTAATCACCTAAGAAAAAGGTAGTAGGAGAGAAAAAAATTACGTAGAAAGGGGTTTCTAGTGCCTTCGATCGAACAGACTTTTTGAGTGTGTGTTTGTTTCCAGTTGCGCTACCCCCCCCCCCCCAAAAAAGGGTATGGAGGTGTCGATTTATAATGAAAAATGTATGGAATATAGGGGTATAAGTGTGGCCATGCGCATGTCCCTAGGCCAGAGTGCATGGTCACATGCACACACACGTGCTCATGCTCTCTTTCACATGTTACGTGCTCCAACTAAGGCTTATGCGGGCTTTTTCAAGGTTGGTTCCTAGGGTTTTTAGGCCTTTCATATGCGTTTCTACTATCCATTTTATCTAATTTTGCCTTAATTTTAGCACGTAACGTATAGGGGTGTATACGCACACTTCTTAGCGATATGTGTTAATCCTCGGGTTATGTTAAACCATTCAAGGACCACTTTTAAAGGTTTTGGAGCCTTTTAGATGTGTTTTCAAAGTCCATTTTGTCTAGTTTGGCTTTAATTTCAGCACGTGACACCTAAGGGTGTTTGTGACTTTACATGTACTTCTAAGTGACATGCGCTAATCCTCTTGTTATGTTAGACCATTCCATGACCAATTCTAACGGTTTTAGAGCCTTTCATATTTTTTTTTGAAATTTGTTTTGTCAAAATTGATTTTTATTTTTTCACAAAGTTGGGTCTGAATCTAACAAAATGAACATTGGTCCAACAAGCTGAGTGTTCCAAGAAAGGAATTCTCAGAATAAGCTTCTTATTGTTCTGATAATTTGTATTTCATAATGTTAGTGCACAACTTAATGGCTCGGTGATAAATTTTGCACACTGGTAGGGTCGGTTAGGTTTTCTAAGGTTGCACACTTCAGAGGTGTTATAAACGAGCAAACTCTAGTCATCTCAGAGGTTCATTTCATTATTGGACCTTTTTGGGGACAATCAAATTTAGGTTATAATAGTTGCCCTTTACTTCACGTGTGTTGTATAGCCACCTAGTACTAGTGTCAATACACATAAAGCAAATATAAAGATGTAAAAAATCATTTTATGAAGAGAGAGGTACTTACCTAGTGTTGCATTATTATTACTCGATTGTTGGGATACTACCACTATAACCTTTTCAGGTGTCAAGCAAATAGACATATGCTACCACTATAACCTCTTCAGGTGTTTGGCAAGAAGATAAGTATTGCCATTATAATCTCTTCAGTTGTCAAGCGAATAAAATCATTCCACTATAACCTCTTTAGGTGTCAGCGAATGGACAAATGTTGCCACTATAACCTCTTCAAGTGTCTGGTGAGCAAAATCATGCCACTATAACCTCCTAAAGTGTCAGGCGAATAAAATCATGCCACTATAGCCTCTTCAGGTGTCATGTGAATAGAATCATGCCACTATAACCTCTTCAAGTTGTCAGGTGAATAGAATCATGCCACTATAACCTCTTCAAGTGTCACACGAATAGAATCATGCCACTATAACCTCTCCAGGTGTCAACTGAATAGAATCATGCCATTATAACCTCTTCAAGTGTCAGGTGAATAGAATTATGCCACTATAACCTCTTCCAATGTTAGGCAAACAAATTGTTATGATCATTATGATTAATGTAATGTGCCCTTTTCTTTTAGTATTTGTCAATGATGATGCAATAATGATGCAGTGATGATGTCATTAGTTGTTATGTTATAAATGCCATTTTGATAATTTTGAGCAGGGTATCCTTCCGATGATTCTTCCTTATTTTTTCTTCTTTCGGGAGGTGCTGAGGTTTTGAAAGTGGTGTGGCCACACACGGTGTCCTTAGATAGATGTAGTCCTCATCAGTGTACTTTTATATAAGTTTAGTTCATGTCTTATGTTCAAATGGAGGTTTAGGACCAAAGAAATGAGTGTGCAAAGTCTTGAAGTGCACGTATGATTGTACGAGAGCATGTGGAGGGGGAAAGTGCACGTGGCTGCACGTTTAGAGCATGTGGCCACACACTGAGCATGTGATCATGCACCTAGCGCATGGCCACATGCCTCCCCCTCCTTTGTCTACTTAAGACATGAATTTTTAAGGTTCAAGGAAGCTTCTTCCAGCAATCTCTAAGTTTTTTTTATCTTTTCTTGACCCTTTTTAAGTTATAGGTATTTTCTACTTTATGTTTTTGCTTCTGAATTTTTGTTTTTCTCTACATAAGATGGAGTTCCCCAACATTCCAGAGGCTCTAGAGGATATCTATTTGGATGAGGAGGATAACTTCTCAGAGGCTGCCAGAGTAAGGACTTCCACTGTGGGGACTAGTACAGATAGTCCATCTAGCACTCAAGGTCCTCAACTATCTAGGCTTTCTTGAGGAGACTCAATTCCTATGATTTATAGTCTAAAGACTCATGCTTAGGCTCATCATCGTCACCAGGTAAGTCCTTTTTTACCATTATTAATTGGATGATTTGCTGTTTATTTTGTTGTATAAGGTTATTGTAGTTGTAGCTCTATAGCTCTATAGTACTTATTATAATTGTCTATTAAGTCAACTTTATTATGAATGTTGATAGTTGATAGCTCTTGCTTTATTTTCTTATTATGATTGTCTATTAGTGCTTTTCATGACACTATTCTTTTCAACTTTTGTTATTATTCCTGTTAAATAATAAAAAAAAATTGTTAGTATTTATTAATATTGTGAATGTTTGATAGCATACCTATTATTTATAGCCTCATAGGTCCATTACTGTGCTGCCTGATAGTTTCAACAAGGTCAGCATGTATTATCAAGGTCTTCCATTGTGCGTGAAGCAAACGATCGCCAGGAAGGGCTTTAACAGGGTTATTGTTGCATTATCTTTTCACTCATATGCATTGAGTCAAATTGCTATATATGTATTGATATAGCGATGGACATGATGCATACTTTCCATCTGCCTGTTTGGGAGATGACCATCACTCCTTAAGACTTTATTGCTATTACGGGCTGGAGCTTTTCTGGAGAACTCATTACCTTTAGCAAGGAGGACTGCTCTTCTACGGTGGCGAGGAGGCATCTTACCATGGGGTTGCTTAGGATGGCCACTCCTATGAAGTCTAGTTGCCTATACCTCACTCATTACACTAACCCTATTTCATCCTTGTGGACGATGTATGATGACAGTCTTATTTCAGTAGAGTAGTTGGCTCGCTACTTTTTATTCTACTTATTATATGTTGTCATCTTCCTTAACCCTTCGGGTTTGGGTAGTCTACAATTATTGCCTATTCTGAGTGATCTAGATGGCTTGTCAAGATATTGCTAAGGTGCTGCTGCTTTTACCCATATGTACTTGGGCCTTGATATAGCATGTCAAGGTGGCTTAAGGATCTATAGATGGTTGTTTATGCTAGATGTGAGTAGGAGTTCTTATTTATATTCTTTTTGCTATTTATCTTTAGTTTGTTATTTCTAACTTCCTAGTTCTGATAGATCTAGGCTTACAAGTTTGGGGTTCTCCCTTGTTTGACCATCGAGCATTTCCTAGAGGATGACTTTCCTTGTTATACTTATTGGATTAGTAGGACTACTAATTTGATTGAGGATTACATAGTGGCTTAGACTACATGTGCAAGTTGTCCCCTAATCAGGTATGTCTGACTCTTGCTATATTGGTTATTTCTCTTTTAGAGATTTTTTGTTCATTCTCTCTTTTAAGTAGATCTTCCTTCACTAGTGCATGGCGAGGTCACATTGGATGGCAAAGATAGTGATTGTAAGGTAACTAATAGAGAGACGAGTGTTGCTCTCTGGCCTTACTGGCAAAGTGTGGTATTTATGGTCAATTTGCAAGGAGAGTCCCTATTCCTCCCCCTAGTGACATGTTCTGCCATGATGGGATGCTCCTATAAAAGTCTCTTAAAGAGTGCAATCTTGCCTTATACTCATGTATTGATCCCTTAGTTAATTGACGCTGTGGCTAATGGCACTTTTCCTCGACCTCTACCTCCTTAGGCAGATGCGGACGCAAATTGTTGAGAGTTGCTTCCTCTAATTTGGTATGCTTTTATTCTTATTTTGTACAAGCATATAAAAAACTTTATTAGTAATAAACTATAATTGACATGAGTTATGAGAGCTTATCTGCAATAGCATGGATCTCGTCAGAAGAGGTTTAGGACCCATTTTGAGGAGAATGAGGGTACATTCCATACTGAGGTAACTGCCCATGCTAGCGGTATGGCTTATGGTAGTACTATCCTCAAAGACTTGATAGTTTAACCATCCTTGGCTTTTCTTGGGATGGATATCTTTGGTAGAGTAGTGCATTTTGATTTGCCTTACCATGGTTTTCCTCAATCGGGTGTTGCTTTTCCTAACACTACTCATGTTCATGTTTTATTTCACTTATTTTTCCTTTATTTCATTTATTTGGTGAGTGGTAATTGACTTATTTTCTTGCTTCTGTAGATTCCCGTCTCCTCTAGTCAGTACTGGTATACTATTGTGGGGAGTGCACAATAACGCTTTTTGGAGTTTGCAACCACCCCAAGGGTATGCCTTCTTTATTATACCTATTTATTTTATGTTCATTTTTTATGTATGTGTGTATGATATGCAGTATATTGTGCTAGTTGAATACCATCACACTAGCCATGAAAAGGTGTAGGAGCACACAGCTTATTGTGATCATATTAGTGAGCTAGAGTCACAGCTATCATCCTTTTTAATGAATGAAGATGAGCCCAAATTAGATGAAAGAGATGCTTGAGTAGGATTGGTGCTTGCTCCTGATGGTAGCCAATGCTGATGTAGTTGTTTTAGGAACTAAGTGTAGGAATTTTGGCCTGTGGTTTGCTTTATTGTATTATGGACTCTTGGTGTTCTACCTGGGCATTTGTCCTGCATGTGCTATATGATACTTATATGACGATGACTATATATGCTTCTTGATGTGTATCATTGATGATGTTTACCATTACTCTTGCTTGCCTTTTTTATTTTTCCCTTTTTTGCCCAAGGCATCTCCTTTCGAAGCTTTTAGCACTTAGCTAGGTTTTCTTTTGGTTCCCTTTTTTTCTTAGGGTATCTCCTCTTAAAGCTCCTCACACCTAAATGGGCTTTTTTTATGATAGTGTCTAATCTCAAGTAGAGAGTTAAGAACTGTGGTCAAGTAATGAAAGAAAATGCAAAGCATGCTTGATGCAATTCATAATGATAAAATGTGTTGCATTTCTCAAAGAAATATAGTATAAATTGACAATTATTCTCATTTTGTTAAAGTCATTTAAGAAAAGCACTAGTGCATTCATCGAAATTTTAAACTCGAGGTTACCCTTATCCATAACTAGCCTTCTCAGGTTTTCTAGATGAGTATTTTTTCTCTTTCCCTAACTTTTTCCTAGGTTGCCTATACATGGTTTTCAACATAGTGAGAAGTC
This sequence comes from Mallotus nudiflorus, assembly GCA_947683625.1. Lineage (NCBI taxonomy): Eukaryota > Viridiplantae > Streptophyta > Magnoliopsida > Malpighiales > Euphorbiaceae > Mallotus > Mallotus nudiflorus. Next base: position 965,762 of record CANTUR010000143.1, read on the forward strand.
CTTAACTTGTGCATGAGCTGCCATTTTTAGGTTTTCAACTCAGTGGCATTTTTGTTTTTTTTATGCCTTAGATGTAGTACCTTTTTCAAGTGGTCTATATTGATAGGTTCGAAGAATTTATTGCCTTCAGAATCCATTAGCTTAACTACCTCTTTCAATAAGACATGTTTACCTAAGTATGGACCTTCCCAGTTTGGTTTGAATTTCCCTCTTAGGTCTGAAATATTATGCCTTGCTTATTTTAATACCTAGTCTCCTGCTTTCACACTCATGTGTTTGACTTTCTTATTAAAGGTTTTGGCTAGCCGAGCCTAATACAACTATGTGTGGTATAGAGCTTCAAGCCCTCTACTATCCAAAAGGGTGATATTATCGTGCCTTTGTTGATCCTATTGTACTTCTGGCAATTCTTATTCGATCACTACATGAAGAGACTTTATTTCTATTTCAACTGGAAGCATTGCTTATGATCTGTATACTAGTGAGAAAGGAGTTGCTCCAATTGAAGTCTTGACTATTATTTAATACCCCTATAAGGCATATGGCAATTTTTTTGCCCAATCTTAGTAAGTCTGAGTCATTTTTTACAAAATCTCCTTGATGTTCTTGTTTGCATCTTTAACAGCCCTATTTACTTATAATTAATAAGGAGAAGATTTATGGTGTTCCAACTTATAATTCCTTAGTAGCTCTCTAACTTCCCTTTAAAATTAGACACTGTCGCCAGAGATGATGTGATGGGGGATTCCATATTGACATAACATATTTCTTTTGATAAATTTGGCCACTTTCTTAGCTCCTGTCCTTATAAATGATTCTACTTTGACCCACTTTATAAAGTAATCCATTACCACTAAGATGAACCTATATCCATTCAAGGCTGTCGGGTGGATTTCCCCAACTATGTCTAGTCCCCATGCTAAGAAGGGACATGGAGAGGAGATGTAGTGCACTTCTGTTGGGGGAAGGGTATAGACATTCCCATGGATCTAACACTTGTGACATTTCTTTACAAATTTGATATATTCTTCCATCATTGTTATCCAAAAGAACCCTTATTTGATTAGTTTCTTAGCTAGGATTGCTCCATTCATGTGCTAACCATAAACAACCTCATGTACATCTTGTATTGCTCTTGCAGCCTTAGTTTCATCTTGACATTGGAGTTATAAATCATCCAAGGTTCTTCTGTATAGCATGCCCTAGTACGATATGAATTTTGATGTTAATCATCGAATGACTGCTTTATCTCTTTCATCTACTTAATTAGGATAAGCTCATTCCTTCAAATATCTCTGGATGTCATAGAATTAGGTTTTCAGTTATTTCTATCTTTGCTATTCTATAGTTCGTATGACAAGGTTTTCCCGATCTGAGTAGGATTAAAGGCATCATGGGCATTTTGGATGGCTCTTCTCACATTGATGCTAGGCAAGCAAGTGCATTTACTATCTGATTCAGATTCCTAGGGAGATAAATGAATCTGCATTTTTAGAAGGACACGGTAAGTAGGCTCAAGTGATATAGGTAAAGCCTTAAGTGTTGCTCTTTCAATTCCCACTCTTTCGTGGCATGGCTAATTACTAGCATGGAATCTCTGAAGATTTTAAATTCTATAACATCCAAGGATATGAGTGCTTCCATTCTGAGTGCACATGCCTCGTATTCTACTTTATTGTTTATGACTCTAAATTTGAGCTTTTTTCCCATTGGTACTACTTCACCTTTTAGGGATTATAAGAGGACATCGACTCCTGTGCCGAATTGATTGATCGCTCCATCAAAGTACATGTGCCATCCTTGGATTTTGATGGCTAAACTGAGGTCGTATAGGAAGTCTAGTTGGATTTCTTCTAAGTATGGAATGGCGTTAAGAGCTAAAAATTCATCCACTGCTCTTCCTTTTACTGCCTTCTTAGTTAGATACTGCACATCAAATTCTATTAGCAGCATAAGTCACTTGGCAAGTTTTCCCACTAGAGAGGGAGCTTTGTAAAGGTACTTCATTGGGTCCATCTTAGACACAACTTGAATTCTGTAGGACTAAAAGTAATGTCTAAGTTTCTTCATTGCCCATACCATTGCCAAGCATATATATGTTTGACTTGGTTGTACTTCTCATTATATGGTAGAATCTTCCTACTTAAGTAGTAGAATGCATGTTCTGCTTTTGTTTCTCCCTTTTAGGCTAACATTAAACCAATTTCATTTCCTTCAATGCTTAGACATAGGGTTAAAGGTATCCCTAGTTTAGGTGGTCTTAGAACTGAGGGGTTAGTTAGGTAGTTCTTGCTCATATTAAATTCTACTTGACATTGTGCATTCCATTCAATTGGCTGACCTTTTCTGAGTAGCTTAAAGATTAGGTCACACACCATTGTCAACTTGGCGATGAATCTACTGATGAATTGTAGTTTCCCTAGAAACCCTTTAATTTCTTTCTCTATTATTGGTATTGGCATCTTTTTTACCACTTTTTCTTTGTCTAGATCCATTTCAATCCCATTCTAATTGACAACAGACCCTAGCATCTTTCCTAAAGTGACCAAAAATTCACATTTCTTTAAATTAAGCCTGAGACTGTACTTTTTGACTCTTTTGAGGAATTTTTTAAGGTTTAATGAATATTCTTCCCTGGTTTCTAACTTGAACATCATGTCATCAACATATACCTCTACTTCTTTATGTATCATGTTATGCAACATTGCAATTGCCATTCTCTAGTAAGTCATTCCCACATTCTTTAGTCTAAAGGGCATTACTATATAGAAATAAGTACCCCATTCTATTATGAAAGCTATCTTTGCTTTGTCAATAATGGCTATTAGGATCTAATTGTACAAAGCGAATCTATCCATGAAGGAGTACATTACACATATGGCGGTACTATTAACCAATATATCTATACGAGGTAGTAGGAAATCATCTTTTAGGCAGGCCTTGTTCAGATATCTATGGTCGATACAGATTCAAACCCTTCCATCTTTCTTTAGTACTGGCACCACATTTGCTAACCATTCTTGAGAGTCTACTACCTCCAAGAATTTTGCCTTGATCTAGTTTTCAATGTCTACTTTCAATAGTTGGGCCCATTTTGGTCTGAGTCTTCTCAATTTCTGCTTTATCGATTTCTACCTATTTTTTGGTAGGAATGAAGTGTTGAGCAATGTCTCTATCAATACCAGGCATATCATTGTATGTCTAGGTAAATACTTTTGAATATTTTATAATATTTTTTCAATTTCTCTCCTCTCTTTAGGGGTAACATCTTTCAAAATATGCAAAATGTGTGGTTCAGATTTCATGCTAATGTTAAATGATTTAGTGTATATGGAATGAATGTCAAATATGCTAATGTTTTTTATTAATGCAATGCACACTACCATCAGGAAAGACATTAAACAAGTAAGCAAAATCTGACTTCATTACATTAAATTTAGAGTTCATTACATCATTAGTTTCAAACAAAGAAAAAATGCAAAAATTAAGGAAGCAAACTTTCTTTGGATCAATCGCTTGATAGATGATTCTGTCTTTGAATCACCCACTATTTATATGTCTCATTAGTAATATCATCCCCACTACTGGCAGTAAAATGGTGGATGATTCTCTTCCCCCATGTCATTCTAAAGTGATCCACAAACCTTTATTGTATCCTGTCGCCAGAGAAATCCAAAAGCTTAAATAGTACATGTTATTTCTTGCTAAACTGTCTCTTCAATAGTGGGTGTATAACTTGAATCCTAAGATTGGAACCCAGTTGACATATGTGTAGAGAGTCAGATGTTCTAGCTTCCACCATGGACACATCCATCTCACTTGGTGTCTGGCATATCCTTCATGCATTCGACCCATTCTTGGGCTAGGATATGGGCTAAGCATCCATGAACATCCTTATAGTATCTCTCTAAGTGATTCTTGGATTTGTATCTCATCCAGTTACCTGCATGTTTGTCAAGCAAGCGTAGCTTTTCTTACAACTATATTTAAAGCAATAAGGGGCTTCTAGTGAAGTTTGAACTTTTCCTATTTTTGAGGTGATCTAAACCTTGAATAGTCTTCGCTAAAATTAGTGGGAAGGAAGTCATTATGTATTCTATTCCTTTTATGACATGAAATATCCTATAATCTCCTAGCCTATTGTTCGAGAGGGTGAAATATTACATAAAGAGGTAACATATAAAGAGGCATACCTAAATTAAGGTACCAATCTTCTTAATGGTGCAAGCAACTAAGAATTGTATGGGAATCAATTATTTGTGCTTGGTGACTAGTTTGTCAAGCTTTTATGAGCTTAGATCTAGAAAAGCAACTCTAAGTCCTGGGTATCTGATACCTTGGTTAGTGAAGACTACTTCTTCAGTCTTAATGGGGGTTTGCCCTGTTATGGCACTGAATTCCTCATATAATGGGCATAGTTCTAGGGTATTGAATCAAAATACATGCTCTTGAGGGTCCTAAAATGACACAACAACATTCAAGAGTTCACGGTCAAGGTACACATGCTGGAATGTCTTAATGCATAGCATTCTGTATGGTTGCAAGCTCTTCCAGTCGACTTTATAAAGGTTATGGAGGAAATGTCTAATGATGTTGGTTTGGGTTTAGGGATTTTTTACCAAGATGCCATCTTCAAGCAGGTCTTGGATCCTAACTCTTAGTTTTCTATTGCTTTGATGAGAAGATTCAGCTTTATGATCACTCATGTTGTATTCCTAATTATTTATCAAGGTTACCTAATTGAATGTTGCATAATATGTGCCTGTAAAAGAAAAGGGTGAGCATGTATGCATAAAGTGGATGCAAATCCTATGATTAAAGATGATTATTCCTGCAAGAAACAGTGGTTAGTATGTGTTTATTTACATGTATGTTATGTATGCATGATTAAAACAAGTTAGTTTTTCTAGCACAGTGAGCAAACTAATCACAAGCAAGCTCTAACTTCCAACCTCATTTCTCTATAAGGTTATTCAGTCCCTTTCCTAGGTAGTTTTTAAACCTTTAGTCATCAGGGGACTATGACTCCCTCAAAACTAGGTTGTTTCAATTTATGTTAATCAAAACCAAAGGGAAAACTAAGGAACAATACTAAAATATGCTTAAGGTAACCACATGATGGCAATTTAAAGGTCAATTATCGGGCTTCAAATAATGTCTAGAGTCTGCATGTGCCCGTATGCATAGGACCAAGGTCAATTACAAACAGCTCCAGTTCTTACCCCCATATTGATATTCAAAATGTTTATCAAGAGTCATTAAACTATCATTTAATAGTTTATAGTTTGATTTTGTTGACATAAAGGTCCATAATCTAGTTGGATTCCTTACCCACTTATTTAATTTAATAAGCATAAATAGATGATGTCTTATAGGTTTCGTCATCGAGGGATGTTGTCATTTGTTAGTTTACACAAAGTATTCAAGCTGAGGTACATAATTCTTATCATTCCCTATGCTTCGAGCTTGCAGGTAGCATATGAGAATCATATGGTCCCGAGCATGAATATTCTATGAAAACTAACATTACGATGTCATTCAATGATAGACATTAGGAGAGTCATGTCAATTTATGAATATTAGGTCAAACAGACAGAGATAGGCAAGGATATGCACAACTTAGTGGAATCCTAGTGGATTTTACTATTGGTTTATCTACATAAGCTGAGCCAAGGTGAAAGGCTAAGGGCTCCTTTAGCGACAATGCTCCCATATGACTAGGATTATGGACTCCGGTTAGTGAGTCTAGCATTTGTTTGATTACTCGGTTGCCCCCTTTTGGGACTTATGTTACAAACTCTAGTCAGATGAGTCTCATGAATGCATGAGTAAAGACTAAAGGTGGTGATAATAACTATCTTTGTCACCCATGACTCAAGTGGAATCATGGTGGCAATGTCATTTAGTATTATCGAGGCTTTTAGGGACCCATGGTGCACATATGATGTATAGTGCAAATGCAGTGGTGAGGGGCTCTATATAATCGAGTATTACATAATGAGAAATAGTCATTTTTTAGTTGATCTCTCTTACTTAAAAGTCCCTAATGGAGTTGCCACAATGAGCGACCTTTTTGGTTTTTGTTTTCAATTTCAAGGCTAATTGTTTCTATAAGTGTCTTTTCATTTTGTTTCTAAGGGACATTATAACTTTACCAAATAAGGACAAATGATTGGTCTCGAGAGGGGTGAGATGCTCTTTTGATTTTGTGGAGTCACCACCCAATTTTTAGAAAATTAGGAAAAGAAAGGGACAATATTGAGTCACTCAGTGAGTATTGCCCCCAACAGAGATTTCTAAGTTTGGGGGATTGCATATACTTTTTTAACTATTTCTCATTATACGATGTTCAATGTATAGCTACTACAACACCCTAATTTCAGTAATGATAGTTTGTATATCATTCACATAATTCATCATATAGTGGAAGATAGGACTGAGCAAAATTGAACCTACCCATAATTTCTGAATTGGTCCAATCTAAATTATTGGGCCTACTTGATTGAATGCGAGTGGGGTATGCAGGATAGGAGAAACAAGTAGGGAGAGGGTGGGTCACAGGGCAGTTCAATATGGGTTTTGAACTACCCGAACAATCTGAAAACCCAATTACCCTATATATATATATACTAAGCCTAAACTTAAAGTCCTTATTCACTCCTCTCTTCAATCACTTACCCACCCTAGCCGTTGCTCTCTGTTTTCTCTCGGCCCCTCTCCTTCAAACCCTAGTCTCCTAATCTCCTTCAACCTAAGTCTTATCTTCTTCACTCTTTAATCTCATCTTTTATTCTTTCTAGTTCTCTTTTGCACCAAGCCTCTCTAAATAATGATGTCTCTTTCTTAAATTCGTTCATTATATGTTTGTGTTTATTACTACAAAATCAATTTGATGGTAGATCTGTAGCATATAGGACTTTATTTGTTCATTTTTAAGCATGCATGTTAAAAAAAGTTCAAGATCTTTCAAAATATAAGGTGAGATATTCAATATTGTTTTTATTTTGAATATTTTTCTATTTATGTAAACTTGAATCAATTTTAATGTTTAGTGTTTTAATGTTTAAATAAATTATATTATGATTTATTATTGAATTTATGGATTTTTAGTAATTTTAACATATTATTATTTAATATTTATTTTGTTGATTATCGTGAACCTCAGTTGGGAATTGTGTAGTTCGAGGTCCCAACCCAAGGTGTTGAGCTTATATGAAGATTAGAAGTGTGTTTGCTTACAGGGTTAACTCTACTTTGGTAGAGGGATGTCCATTTTATAGAGGAGATTTTGCTGAATTTTTGGTAGATTTCTCATAAAATGTGACACTAGGTCAACCCTAAGTTTTGAATTCTGAATCATGTCTTCCTTAGAAATTCTAGAAGTTAAGGTTCTACTTTCTGATAGTCATTTTTCTTTTGTCTTTTAGCCACCCCTCCAGTCATGTCTACCAATCGAGGTTGGACATGACGTAGCAGAGGCTCGCCTTCATCTTATAAGTTAATATTTGATTTGCATATTAGGTGTTTAAATTAAGATATATTAAATTCTGATAAATTTAAATTTATGAGATTCTAGTCAGTATTCTTTAAATAATGTTGCATGATTTAATTTATAGTTAGTTTATTTTATTTTATTTTATTTATTGTAATTTTCATTATTTTATTTAATTTCATTTATTTGAAATAAACTATGGTAGAACGGGCTACCTAATGGGTTTCATTAGGACCGTCTACGCACCAGTAAAATATTTGATTATTGATTAGATTACTAGGGTTGATGGTCTAGTGATGTTTTGCTCTTGGACACCGCCAATAATATAATATTTGTTTATTTATTAAATATTGGGGCTGAAGGTCTTGTGATGCTTTGCTCTTGGATACCACCAGTGATATTGGAACAAATGTCGTGACTGTGGCTATGCATCCTGGTGATGCTTTGCTCTCAGTATCCAGCAGTCTTGGATATAAGTGAGTCGAATGACTGTTAAAATTGAGGACTCAGGTTCTACCTAGTTATTATTTTTATATACTTTAATATTTTAAAAGCATTTAGAAATTATTTCCTTCCTTTTGAAAAATGGGTTTCTTATATGTCTATCAAATGATTTGAATAAAATTATAAATATATTATATTTTCATAAAAACCTATTTTAAAGGAGTTTTTCAAAATGCATTCATTTCTTTTATTAGCTTACTTAGTGAGGTCTAACTCCCCTTAATTTATTTTTTTAGGAGTTTGGGAGTCTTATGTTAGGCCTACTTCCCTACACCGAGTAGCTTCCTCACTAGCTATCTTGTATAGGTTTATACAGTTGTGTTTGTATTAGTATTTGTGTACTACAGTAGAGAAACTATATAATTGTATATTTTAACTTGGATATTATGTATTTTTGAGCTATGTACTGAGATACTATTTTGTATAACTGATGATGATCATTTATATATGACGATGGCATGGTTTGTTTAAATTGAGAAAAATCAGTTTGATAATGTGCATCATGATTAAATTATTTTATTGTAAGGTTTTAAAGTGAATTATTCCACATTGTTCTTTTAAGGCTTACTACGGGTTTCAATAACTTTAAGTTTTTCCATTCCTTAGTGCCAGTTATATGCCCCTAGGTTCGAGTCATGACAACAGAATTTTAGTAACTAAAAAGAAAAAAATTAAAAATTTGGTATCATTTTAAAACATGAAGTAAAATTATAGTACCAATGGTGAAACAAACCTCTAAATTATGGTACAAATCCCTGAGAAATAAACTGAATAATGCAAGTTTATTTGAGGAATTGCTTATTTTAGCCTATTCTCATTAAATTAGCATCAAAAAAATTTGTAGATCATGGTTAATAATAAGTTCCTTAAGAAATTTCAATATAAATACATGATTTGTCAAGCAAAAAATAGCAACAATCATTCTCAACTCAATGAGCATTATCATCATCAATTCAAAAGCACAAAATCACAAGCAATAAGAAGCAAGACACATTAATTTGATGCTTTAAATATTAAGCACAAACTTAAAGCGTCAACATCTTCAAACCAAGTTCATAAAATTTTATTAAAATATTAACACAAATTGAAAAATAAATAGCAAAGAAGTTGAATTTACTTTTTATAAAATATTTTTTGAAATAAACTTGGTTTTGGTTGATATTAGCTTAAGGAATGACTTTGGAAGCTTGAGAAAGAGTTGTTGTGTCATTTGAGGAAGGAAATACATTTTTGCGTAGTGTTGCTTAATAAGGAGCAGTCTTACATGCCACAATGAGGTCAACATTGGCCTAAGGAGTGAACTTGCATGCAAAAAGAATGAGTCACGGGCATAAGGAGCTAATGTTGGTGGCAAGCTTAGTTTGGTAATAGTAATAGTGGTAGAGTCATTGGCGATGATGACAAGCGAAGGTGATGATGGTTAGGTGAGTAATAGAATTAAATTTAAAGCTTTTAATTTTTCTAGGCTTGACATATTGAAAACATTAGAAAGATTCATATAGGTCTTATGATTTTTAGAGGATTTATGCTTTGGGTAATCAAATCGATTAAATGGATCTTGAGGATTTATGCTTTGAGAGTGAAAAGAGATTTTATGAGCTTAAGAGATTTTGGCATCCAAAAATATTAGCAGTAAAATATGAAGAAGATGTCATGGGATCTTGAGGAAATGATGAAAATTAATATGAGTCTTGTGATTTTTTTTTAATAGATTAAAAATGGGTAACTGATTTATGAGTTATTTAGGAAGAAAAATAAGAATTTTAAGTTGTTTTAGGTTGTTGACATCTTAAAAAAAGGAAAATTGATATGGGTACTTTGAGTTTTGAAGAAACTAAGTGATGGGTAAATTGATTTTTTTAAGAAATCAAGATTTGGAAGAAGTACTAGTGAGCTATTTTAGAAAGGAAGTAAGGAATTAAAAAAAATTAGCACCTACCTAAGAAAGAAGATGTTATGGGATTTTGAAATCTTGAGAAGATGATAAAGATTAGGATGGATCTTGTGATTTTTGAAGAATATAAATATGGGTAAGTGAATTTGTGAAAAAAATTGAATTTAGAAGAAGAATGAATGAGCTATTTTAAAGAGGAAGCAAGAGATTTGGAGGAAAAAAAAAAGAGATGCTAGAGATTTGAATTAGTCTTTTGATTTTTAAAGAGACAAGGCAATAGATAAGCAAATTTATGGAGAAATTGAAATTTGAAGATGAGCTCCATGAATAATTGAAAGAATAATGTGTAGAGAAATGAGTAATTTGAAATTTTAAAAAAAAGGACGAAGGATGATGAGGAAAAACTTTTGTTTTATGGACATATTTCCATATAATTAGTTATGGGTTGCCTAAAGTAATTATATACAGGGCATTGTTTGTACCCAAATAAAAAAATTTTACTAGTATATGGCCAATTGCAAAGTCTAATCTATAGGCATCTTGAGAAAAAAGAAAAATGAAACTTCTAGAATTTATGCTTCTAGGATTTAGAGTTAGAGCTAAAAAGTTGAGAGGTGCTAAGGAAAAAAGACACTAGAAGCTTTTGTAATTCTCGAAGGAATTAAAGAGGTGAAGAAGAAGTAATCTGCATGCAAAGTGACCCGTAAGTAACAAGATGAAACTAATTAGCTAACAGTAATTGAAGGAAATTATCAGAGTTGGCCCAAAAAGCAAGAAAAAATTGGCCAAATAGGGACAACAAAACATGCCATCAACAACCATCATCAACACACAACAATCTAACTTCAGACATATTATCATAGCAAGCTTTTTTCAATATCTTCAAATTTCATACTTTCTAGCTTTTATGTCTTATTTAAGCTTAGAAATGTTATTTTATTACAAAAAATTATGCTTTATAACACTTATGCTCTTTAATACAAGCAAACACTTATGAATTTTTTTTCCTTTATTACACTCAAATTTATAAAATTTATTATCATGATACAAACAAATTATGAAACAAGTGTTTGGAATTAACAATTTTATCTAATAGAAGTCAATTTCATATTGAGAAAGTAATTGCTCTAACATGCTCACTCTTGATTGAACTTAATTTACTGAAATTTGGAGGAAAAAAAGATATAAATAGAAACCTAGTAAGTAGAATGATTCTCTATATATATTTTTTATATTTGTCCCACATTTTTATTTACTGTATTTCACTTCTCATGATATTCGAGTACTCCTTTAGTACTTCTCTATTTCTACAATTTTCTTTTTTTGAACAATTAAATCAAGTGGTTAAATCCTGATACCACAAGGTGAGGAGATAGAGAGATAAGGGATTCGATCTCTGATCTCATTAACAGAATGTCCACACTATTTGTTACTTAAACTACTCATGGAGACTACTTGTATAATTTTCCCTCCCACCAGAACTTCACCTCTTCCATATCTAACCACTTATTTGTAATAACTAGAGGTGACTAATTAATTAAATTAATTAATAGCCTTAGGTTTGGCTCAACTATATTTATATAATCATTAATTATTAAAAAAACTATTAAGCAATTAATTTTTATTTTTTAACTATATCTTTTTATTTATTTGTTTACTTTATGAATTAAATGCACTTAATAAATTGTTTACTTTATTAATTAAATGCATTTAATAAATTATACAACTAAAGTGAATGGATATTTTTCAAAATAACTAAAAATGTAATTGGGCTTAAATACTTTTTGAAATCATTTTTTAATATAAATGTATGTATCAATACGAATAAAATTATAATCATATGATCAATACTTATTTAATTTTAATGATGATGTGTATTATAGTATTGATATATAAGGATAATCAATTGTTGTAATTAAATAAAAATTAATTTAATATTCTAACTTCATATATAAACATTTGTATTATATAAATAGTCTACGATTTGAGCTCATTTATTAAATTAAAATTAGTTGAATTTTTATAATTAAAGAATAAATTAGAAAAACCATTACTTGGCACTTAACTTTTAAGGTTTGTTTTATTGGGTGCGCAAACATTTATTGGTTTTTATTAAGCCCTTTTACTATTATATTTATTTTATTAAACCCTTGTTCAATTATTCTATAAATATTAACTACTTTTGAAACATAAAAAATAATAAATAATAATAATAAACCATTAATGTTATAGTGAACTAATAATTTAATATTTAGAGAGGACTATTTTGATAACATTATTAAAAACTAGTGCATCACCTTCAGTACATCAAATATCATATTCATTTACAATCACCCACCACCACTGGCACCACCGTGACCACCTACATACTAACTAAAATTTTCATTTCTCAATTCAAGTAAAAACAATTAACACAATATCAACCTTAAAAATAACAGTGTCAAAAAATAATTTTAAATTTTAAAAATGAATAAATAGTTAATGTTAAGATGTATAAATATTGTAATAATATGATTATTTTCATAATACTTTAAATTATATAAGTTTTATTTTGAATAAAATTTATATTATTCTAAATGAAATATTATGATGAAAAAGAATGCCACAATTAAAAGACATTATTGTAAAAATATTTTTATATTCTTTGAAATTTTGTACAAAAAGCCAAAAAGGTAGTAAAAATACAAAATTTTAATTTTAATTTTAATTTTAATTTTAATTTTAATTTTAATTTTAATTAATTATAAAATATATTTTATCATAGTATCTTTTAATTATAATGTTCTTTTTCAGCATAATGTTTATTTTAAAAAATATAAATTTTATTGAAATAAAACTTGTATAATTTAAGATATTGTGAAAAATAGTTATATTATTATAATTTTTCTATATCTTAACATTTACTTGTTTATTTATTTTTAAAATTTAAAATTATTTAAATATGTGTCGACATTAGATTTATTCAATCTCTAAAATTTTGACTTTAACAAATAATTCAATTAATCTAATATGTTTATTTAAGTGTGTTTTAGATTCAATTATCAAGGTCTTAATTCATCAAAATGTCAAGAATAAGTCTTTACTAAGCTCAAGGCTCGTTTGGGACATAGAATCAAAGATGTCCGAAACAAGACTACAGGGCATCCCGAGCAAGGCTCACGATCTAGAGCCTTGCTCACAAGCTAAAAGCTTTAAAGAGCCAACAAATTAAGAAGAGGACAAAGCCCCTCACAATCGTGCAAAGCCTCTCTCAAGCCATGACCACATCGTAAGACCTTCTTTAGACCTTGAGCAATTAGCCTCTTAAGTGAGCAAAAGAGCCCAAGCCCCTTGCAGTTTGCCCTCACGATCGTGAGCGGCTTATGACCTAGGCACTCTGCAAGATACAATGGTTACTTGCCACCTAATGGCTATATTTTCAACCATCACAACCATGATCATGCCCTCACTACCATGAGGAGTTGTTTCTCTAAAAAAAGTTATTTTTCATTTAATGGAACTTAGAGTAGGTTGGGAATGAAGTTAATGCCCCCAATAGCCATATTTGAGTTGCTCAAGTATTTAACCAATGTCTGAAGCTTTATTGAAATTTTAGAAACTTTAGTGGTTGAATATTCTCTTTTAGCATTTAATTGTTCTCTTAAATTTTCATATACTTTCTTTACTACTTACTAACTCTTTGTGAGTTAGTTGTATGTTAGAGTAGGACTTCTGCTTCATCAAATTCTTAGGATATATTAGAAGGAAATTGAGGTTTATTTCTAAAGAAATTGGTTTAAGTGTTTCTCTATTAAAACACTTAGGATTATGCTTAGAGTTAAGCCTTAGTTAAAAGCTCATTTTTGTATGGTTAAGAGTTTATCCTTAAAACTCTTGTAATCTCAATCTTTATAAATAAGATTAGTGTAGTGATTAAAAATCCTAACTTAGGGATACATCAAGTAGAGATATAGATTCATTTATGAATTGAACTCCTTAAGTTTTTTTGTTTGATCTTCCATTCTCTTAACCTCCTTTTAATCCTTGCTTAAATTTCTTTTAATTTATCAAAAGCCCTATTCACCTCCCTTTAGAATCAGAGCTTGAGTTCTTGGTACTTAATTATAAAAAGCAAAGATCATGGGGAGTGAATCTTTAAACTTTTCATCTTTTAAATCTTTCTTTTATGGTAGTGACTACCACATTGAAAGTTCAAAATGGAATTATACTTAGATAGTGATCCTATTAGACTTTAGGATGTTGTTTAAAAGGGTTGAGAACAACTTAAAGCTATGATTGATGGTGTAAAGACTACTCTTGCAAGAAGCTACCAATGGAACAATAAGCTAAAAGAAAACTACAAGAATAAGAAAGCTATAACAATCTTGAGAGGTGGAAAAACTCAATATTACTAATCCGCAAAAAACATTTAGGAGACACTTGAGAACCAGTATAAAGGAAATGTGCAAATGATAAGCAAGAAGGTTCAACTCCATATGTATAAGTATGAACTCTTCAAGATGAAGCCTTAAGAATCAATAACCAAAATGACCAATAACCTCAATGCTTTGTTAGGTTTCATGATTTGACACATAGCTCCCTTACAGGATCCATGTAATTTGATTAACTGATTTAATTAAGGTTTCCAAAATCTTACCATAGACAAAAGAGGGGTAATATTATTGAAAAAATGAGAGGGGCTTCACACCGATGACACCTTACCTTAAGCTTTTAGTGTTCTTGGCTGAATTAAGATGTATCCAATATAGGTACATCCTTCATAAATATCTATATGAACAGCTTCAAATTAAGATAAGTGTGTGCGAGCACCTTTTCTTGAATGTCCTATAACTCAAGAACTTTGTGTTTTTGTATTTTGAAAGGTGAGATACGATTTTAAGAATGGTAGAATGAAAAGTGTGTATAAAATCCTAGAGAAAAGGTAGTATTTATACAACTTACATTAGGGTTTCATTTACCAAAATGAATTTTGGTAACTCTTCACTTATAAAAATGTTTTTGATATATATATCAACTTTCTATTTTCATTTTAATTCAAATTCCAAATCATAAATTGTTTCCTATTTATGTAAGATAATAATTACCTTAAATAAATAATTAAGTAATTAAATATATATATATATGTGAATTTATTTACCACAGAGTTTTTATTTTGCTAGTAAACTCAAGTTCATTTTAGACCTGTTCTAAGTGTGTATGTGACCTTGTAAGTTCACAGAACATTGGCAATAGGACTGAAATCCTAATTTAGGTCTAATAGTAATAATCCAACATAACCTAATTTATAGTGAATATTATAGTCTTTTTGTCAGATAATATTTAATTGAATATAAGGTATAGTTTATGCCGTCCTTATACAATTCAACCACATTATCTCTTGATACTAAGTAAACAAAGGGAAAAACTCTTTATCATTTCATTCCAGCATGTCCATGCATTTTCTTTAGTCTATCTTATTATGGACCCACAAATATCTTACTCAAATTAAATGAGGAGCAAATTTCTTCTCAATCATTAACATTCCTCATATAACTCAATCTGTATCCAACAATAATCTATTTCATCATCTTATTAAAGATAATGTTAGAATGTGTCAAAATGTCAAATAATTATATAGGAAACCATGGTGATTTCAATGTTAGACTAAAACAATATTACTATTATGAGAATTACTTATGACAATTATCTATATAGTATTCTCATGGTGGGTCAATCTAGTACATCATTTCTAAAAAAAGTACCTATGAGTTGACTTCATATCTCATATACATGATTAGTAAAATATAATCATCAATTAACACTATACTAGCCTTAATTCATCATTATTTTAATAATAATGAATGAGTAGGATAAATTAAAGTAGAATTCATATTTAACCTAAGGGTTTTACTGTCAAGTCATATACTTGATGACCTTAGAAAGAATTGACTATTCAAGTAATTATTATAATAAAATAATAAAAATAAAAATGTCTCTTTATTAAAAAATGATAAAGTCAAAACATGGTCATATATGATTGACCTAGTGCATATCACTAATATACTCTTTTTACTACTCTTAAGAAACTTAGAAAATATTTTTCCAAAGAAGAAGTGAATAATAAGATTCTACGAAGCCTACTTAAGAAGGATTGGGAATCTAGAGTCACTTTAATTAAGGAAGCTTAAGACCTTTAAACTCTCTCAACCGATGTTCTCATTGGGAAGCTCCTTACACATGAGCTCACCATAAAGCAAAGAGGAGATGAGAGGGATGAGAAAAAAGAAAAGAGAAAGGGGGGTAGCATTGAAGGCAATATAAGAAGCTAGAGAGGATGAAAACTTTGTGAACTCTAATGAAGATGATGATGAAATAGCAATGATCACTAGAGGGTTCAAGAAGTTCTTGAAATGAAAAAGCTTCTCAAGGCAAAAAGACAACAAGAAGTATGATGGTAAAAAGAACACAGAGGTCACTTGCTATGAATGTAAAAAACTAGGACATATTAGAAGTGAGTGCCCCAAGCTTAAATTCAAGCAAAAATGAGTAAAGGACAAGAAGAAGGCCTTCAAAGTGTCATGGGATGTCTCCTCTAAATTAGAAAAGGAAGAGGAGCAACAAGAAGCTGCTAACCTTTGCTTCATGGCTTTTAAAGATAAAAATGAGGTACCATCCACTTCTTATTCTTCTTATGATGATATTGAAGATGATGAGAGCTCTATTATGAGCAAACTCATGCTTAAATGTAAAAATTTGCTCTCTACGAAGAAGCTTTATAAGCATGAGCTATCTAATTTGTCCAAGGAATTTAAAAGTTTGAAAAATGGTTTTCTTCAACTTGTTAAATCAAATAAAAAGTTAGTAAATGATTTAAAATCCTCTAATCCCTTAAAGGACTAACTTAAAAAAGCTAATAATGAAAATCTTAAGCTTTCTAGAGAGGTTTTAAAGTTAATGAATTCCATTTATAAATTCAAAAAAGGAAAAGAGACTTTAGTCTTTTTTACTCTTAAAAACTTTATGGGAACACTCATGGAATTGGATATACAATGGAATGTCTTCCTTATTATCATCTCATATTAAATTTGTTAAAGTTTCATGTGATTCTCCTCATTCTACTTCTAAACCTCTTAAGACTCAAGCTTTCAAAGCTAAAATGTCTTATGTGTCAATTGACAAAGGCAAGTCTCATAAAACCCAACCATCCTTGACACACAAGGCTAAGGTAGAAGCTAAAAGGCCCCAACCTAGACATGCTTACATGTACACTAGATACAACATTCCTAAGCATGCTATATAATCACCTCACAATACACAATGCCATTGTCAATACATGTCTCACTCTCCTCCTATAGCACAAAAGACCTTTAGGAAGTTCAAGTTCATATAACCACAATATAAAAGGAATGTCTCATACACTAGTTAATCAGATGCTCCTAAAAGAAATAGATTTGCCAATGTTGAGTGCTTTTATTGCATAACCAAAGGTCACACTAGCAATATGTGCTTCTATAGAAGATTACACTTGCAATCACTTCCTTTAGACTACTTTAAAACTAACTAACCTAGACTAACTAAGGTTTGGGGTTCAAAAGAATCTTTGAATTGTGTATGTAGGTGTGCTTGAAGTCCAAGCTAAAAGCAAGTGGTATCTTGATAGTGGATGTTCAAGACATAAGATGGGAGATAAAGAATAATTTAATGAGATTGATACTAAGCATGGAGGTCATGTCACCTTTAGGGATAATGCCAAAGAAAAGATAGTATGCATTAGAGAAATTGGTAACCCTCAATACTTGTCAATTTATTATTTTTTGTTTGTTGATGATCTTAAGCATAATTTACTTAGTATTAGTCAATTGTATGATATGGGAAATACAATCACCTTATATCCTAAAAATTGCTTTGTTAGTAGCTTAAATAAAGATAAAGTAATTTTTAGTAGTGAAAAAGTTAACAATGTCTATGTCATTGACTTATGTAAGGCTGATAATAAAGACATTGAATGCTTAATGTTTATTTCCCATGACACATCGACATGGAATAAGAGATTAGGACATGCAAACTTTGAGCTTTTGGATGATCTTAGTAAGCATGAAGTTATGGTTGGGTTACCCAAACTCAAGTTCACTAACGACAAGCCTTATGATGCTTATCAAAAGGGGAAACAATCTAAATCTTCCTTAAAGTTCAAGAATGTAGTGTCCGCTTCTAGGCCTTTTGAACTTATATATATGGATTTATTTGGACCTACTAGAGTTACTAGTTTAGGTGAAATGCACTATGCATATATCTTGGTTGTTGATTACTATATATACACTTAGTTGTGTTTTCTTGCTTATAAGAATTATGATTTTAAAGCTTTTAAAAGTTTTTCAAAAAGAATTCAAAAGAAAAAGGTTTTTGCATTTCCACTATTAAAAGTGATCATGGAACCAAATTTGAAAATGAATTATTTAAAACCTTTGGTAATGAAAATGATATTTCACACACTTTTTCTTCCCCTAGAACACCTCAATAAAATGGGGTAGTTAAAAGGAAAAATTGGACTCTAATGGAAATGGCTAGGACTATGCTTCATGCGTATAATTTACCTTTATACTTTTAGGTGGAAGTTATTTACACTTCATGCTATATAATAGAGTCTTTATAAAACCCATTTTAAACAAAACCTCTTATGAGCTTTAGAATAATAGAAAACCCAAAATCTCATATCTTAGATTATTTGGATGCAAGTTCTTTACATTAAACACCAAGGATAATCTTGGGAAATTTGAATCTACAGTTGATGAAGGAATTTTCCTAAGCTATGCCACCTCTAATAAAGCATATAGAGTCTTTAACAAAAGAACTCTAATTGTTAAAAAGTCAATGCATGTAGTATTTGATGAATCTAACCTACTTGATCCTAGAAAAGATTTTGGTAGTGTTAATGATGTTTTAGATGAACTTATGGATATGAACATCTAAGAAGAAAATGCTAGCAAACCTTTAGAGCTAGAAGGTCTTACAAAGGAAGATAATGAGGAGATACCTTAACCTACCTTGAAGGATGAACTTCTAAAGGAATGGCATTTTAAGAAAGCACATCCTCAAGATCTCATCATTGGTGACACTATAAAGGGGGTAACTATAAGATATCAATTGAAATCTATTATTAATTTAGCCTTTATCTATTAAATTGAACCCAAAAATGTTAATGATGTTTTAAGTGATGAATTTTGGGTCTTTGTTATGCAAGAAGAGTTAAATCAATTTTAGAGAAACAAGGTCTAAACCTTAGTTCTTAGACCTAAACATCATTCTATTATAGGCACTTCAGGGGTGTTTAGAAATAAAATGAATGAGCAAGGTGTCATAACTAGGAACAAAGCTAGACTAGTAACTAAAGGTTATAATTAAGAGTAAAGCTTTGATTATGATGAAATCTTTCCCCCCGTTGCAAGGTTGGAAACTATTAGAATGTTACTTACATTTGCATTATATATGGATTTTAAACTCTTTCAAATGGATGTTAAAAGTGCATTTTTAAATAGTTTCATTGAAGAGGAGGTTTATATTAAACAACTTCTAAGTTTTAAAAGTTTTGACTTTCCTAATTATATGTTTAATCTTTTAAAAGCATTGTATGGGTTAAAGCAAGCTCCTAGAGCTTGGTATGAAATGTTGAGTAACTTTTTATTAGAGAAAAGGTTCTTTAAAGGAAAAGTTGACATAACTCTAATCATAAAAGAATTCCAAGCATGTTTACTTATTATGCAAATATATGTTAATGATATTATTTTTGATACTACTAATCATTACTTGTGTGAGGAATTTTTTAAGTTAATAGAAGGAGAATTTAAGATGAGCATGATTGGTGAGCTCAAGCTCTTCCTTGGATTACAAATCAAGTAATGCAAAGATGGGATCTTTATTAACCAAACCAAGTATACAATAGACATTCTCAAAAAATTTAGCATGGATGGAGCTAAGTCAAGCAAGATTCTTATGAGCACCACCACAGAAACTCAACAAAGATGAGAATGGCAAACTAGTTTATGAAAAGCAATATAAAGGTATGATTGGATCCCTTCTTTATTTAACCATAAGTAGACTAGATATAATGTTTGCTGCATGCTTATTTATTAGATTTCAATCATATCCTAAAGAGTCTCATTTGAATGCCATTAAGAGAATTTTTAAATATCTTAGTGGAACTTTACATTTAAGACTTTGATATCCTAGGAGTTCAACCTTTGATTTAATTAGCTATTCTAATGTTGATTATATGAGTAGCCTACAAGATAGGAAGAGCACTTTTGGAACTTACCAATTTTTAGGAAATTGTTCAATTTCTTAGTTTAGTAAAAAGTAAGTCTTAATTGCCTTGTCTAATGTTAAAGTCGAATACATGGCAGTTAGTTGTTGTTGCTCACAAGTTTTATGGCAAAAACAACAGCTTAGGGACTATGGTATAGACCTTGATCACATTCTAATTAAATGTGACAAATATAAAGGCGATAAACCTTAGCAAAAATCCTATTCAACACTTTAGTTTCAAGCATATAAACATTAGACATCATTTCCTTAGAGATCATATGTAATATGGTGATATCTTACTTAAGATTATTGATACAAACAATCAACTTGCAAATATTTTTACTAAACATCTCAATAAAGAGAGATTAAATTTTATTAAGCATTAGCTTGGAATGTTTTATGGTTCTAGCTTGCATTGATTCACATATACTGACTAAATGCCTTGCACTTTTATGACTTTAATTGCATAATGAATAATCATCACTTGAAATCAACTTGCATATCTATTGAATTGAATGCTTAATTAAAGTGAAAAATGTGATATGACCTTGATTTTATGTAAATTTGAAAATATTTTTATTTTCCCATCTTCATTTTATAAAAAGTATTGCTTGCCTTACAATGATATCATGTTTTAATTTTTGGATATTTTTTAAAGTTTAATTTACATTTCTCTTTAATTTGCTTTTGGAAAATAATATGTATTTATTAGAGCTAATTCGATAAATTAATTATTTTTAATAAATTAGCAAAAGGTTATTAAAATGCTTGTTTACATGCTCCATTATGTGTAATTATTATCTTGTTTTGAAAGAATTAATCTTGTATTTAATTTTATTACATTTGGAGCCAATTCGGTTCGTAGGGACTTAATTGACACATTTCTTATACTCAATTGAAAAAATTTCAAAAGTTCAAGGTCCTCCAGGCATTATGGTTACAAGCCGTTATAAATGCTACAATAGCTCATAATGTGTCAGTTCATGACTACCAGTGCCTTTCACGGGCATTGCTTATAATCATGACTAACCATGAGGAGTAGTTTGGCAAACAAAAAGTCACATTCCTTTGGAATTATAACTCCTTCAACAATTCCTACACCAAATAGAAACAAGCATTCAAATCCTATTTTAATTTAATTTTTTACTATCTTTTACTCACCATAACTCTATTTAAATGTCCTTTTCCTTACCTTTTACTCATATTCTCTTTTTTTAGCAATTTGGTTACTTCCTCTCTTTTTTTTCTCTTTATCATCATCTTTAACCTCTTGCACCTCTCTTTTTTTCTTTCAATGGCTCTAAAGAAAAAGACCATACAACAAGCCCCTTTTACTTCTTCCTCTTAAGTAAAGAGAGCAACAAAAGATCAACCTAAGAAGAATCCACCCATTTCCTACACTAACTCTAAAGTTAAGTAAAGAGTGTCTTAATTTTCAAAAAGGAAATTTATTCCATCTAGATACATGTCCAAGGTGGCCTTGGAATCTCTTGGATGCTATGATTAAGTTGTATCACTCCTTAAAAGAATTGGTATGATCACTTTTGCTTTTACTTCCTTCATTACCATTCCTTCCCTTATGATTGAGTTCCTCTCTTCTTTGTGGTTGAGAACTCAAAACATAAGTGAGCAAAATCCCTTTTATAACATGCAGTTCAAATTAGGGGGAAGGATCGCTTTTTAACCAAAGAAGATTTTAATAATCTTTTTAGGTTCAAACATGGGGAACTCGATTCCCCAAACACTATTTGGTCTCCCCACACTTTTTGGAACCAAAATGTAAAATCTTATGTGGGACAATTTCTTACAGAGCATTCAAAATCCTCCTCCTTTTCTTCTAAAAGTTTTAGTACATCTATCATTTCATAATATATTTCTTTCATGTTAAGGGTTTAAGTAATAAATTTGTCTCTTTTAATGATATTTTTCTTCTTCATTACATTCAAAGTAATGTTGATGTTACTTTAGGTAAATGGTTGAAATGGATTAGTTAGTGACAGTGTGAGTAATGCAATATGCATTAGGCGATAGTGACTAAAATTGCATAATACTTTTGGATTGACGTTGAGCATCTTTAGTCCATTCCTTTCTCTCTTCTTGATGAAAAAATTCTTAAAAATTCCAATTAATTCAAAAAAGTGAAAAACCAATAGGTGTGGAAATATGAGGAAGAAGTAATAGATGAAGAACTTCCTCAAGACTTTGAGGACATTGAAAACATTAGCAACTTAAGCCTTAAAGGTGTTGGAATTAAAGAAGAATAAGCCCCTACTCAACCTCCACCTTCTATGCCTCAAAAAAAATGAGCAAGGGGTCCCTCTACCTCTCAAAACATTGAAGAAGAACCCATTTAGGTTAGAGGATTGTTTAATCACCTATATATTGTTGAGTCTAACTTCAACAATCTGTTTAATCAAGTTGACTCTAGGCTTTATCATTTTGATAAGAGGATGGATCATGTGGAGTATAACATCCACCACCTTTTTGTTTATCATAATTTGTCATGCACATAGCCTCCTATTCTTCCTCCTCCTCCTCAAGCCTATTAAGCTCCACTTTATGAAGAGACTTAAAGGGATGATTAAGAAATTGATCCTTCTTCTTAGATGTTATTTATGTTTCGTACCTATTTAGTTTATATTTAGTTTATATCTAGTTTGTCTTTAAGCCTATTTGGTTTATGTATTATTGGTTATGTTTCTTTCCCTCATGGTTTTCTATTTCTCTAGTGGACTATATGTTTCCTTCTCCTTGTATTATTAATGAAGTTCCTTTTACTATCTATCTTTTTTTCTCTCTTAGCTTCTTATTTTTTTATTAATCTTTTTGCTCTTTGACAAAGGGGAGACTTATATGTGTGTGATATGAATGTTTGATAATAATTAGATGTTCTATGCATATTACGTAGATAAGTTCACAATCAAACACAAATAATTACACACACATCATGTTTTTAATCTTTCTTGTTAATTTTCTAAATCTAATGCAAGAACTAAAAAGGAGCAATGTACACCTTGCACATTTCACTTAGTTATGCACATAAATTATTTGTTAAAGTAAAAAAGGGGAGATTGTTAACTTTAGGTTTATTCAGTCTTTAAAGTTTTGATTTTAATAAATAGTTTAATTAATCTAATGTGTTTATTTAAGTGTGTTTTAGATTCAATTATCAAGGTCTTAATTAATTAAAATGTCAAGAATAAGTCTCTACTAAGGTCAAGATTCGTTTGGGACAATTTAAGAATCAAAGATGTCCAAAACAAGGATACATGGCATCCCCTATTAGCAAGGCTCACAACTGGGAGCCTTGCTCATGAGCTAAATGCTTTAAAGAGCCAACAAATTAAAATGCAGACAAAGCCCCTCACGATCTGCCCTTATGATCATAAGGAGCCTCCTTCAGGCTGTGACCACATCATGGCACCTTTATTAGACTATAAGCAATTGGCCTCTCAAGTGTGCAAAGACCTCAAGCCCCTCATAATTTGCCTTAAAATCATAAGCGGCTCATGACCCAGGCTCCCTACAATGTACAATGATCACCTACCACCCAACAACTATATTTTCAACCGTCACCACTATGAGGAGCTATTTCTCTACAAAAAAGTTATTTTGCATTTAATGGAACTTAGAGTATGTTTAGGATTGAGTTAATGCTCCCAACGACCATCTTTGAGTTGCTCGAGTAATTAACCGACATCTAAAACTTCATTGAAATGTTAGAAACTTTGATGGTTTAATATTCTCTTTTAGCATTCAATTAAGCTCTCAAATTTTCATCTACTTTCTTTACTACCTATTAACTCTTTAAGAGTTTATTGTGTATTAGAAATAGAACTTCTACTTCATCTAATTCTTGGGATAAATTAAAAGGGAAGTGAGATTTATTTCTAAAGAAATTGATTTAAATGTTTCTCCATTAAAACATTTAGGATTGTGGTTAGAGATAAGCCTTCATTAAAAGCTCATTGTTGTATGGTTAACAGTTGATCTTTAAAACTCTTATAATTTCAATCTTTGTGAATAAGATTGACGTGATGATTGAAAATTAGGTGGAAATGTAAATTCATTTGTGAATCGAACTCCTTACCTTATTGTGTTTGATCTTCCATTCTCTTAACCTCCTTTTAATCCTTGCTTAAATTTCTTTAATTTTTTTTAATTTTCTTTTAATTTATCAAAAGCCCTATTCATCCCTCTTGGACAATTACAATATGTATATATAAAATATTTATTTTTCTTAAAATATTAAAAGAAATAAAAATTCATATTTATATTTTTAATCTAAATATTTAAAATTAAAATAAATAAATTTATTTTTGATAAAAAAAATTTGAAAAATGATATAAGTGTTAAAAAAAGTAAAAACAAATGATATAAATATTAAAAATATAAAACTTTAAAGGTCAAAAGAATAATTTATTTTAAAAAATTGATAAAAAGTTTAAAATTTTTAACCTATAAAATAGAAAAATTTAAATATATAAAATAAAATTTAAAGAGTTTAAAGCTAAAAAAACAAACAAAAAAAAGTTTAAAGGTATGAATAAGGATTTTGATTAAAATGTTTAAATACTAAACCATCCAGATTAAAATCAAAGTGAAGGAAATCAATTGAAGCATAAACCGAATAAACGGAATAATGAAATCAAATCGAAAAATGCGGAACTGAATGCGGACACCTACCAAACTAAGCATTTAGGTATACACGTGCATTAGATTTAGAGCAACACTTGTTCATTGCTGCGGAAAATCCTATTAAAATATTAGCTGAAGCTCTTAAACAACATTTGCGGTTCTAGAATCTTGTAGAATAGTTCTTCAAGCTTAACTTGGTATTCTTTATGCGCTTGCAAAGGTGATCCACCTCTTTATTTTTGCATCATCACAAAAAATTTCCAGAATTTTAATTTTTTATGTAGAGATATTTATTAATATTTTTAAAAAGGTATCATTCCATAATTTTAATTTTTTA
This sequence comes from Mallotus nudiflorus, assembly GCA_947683625.1. Lineage (NCBI taxonomy): Eukaryota > Viridiplantae > Streptophyta > Magnoliopsida > Malpighiales > Euphorbiaceae > Mallotus > Mallotus nudiflorus. The sequence goes on from CANTUR010000143.1 coordinate 990,908, forward strand.
TATAGAGATATTTATTAATATTTTTAAAAAGGTCTCATTTAGGTATTTAATTTTAAAACTTATTTACTTAAATTTCATAATACTTTAATTTCAAGGGACATATATATATATGTAGTACTAAGGTTTATTACACCAATAGAACAGTAATTTTGTCTCATGTTTCAGAATGGTATTAAATTTTTAATTTTTTTAAGTCAGTAAAGTTCTTTTTTTTTTTAAGTTAAAATATTTTGAATATATTTTATTAAATTTAGCATATATTGTAGCCGGAAATAAGTATATTTTTAATATATTCGCCATATAAATATTCTATTAAGTAGTTTAATCATTTGTGAACTCCATAAAATAAAATTTGCTAAAATTTTATTTTATGCAACCCACGATAAAATTTTAGTTTATAGGGCAATAAAATAATTAGACTATTTAATGGAATGTTTACATGATAAATATACTAAAAAAAATATTTATAATAGTTGTCGCATATATTAAATTTGTTCGGATATATTTAAAGTACTTTAACTTTAAATAAAAATAAAACTTTAATAACTGAAAAGAAAAAATTTAAAAATCTGATACCATTTTGAAATATAAGGTAAAATTATAGTATCAACAGTGCACCCTATATTATTGAGAGGTTGAGATTAGTTTGACATCCAACATTACAAAGCAATTAATTTCTTAATTGATGGCGAAACAAGCTTTGTTAGGACCACTATTTGTGATTTTTTGCATGGTTTTGTTGTTTGTAATGTTTTGTAATTTGTGGTTTGTAATGTTTATGATTATGATTGTTTGTAATGTTTTGTAATGTTGTTTCTAATGTAATTGTTTGTAATGTTTTTAATGGTTTGTGATTGTTTGTAATGTTTTGTAATGTTGTTTGGAAACAAGCTTTGTTGTTTTTTCACATGGTTAATGGTTACATTATTTATGTTCAGCCGAATACCTTATTTCATTCCTAAACGTTACTCTTTTGGTCCATTTCAATTATTAACTTTAAAATTAACCAATTGCACATATAAACTTCTATTTTGAACTGATTTCATTTATAGTCACACATTTTTTAATTTCATTAAACACATAATTTGACAGTGTGGACAAAGACATGAGCCCAATGAACGTGAGGTACATTAGTTGGTGAAAAAAGAGCTAACATGTTAATATCTTTGACTGAGAAGAAATCCAGCGACTACAAGTGCAAGTCTCTTTGACTACAAACACCACCATTCTTCTAGTCAATCATTTCCATTCCAGTAATCTCCATAATGTATAGAGACGGACTATATCACAATTTGAACAAGATCAATAGTAAAAAAAAACCTAATAAAAGTGCATATCAACAATAGAAAACAAATATGAATTTAGCCACATGTGTCAACCATTAGAACAAACAAAGACAAATCTTTGCCATAGTTCTTAAGAAAAATGAGCAGCCCCGATAAACCAAAAATAGCAAGTAATGTTAGTATTCATATTGATCAAAAGCTAATAATCAAATCAATGAAAAAAAAAAAACAAAGCTTTAAACTTCAAATATCAAAACCCATTATTAATTCATAATCATAACAGCATGAATTTCATCCAAATTACCTCAAATTCAACAAACTCAACTAAAAAAACATACACAACAACAACCTAAATTCAATAACATAAACAAAAATCCCTATTTTCCATTTCTCAAAATCTAAGCTTGGAATAGAACCACCTATTCTTGCTAGTCTTGAATCTCTCTTCAAATCTTTTCTTGATTTCTTTTTCAGCATCGACTTTCTTATCTTTAGAAATTAAAGCATTAGGACTTGCAACATTTTTCAAATCAATATCGAGAGTGTATTTGGTAGGCATCAAGTGACTATAATTAATCACTTTCACAAATGCTTTCACGTTGATTTCTTTGTTATTTTCTTCACTGAGTCTTTCCTGATTACCTCTAATAGGTAATTCTTTATTCTGGTGATAAGACAATGTCCATACTGCCAATCACGTGTTCCGTCATCAAATGATCGGACAATCATCGCTTTTTGGCTGGTGTAACGGCCTTGTAGGGCGATCACAACCTTTTTTAGTTTCAAGAATTTGACCTAGCTTTGAGCGTTGGGGCAATTCTTTCAAATTAGGGATTTCATTTTTGGTAATTAGAAATTAAGAAATTAGGGATTTCAGGAGCTAGTGATTTGAGTAAGTTAAATTAGTTTTCTTTTTACTCTTTTAACCCTTCTTTAAAAGGTCTGACATGAATGTCCACCTAGACTTATACATGTCATGTCATCGCGTGTTCGTCATACACATTTTGTTATATTTGACCATGAGTGAAATCAGTTCAAAATAGAAGTTCACATGTGCAATTGTTTAATTTTGAAGTTGATAAGTGAAATGGACTAAAAAAATAAAATTCAGGACTGAAATGAGGTATTCAGCCTTTATGTTCTCTATTGTAATTAGTCTGTATTTTTTTGTTAATAAGGAAGTCATATAATTTAGATATTCATGTGTTGCATAATTGAAGGTAATTTTGTAATTTTAAACTAACAACAGTTGAATTTAAACTTTATATTTTAAGATGATTACGATGTATTTTTTAATTATTCAAACGAATTTTTTACAATTTTTTCTTTGGCTTTTTTAGGAATGTGAACATTAATTGAATATGGATGAAATCTTATATCTTCATCTTTATTGTGTTGTAAAAACTCTTCTATCATTTACATACTCTCAATTTGCTTCTTCTCCATTCTCTTCACTACTGCTCTTACAATTGCATGGTAATATCGGTTCAATGATAAGCCATCCTTATTATCCCTATTATACCTCTATTATTAGAAGAAAAATGACTTCTTATCTATTTTTTCCTTTTTTAGATTAAAAATTGTACTCATATATATATATATATATATATATATATATATGGCAAACTTGTATTCATTTAATGAATTTTTTTCTTTTAATGCAAGAGTGTGTATATATATAGTTCGAGCAACAATGCGAAAATTCACGATTAGTTATATATAATTTAAAATTTTTCTATAATTAATTTTAAAACTTTTTAAAATCAAATTTTAATTTTACCTGTGTAAATCTACATTATTAAAAAAAACTAAAGTTTTTATATCACATATTCAATTGCTATTTTATATTTACACATTTTGAAAATTTTATTTGCAAATTTGAAAATCATTTCATTTTTCAATAAATAAAATATTTATGATTTCTCATTAAAAAAAAAAATTATCTCCTTTCTAGAATAACCTATATTACAAATTTCCGCAATGCTTATCTGTTCTTCCTTAAAAATTTTATCTTTAAATGTGATGTTAAAAAAATAAATTAAATTAAATAAGAATAAAAAATTTTAAAAAAATAAAAAAAACCATCCACTTTAGCGACTCCGTTAATACTTGAAACCTAAACTTCCGTCAAAGTTAAAAATGAAATAAAAAAGACAGATGGTTCTTCGCTGCCTATAAATATCCGTTGAAAGACGAATTATGTCTCCTTCTCTTTTGGAAATGAAGTTAAAAAATCACGGCTACAATGTCTTTGAGTTTCGCTTGAATTTTCTCCTTCGATTCTGCTGCTGTAAGTACGCTAGCGAATTTATTGCATATATATTTTTTATCTTTCAATGAGAAGTTGTTCCATTTCATTTTCTTTTCTTTTTTTTGGAATTTGATTTGCTTGTTTGGCTGCTGAGAAAGTTGGATGTGAATTTGGAAAAGTGAAAGAAAAAGAAATGTTTTTTCTTTTCTTTTCTTTTATGAATTGTTTTTTAGTTGAAATTAGTTTATTTTTTATGTGATCAGACAGACATTTAGTCTTATACTGCTGAAATTAAGTATCTTTGATCTAGCTGTGAGGTCTTCGCATTTCTAATTTCTTGTTTGGTTGCCTAGAAATGCCTAAATAAGAATAAGAAAATTACTGTTTAGTTTTGAGAATTATGATCAACTGTACAGCATTTTGACTGTTTAGCTTAGACTGGTTGACGTTTCAAAAAAAATTCTCTTATTATTTGTATTTTTTAAAAAACAATATAGAAAATAAATAGTTAGGGCTTATAGTAATGGATTTTTAATCATTTTCAATCTGTTCTTGTTTTCTATGAGATCTTTATTGTGTCTGATTGTAGATATTTCTGTGTTTTTCAGGGGATTGAATTCGAGTTATGAAATGAATGAATGAATCAGTCAATCAACCCTTACAGAACTTTTAGTTCTATCCTGCATTCAGGACTTGATAGGAAACTCTGAAAAGTTAATTTGTATACTTTTCGCCTTTTCCCTGTGGCTTTTTGAGGTTGTGATTCTTGGTAGCTTTGAGTTTGTTTGGGTCTATTGTCCCATTTAGATTTTCAACTATGATCTGTGATAAGATATAGGGTTTAGAAATCCCATATTTGGTTGAGTGAATACAAAATATCTACTGGATTTGTGATATTGATGGCAAGTGTAGCACTTAGTACAGTGAATGAAGAGTTTAGATATTTCCATTGCAATTTCACTAAGTGGCGTGGTCTACAATCAAATGACTCCATCTTGATTTTTCTATCTGTTGCGGGGTCTGTGATTCCCATGCACGTCATGGAGTCGGATTCTATTGCCTCTGTGAAGCTGAGGATTCAGGCCGCCAAAGGATTTCTTGTCAAGACGCAAAAATTGGTTTTTGAAGGAAGGGAATTGGCTCGCAACAATTCTCGTGTGGGGGACTATGGTGTTGCAGATGGAAAAGTGTTGCATTTGGTTCTCAAGCTCTCAGATCTCCAAGCTATAACTGTTAGAACTGTGTGTGGGAAAGAATTTAAATTTCATGTTGAGAGGTGTAGAAATGTAGCATATGTGAAGCAACAGATTTCTAAGGAGGGGAAAGGGTTGAATCTCATTGACCAAGAACTGATTTGTGATGGTGAGGAACTTGAAGATCAAAGAATTATTAATGATATTTGCAAGAATAATGATGCAGTGATTCACTTGCTTATTCGGAGGACTGTCAAAGTAAGGGCTAAACCTGTTGATAGAGATTTTGAATTGTCTATTGAAGCAGTAGATTTGAGTGGTAGAGATACTGTTGTAGGAGAACATCATCAGAAGAAGGCATTATCTCTGCAATATGAAGTTTTGGACAGGAAACCATTGTTCAGGGATTTCATTTTGGAGCCCCTAATTGTTAATTCCAAAACTGAACTGCCATTACTGATCAACAAGTTAATTGATTCTACATTCCTTGGATTAGAGAGGGGAAATGAACCAATTCGATCTTCTGAGGGATCTGGGGGAGCTTACTTCATGCCAGACTCATCAGGTCAAAAGTATGTTTCTGTTTTCAAGCCAATTGATGAGGAGCCAATGGCTGTGAATAATCCTCGTGGGCTACCTGTGTCAGTGAATGGTGAAGGACTGAAGAAAGGCACACAAGTAGGAGGAGGAGCATTGAGGGAAGTTGCAGCTTATATATTAGACCATCCAAATAATGGGCCACGCTTATTTTGGAATGGTGAGAAGGGCTTTGCTGGGGTTCCACCCACAGTGATGGTCAAGTGCTTGCACAAAGCTTTCCATCATCCAGAAGGTTATGAATATGCTCTGAAGAATATAAAGATTGGGTCATTGCAGATGTTTGTGGAGAACAGTGGAAGTTGTGAGGATATGGGTCCTTGTGTTTTCCCTGTGGATGAGGTACACAAAATCTCAGTCTTGGATATAAGGTTAGCAAATGCAGATAGGCATGCTGGGAACATACTGATCAGCCAAGATGAAAAAAGCGGGCGGATTGCGCTCATTCCAATTGATCATGGTTACTGCTTGCCTGAGAATGTAAGTTTTACTTCTATATACTTTTCCGTTTTTATTTCTATTTGGTTTTTTTATGAAATATATTGATAGGTATATTATTGTCAGAGTGCTCTTTCTTTTGATTTGTTATTAGGTCCATAAGGTGGCTTAACTCTTTTTTTCTGTCCGTATTTTACTTTATTTTTTGGTTGAATCTTTTTCAGCTATCTTTTTTTTTTAAGTATGATAGCTGCTCATGTAGGTACTAAGTAAATCTATCCCAAAAAAAAGAGAGGAACAAACATCAATGTATTAGTTTATGCATAAATATAGATACACGAAATTTTCCAGTATGGTGAGCTCATCTAATCTTCTTGATTGGGTTCCTTATATTTGCTGTTTTTACTTTGAGTAGATCTTCTCAAAATGATTTGCATACAATCCTTGAAGGTGTTTCTTTTATTCAGGTTTTTACATAACATAAGCGATCTGATTAGACTGTGCAAATATGTTGACCTTGTTTTTCTGTTAATTGCCATACTATTATGGATCTGATATTCCTATTGAATTTTTGTTGTTTTATCGTTATATTCAGAAAAGGATTAATTGCCATAAACTACACGACCTTTTCTTGCATTTCAATATACTGGCTGAAAATTTGGTCAAATCTTACTCACTTGCCAATCGAAGTTGTCTTAGTTGTTACATGTGAGGGCTGCGCAAAACTCGCTGTTTTGACTAATTGCAAAAAACTGCACAAGGTTTTACAACTTGACTTGTTATTTTTGGCAAATTGTATTATTATTATTATTTTTTTAATTCCTTTTGCAAATGATACATGTAAATGAAGATCCAAATAATAAGAGTTCAAAATTAAAATTTCCTAATCAGCTGAGTAATATAAAGAAATAATGATTTTTAAAAAATATTTTTGTTATTCATTATTTATTATATTAAATATTTTTGTGATTTTATTATATCTATTAAATTTTAATCGTGTAATAACAAAATAAAAATAAAAATAAAAAGTCTTGTTTGATTTATAATGTTCATAAATAAACTTTAAGTTTGCTTAGTAAGAGTTGAAAATAAAATATTTTATATTGTTAATATTGAATTTTTTCGAAGATAATTTATATGGTATTCAGAGTAAAATTCTGTAATAGCATTTTAACAACTCAATAATAATCTTTTTTTTTTTTTTTTTTGAGAAAATTTTTAAAATTTTTAGTTTTTATAACAATTTTTAAAACTTTTGACCACATATTACAAAACATGTATAAATGTTAAAACTTTCCCATTTATAAATTGCTTATTTGATTAAGAACATTGGATTTTGAACTCTTATTACATATTCATTATATATATGAATTTTAAAAATTAAAAAAAAAAAAAAAAACATTGCCAAAATTAATAACTTGTGATTATATTGCAAAAAAGTCGAAGGTAATTTTTTTTTTTTTTTTTTTTTTTTTGCAATTAGTCAAAACAATGAGTTTTGCCATGACTTCACGTGAATCTACTTAAGACAACTCCATTTGCCTTGTCAGCAAATTTTCCTGAATTTTCAACTGGAATGGTGAAATGCAAAAATTGAAAGGTGGTATATTAATTTTCCAAAATTAAAATGATGTGATTAAATTACAAACAAAGCTAAAGGTCATGTAATTTCTTTTGCAATTAATCCTTCAAAAATCACTGGAAATTCATTTGAGTTACCTTTCAATAACATCCTTCATTGCAAATTACATTGTGTAAGGACATTCTTCGTGGTCATGATGAGTTGGACTGGAATCAATTTGCAAACCATGTTAAATTATTAGTTGTGCATCACTTTTTGACATTTTTGCATACGTTAGCAGTTCCTGCTAGAACTTATAGATCGATGGTTTCCACTTCTCATTTCAGCTCATCTTCCTTTGCAGTTTGAAGATTGCACTTTTGATTGGCTGTATTGGCCTCAAGCTCAGCAACCATACTCCCAAGACACCATTGACTATATCAAAGCACTTGATGCTGAGCAGGACATTGCCCTCTTGAGGTTTTATGGATGGGACATACCAAATGAATGTGCCCGCACCTTTCGCATCTCAACAATGCTTCTGAAGAAAGGAGCAGAAAGAGGATTTACTCCCTTTGCAATTGGAAGCATCATGTGCAGAGAAACAATAAAGAAGGAATCTGTGATTGAGCAGATTGTTCAAGAGGCCCAGGATGCTGTGCTTCCAGGGAGTAGTGAGGCTGCTTTTCTTGAATGTCTCTCATCAATCATGGATCGTCGACTTGATGAACTGTCCCAGTGAGCCAATTCTAGTAAATCTTATAGATACATAACACGTGCATTTGTTATCATGCATGTGTATGGACGTAGAAGATGACACATTTATCCATATTCTGATGGTCCTATGTTCTGCATAATCACTATTGGTTTCTGGAACTTGTGTGCCCATCTCCTGTCTCATTTTGTTCATACACCTAACCTTGCCTATCAAGCCTGCTGCTTGTCAGAGTCCTTTCCCCATTTTTATGGAATGGTCTTTTAAGAAACTGATCCACTGAACTTGTAATGTGGAGTTTTTCATGATTTGGCAGTTAATGGAGCTTGTTTAGACAATGTACATTGTTCTTTTTGTGCTGCATGGTGGTCAAGTCTTGTGGGTGCCGTGTGATTTAGATTTATTGATAACATGTTCATCTTAGACGTGTAAGTATCTAACCTTCATGGAAAACTCAAACTTCATGTTCATTTTTTTACAATCACAAATCTCACCTAAAGTGAAACATTTTACTTGGAGAGCTACTAATAGTTGCCTGCCTACTATAGATTTATTGAAAGGAGTGTTTGGTTTCTTTAACCAAAAGAATGTCTCTTAAAGGCATCTGACTCTTAGGATGGAGGATAGTGCAGCAATGGCTAATGGAGACAAACGATCCCCTAAGAGCATCTGGGGTTGACGGGCCAGCAAGTAAACATTTGAACTTCAAAACCGCTATTGTGCAAAAGGACATCTCTACAACAGCTGCTCGTGTGCTTTCTTGCCATCCCCTTTACATTTTTCAGTTAATGCAGCCAACTTGTATGTTTGCCCTCCCAAGTACATACCATCCTAGAACATAGTGATTTCTTGGTAAGAAGCTGATCGGAAATCCTAGTTAATCCTATTGGTTCATAATTTTTTAAATGGCAATAAGGGTATTTTTATCCTTTAAATAATACAATACATATAACAAATGATATAGTTAATAACTGTGATAAAAATGATGGATCCAGTTTGATCTAATTGAGCACCCAGTTAATATCAAATTGGCCAAAGACACCATATTGATATATTTTTTTAAAGATTACAAAAATAAATAAATAGACACTTAAATAGAAAAAATTAAAAAATTCAAACATCAAATTTTTAATTTTTTCCTAAATAAAAGTTTGAATTTATATATTGAATATAATAAATAGTAATAATATTTAGCTTATAAAGTTCAAGAATAAATTTTTAAAAAATATATATGAATTAGCGTGCAGTCTTAATGTAATAAAAATTTTATATTAGTTACGTAATAAAGAAAATTTTAAGATAACTTTACTTTTTATATACTTACTTTTATCATCATAAAATTAAAATGTATTATCTCATCCAATAATAATTATTAATAAAATATAATTTATTTCGTAAGAAATAAAATAATAATAGAATATATAAGAGAAAAGTGGAAAGAATAGAAAAGGGGAGGAAAATTAGGGAGGAAAAACATTTTATCTTATTTGAAATGAGAGGAAAAATTTAGAGAGGAAAGAAAGTTGGTTTTATTTTTCTTCCTATATTGTCTCTCCAAATTGGAGAGAAAATATAGAAAAAAAAGAGAAAAATTTTACTATTCATTTTTATTTTACAATTTTATCCTTATTGTACAATTTGTCTCTTCACTCCTTATTTTAGTACATAAATATAATAGTAAATATGTCATATACTTATTATCTTTTTTAAAATATTTTATCTTTCCAATAAAAAAAAAATAATAATTTTCCTTCCTCTATATATTATTTTCCTTCAAATTCAAACACCAACAAAAATAAAAGAAAAAAATAACATTATTTTTCTTTATATTTTTCTTTCAATTTTCTTTTTTTCCTTTTCTCCCTTTCCAAATACAGTATTAAGGCCGCCTTAATGGGTCCTATTTAATTGGTGATGAGGATGTTACTTAGAAGTGTGAGCCACATTCTGGGACAAACCGATCTAAAGTTCAACCCACTTTAGATTTTTCATTTCAAATGGACCCCAGAGATGTCGGTGACAGTCCACACTTGGGGTTTGGGCTCAGCTCACATGACCTACCTGAAGGATGAAGGACGGTTGAGTGCTCAGTTTGACCGCAATCCAATAGGGCTTTAGCCTTAATGGCCAACATTGTGGAACGCCACATGGGATTGGTCTTAGTATTAATATTTACTTTTTTTTTAATGGGAATATTTCAGAAAAATAGAAAAAAAAGTTTAATAATATGGTTTTTTTCTTTTAGAAATAAAGTATTTAACAATAATTACTTAAAAAATATGGTGGTTATCAAGCTAATCTAATATAAATATAACGAGAGCTACAAACAATCAAAATAATTAAATAAAATAATAAATACCGAAAATAATTAAAATAATAAAAAATAATTGAAACAATTGAAATAACAAAAAAATTATAACATACACTCATCAAATCAATAAATTGACAAAAATCGGTCATAATCATAGTACAACAAAAATAAATTCAAAAATACCTAAGTAGCAAATTAAAAAAAAATTATGAATTGGTAAAAATTTATCAACTCATAACATCATAAATACAAATTCAAAAATAAAGTAGAAGAAGAAGAATGATTGATTATAATCATTTGAGCTTTTTTAATTATTTAAAATTCATTGTTAATGAGGTTAATTTTAAATTTTATTATAATTAGTCATGGTTTTGGAGAAGGATGAAGAGTGATAGATTTTATTATAATTAGTCATGGTTTTGCTTGACAACAGTTATGGGTGTAATTTTTTATTTTTTTATCCACCGACACAACTTTATTATGCTTAATTTGGAGCCTCACGTTCCATGAAGTTCACCACCAACCGCCCATGAATTCACAAGAAACCAGTGTCAAAAGTCAAATATATGGTCATTTCGTTGATTTTTCTTTTTGTCCTCCTATTTGTCATTTTCCATACAAATCATTAAACTATTATAATTTATTTGATTGTTACATCATTTTAAAAAATAAATAAATATATTCGGGTGGAGTAGATGAGTTAACGTAATATTTTTTTAATTTAATTAAAAATTTTGAGCTCGCCTTTACAACAATTTTAAAATTTTTAATATAGACCTCTATTGCTTTTAAATTTCTTTTTAAATTGAAATCAAATTAATCAAATTCTACAAAATATAAGATACGTAGTATTTTTTCAATTTAATTAAAAATTTTGAATTCAACTTTACAACTATTTTAAAATTTTTAATATATATTTCTATTACTTTTTAAATTGAAATCGAATTAATCCGATTTTATAAAATATAAAATACGGGATACTTCATATATAAATAATAAATAAATAAAGTCATGTAACTTTTTTATTAATTAAAATAAATAAATATTTGTTGTGTTGTATGTTTATCATTAATAGTTCAATAAAAGTGGACACAGTTTAGAACCAACCAACTGGCCAATTCAATTAAATATGAAACTAAACCGGAATTGATCTATTTTTCAGTTCAAAAACACAATTCAGCTAGTTCCAATTCAGACGGTTCAAGGATCAATTTGGCCAGTTCAGTCAGTTTAACAATTAATTTTCTGATTTTTTGAAAATTTATTATTAAAATCAGAACTGATAAAACCATTTATCCTGAGCCGATTCAAATTGATTTGAAGTTTATCTCAATTTTGACTGAACTGATTTTAGTTGGATTTCGAATCGTGGCCAACACTAATTCAGTAGTCAAGCATAAAACATATTATCGTTCAAATTTCATTTATTTCACACTTTATTAGGGTTTAAATTACTTAGCTAATTTATAAAGAAATTATTTTATCTTGAAAGTTTTTAATGAGTTTGGATACTGGTAAATCTTCATATATTAATTATGAAAAATCTTCATATATTTGTTGAGTTCACACATAATGAATCACACAAACGTGTAAAAAATTTCCAAATAAATCAGATGTAACTATTTAGAAGAGTTTATTTTTAATTTTTAATTTCAAGTTGATAATTTGGTTCCTAAGATTTTTATCATTTCTCGCAAATTTTCTAATATAATATATCTATTATTTTTATTTTATTTTTTAAAGAAAAGATATTTTCAATAATTTAGTTTATGCAAGCTCCCCAAGTCAATCCCCTTCATAAAAATAAAACAAAATAAAATTGCACTTTGAAGACAATGAACAAGAAGAGGAAAACATTTAATTTTTTTTTTCTATAGCATCTTCTTATGGGTTACTAAATTACAACTATATATAACAAAGGAACATTCACCGTTACAATTGTTATTTAAAATTTATGAAAAAAAATAATAATGAAAATAAAAATAGAGAACATAAAAATTATAAATTGCATACAATTATTAAGCACAGGGTAGAGAAACTTGTATTGTACAGAATGATGGTGGATGCTGATTAAACTGATAGCCCAGCTAAAAATGCCACTCCAGTCGAAGGCAACCATGACGAGCCATAAATAAACTGTGCTACGGTGAACTTACTTGCTTCAACAGTTGATGTGATCACCCGATACCCCGGCCATTTCACCCGTTGCCCCACTGCTCCACCCGGCCCATAATTCATATACTCACCGTAGTACAGTGTATCGAGCGCAAATCCTGATGTATTCCACTCTAACCATCCTCTTGGATGAATGTGATCACCCATGAATGATAACATGTACACAGTTCTTGAGTACAGTTTCCATGGACGGCCTAGGTAGGTCGGGAAGCTACCTTTCGCGGCTTCAAGGTCTGGCTGGGCAAGGATCTTGCAGGCATGGATGGATATACCTGTATTTTGATTAGGGTCTTTGCGATTTTGAGCAGTGATGGTGTTCTTCTGGAGAGGCATAGGCTTACGAGCATAAATGGTACAGTTTTGAAGCACTACAGCTGCATTGCCAAAAATGAAGTCAACAGTTCCATATATGGCACATTCGCGGTAGAATTGGCGATTTGAATGTACATATAATGTGTCTTGGTATCCTATGATATTGCAATTGTAGACCACAGCATGGTCTGCCCCAACTCGAAGAGCAACTGCTTGGTGCTTGGCTGGACCCGCCCAATTCTCAAATGTGATGTCTCGAGCAATAAAACCAGTTCCAGTTGCAGCTGTAGAGATCAATTGAATAATAGAGACAGAATAAAATATTACAATAGTGATTGATTTTATGATAATTGGAGCAAATTGAAAACAAATGGGGACTCTATGTGCTAAGATATGATAGGAGAGAGCGAATAAAGATAAGATCTGTGGCTTTCAATTAGCATAGTAAGCATTTTTCTTTTTTTCTTTTTGGGTTGAATTCTGCCAAGTTGTATTGCTATTATTAGTCATGTGAGGGATATGACCCACCTCCAATAATGTTATTCTCTTTTATCTTTAAATTATGGCCTCCAATTGAATTCAAAATATTTTCAGCCATATAATTGGAAAAATGATGCGTACATGGCTAAGCTTAAAGTGATTCTTAGATTTTAAAATCCAATAGTAATTTACGGGTTCATAATTATTAGGGTTCGTGATTTTAATTCTTAGAGGTTTTTATTGAAAAAAAAGTGAGTGAGGAATTCTAATTACTTGATGGCTGATATGTTATAAATATTTTATGTTTAATTAATATAATATAATATATTCAACATACATAAAAAAAATTAATTTAAATGAGTGTATATAAAACATATTAAATTTTAAATAATTTAGTTCAATTTAATAAAAATTTTAAAAAATTTATAAAATCATTCATTTAATTCGATTCAAATAAATTTATAATTTACGAGAAATGATAAAAATATTAATTTTTATTTATTTATATATTTTATTAGATTTGAAATGAGTTCGGATTTTTTTAATAATAATTCTTGAATTTGATTTAATTTAATTTCGATTATAATTCAATTCGATGTTAGATAGTGTTATTTAAAATAATTTTACTTTTGGGTATTGCTAAATCAAGGAATAGCCCTACCCATGAGCATCCTTAGCAATAAGAGCATAACAAATTTGCGTTCATAGTTACGCAGGGAATGAGAACATTTCAATGCGTTATTTAGAGGACACAAAAGTGAGGCTTTTTCCTCATTTATAAATGTAGGATGCCTTCACATTTCGCACCGCACATTCACATGTCTAGATATTAATTTTTCAATTCTTTTCAAGAAAATGCCATAAAATAAATAAATAATAATTATTATAATAATAATAATCTTTACTTTTAAATATCCTTATTTTCTCCATGTTTTTAACGCATAAAAAATAGTTTTAAAGGGATTAATGAATTTTTTTTTAATTTCCTACACAACTAGAAAAATTTGCAAATATTTATTTGATTTAAAATTAAACTGATATAAATTAATAAAGTTTGACATGAAATTTACTATACACTAATGACATGCATAGTTGAAATTAAAAACAAAAAATTATCATAATTTGTATCAAAACAATTAAATTTTACATTTTGTATTTAAAAAAATATATATATAAAAAAAAGAAAGAAACTTCAGCTAAAATGACAAAAAACAAATGGAGAGATGGATAAAAGGCATCTAGCAACATGGCAGTCTAGAATGGTATGCCATGATATCACACCCAAAAAAAATTATTTAATTCTACTATATTTAACAAATAAATAATTAATATAAAATAAATTATGATTATTTGGAATTAAACTAAATATTTGTAGATTCAGTATTGTATGAGAAATTTTTATAATACAAAAAATATATGATTTTAAAATTACTTTTATAAAATTTTGAAAAAAAAAAAACTCTATTTTAAATATGTTATATTTAATTAATAAAGTTATAATTAGTTATTTATGTGTCAAATATTCAATAAATACATTCTATGAAAAAAACGCTGGATGGAAGTGGGTGGCAGGCCACGTGCAACTAGAACACTGTGATTTTCATGATACGGTCCACAGCATTCAAATGACGAGACTGATAAGACAGTGGTAATTAACAAGTGGTGCACAAAGAAAGAAAATAACAGAGAGTAAAGGGCAATAGTAAATGGGTGAATTTGTGTTTTTTACCAAATGACGCAGTGTGGAATGTGGTCAAGTTATCAGCAACGCTCTTGCCACCTGTAATTATCGTTTTGCCCTTTCCATCTCCAATGAACATCAGATTGTGCTTTTTCCTCCCCACTTTCAAGTTGTTCTCTTCGTACCTGCAAAATTTTCGTACGTATCATCGTCACTCTTTTAATCTTCATTCAATTTTTTAAAACTATTAAAAAAACAAAATTAATAAAATTTTGAATCTTACAATTTAATAACAATTTCTCTAAATAAGTATTATAAGAAACTAAATTCACAATTTTATATTATTCAATTCTTCTATTTTTACGATTTATTATGCAGTGTATGATAAAATTATTTAGTTCATTAATATATTTATTTTATTTAATTGCTTTTTAATCCAAAATGAAGTTCCATCTCTAATATATGCTTCGCTCGAGGTTGAATAATCTAGTGATTTAGCCGCCTTATAAGTTAAAATTTTAATTCTTATTTTCTGCACCCATTTAAAAACCGCATTTTAAAAAAAATGATTTATTTTATCACAAATTAGGTTAAGGCATTTTATTATTATTATTATTTTTCAAAGTTGCTAATGCTTAAAAAGTAATAGAACATACCAATTGAAAGAATATAGCTATTTTCTTTTAAAAAAAAATGTTGTAAGCTTTTGCTTATTAGTTAAGTTATAATAGGATCAAATAGCTACCCAAATCCAAAATCTTTAATTGAGAAAAAAGCATCATTAAGCCACTTTTTTCTTTTAAAAATTTGGATTTTCCACCTTCGTGCTTTAGAAAAACAGTTTCCAATATCGTGCATTATAATTTTAATTTAAATATATTTTTTTAAAATAATCATAAAAATGTATAAATAATTCAATGAACATATTTTTATAATAAAGTATTCATTAACGTTTTTATAAGGTTGTACCACAAGCACTCACATTTTTAACGAAACTTACGTGAATAATATTCACTCACATCATTATGATTTCATTATTGCTGTACAGATGTTCGTTAAAGCAATCACTATCTTCATTTTCCACTTACGTTAAGGGTATTTATGTCAATTAGCAAGTAAATATAAAATTAGAAAAAAAAGTTTTAACTTTTAAATCACTTTCTATTTTATATGAATTTACCTTCCTGCCCTCACGTAAATGATGATTCGCCGGTTGCTGAACTCCGGCGCTTTCTTGATGGCCTGCGATATCGTCTTGTACGTGCCGTTGCCGTCTTTCGAAACAATAATATCGGCCTGTATCGCCGATACCGGCACAGTCAACAGCTTCCTCTCCTTCCTCCCTAACCAAGTCGGAAACTCATCTGCATTTTGCTCTGATGTTTCGGCTTCCATCAATCTACGGCGATTCTGTATAGGCACGCCGGAAAAATCATTACTGTCACTCGCCGAAAAAATCGCTAGACAGTTACTCACTAACTCCGACAAGTCCTGCAACTTCACCGACATCTGATCCTTCACTGCTCCGCTCAGTCCCTCAAATCCCTCCGTACACGTGTCATGATTAGTCAGCGAGGCGCTTAGCCACGTCACCACATCCTCGTTAGAGCCGAGTGACTGTGGGTGTCCGGTGGGATTGGACGAGGAGGATGGAGCAACGAAGGAGAGTGAGCGTGAGAGCGCGTCAACAGAGTCGTCGAGGAGTTCGATGCAGTCGTCGTAAGCTGAGCGTACACGTGCATCCATCTGGAGAAATGAGATGGCCGATGAAAGGTATAGAGCTTTGCTGAAGTGCTGAAGTGTCATGTTGAACGAAATGTGGACTAAATCTTGCTCGGTTGCAGTCATAGCACCAGGGAATTCAAGTAGCGAGTTGACACAGAGAGTTGGGTAGCGAGTATTGCGGCATACCTTAGAAATAGCTTGCGTCGGCTTTCGAGCAAACAATGGGCTCGGCTTCCCTGAAGCACGGCTCCGTAGCCCGATCAATAACGTGGCGGAAACAGCCGACGCAATGATCAAGGCAATGGAGAAGAAAGAAAGCAGAATTATCTTCTTCCGGTGAGGACGAGGAGGCCCGTGGTGCTGTTGTGATTGGTCACCATCGGAACGGAAAGAAGACTGTCCTCCTCCTTGATCAGAAGGTCCAAGCCGGCCGTAGTCTAGCGGTCTCATTTGCCGGTGAGTATTGTTCTTTGATTAATTAGTTTCTTTGAAACTATATATGGACAGGAGATGAATGCCAATAATTCTTTAATATAATAAGATTATATAGAGATAGCTCGAGAGATATGTATAATTGAAAAATGTTTATATAAAAGATATAATAAAAGATCTGTAGTTGAGAAATGGAAGTATGTGACATATATAAATAGAAGAGAATGGGGGTGGAAATGGTAATGTGGGGTTGATGGATGAGGAGGAGAGGAGTAATAGAGGTGGGTGTTAGGTCTATTTCTGTAGGAGCTTTTAATAGCTGGCTTCTACCACTACAGCACTATGCTACTATTTGTTGCTGCGACTGCTATGCGTACTTATGCTGCCGCTTTCTAATTTGCTTATGTGAGAGTGAGTGTGCGCGCGCATATCCTGTGTTGGACGTGGAACTTTCTTTTCCTGTTTTTGTGTTTGGTTTTTTTTTTTAACACAAGTTGTTTTGAGAAGTTTCTAAGCGACATCTTTAAATTTATACCACATCTAAAATAATTCGCATTCGACCCTAACAAACGATGAAGAACAGCAAAATCTAATTTAAAAATTTTAAAGTAACTGGGAGTGTTATTTATTTTCTTTTTTGTTTTTTCATAAGATTTTTCTTACCTAGTTGGGTTGTGTTATTCATTTTCATCATATCTATAATATTTTATTCCAAAAAATATATAATAAAGTCTCATGTAATTTTTTATTTTGAATCAAAATATGTGTTTTATTATTATTTTCATTATTTCAAACATGCTAATACCATGAGCAAAGTACTAAAGTTGCTTGGAATGATAACTTCTTTTTAAAAGTATCATATAGTGTAAAATTTAAATTTTATCATCGTTAACTTAAAAAGATAAGGTTGATATCTAATCATATGATTTAGTATTGAAGTTATTGTAATTAAGATACTTTGAACTTACAGTTATATTTTTTTTAATAATTAAAATTTAAACTTTATTGTTACAAAATAAAATAACTGGGGATTATTAAGTAATTTTAGTAATTGATGGATTTTAAAAAAAAAAAAAAAAAAGCAGCAGCCATTCGCAGAGAGATTCTCTCTTTCTCCGAGTTGTTAGAATAGTAAAAATAATTTTATGGAGACTTAGAAACTCTGTTTGGTCTTAAAGTTAATCGAAAGAGGACAGTTTGACGAACTCATGCATCAATTTCTGGTAAAAATCTTAACTATTAATGGTGAAATTGGACAAGAAAAAAAAATAATGCCACTTTGTCGGATTTTAATTGTTTTCTACAATATTGAATTGTGATTTTTAAACCGAAATAATCCTTATAATTTTAGCTTTGATTAAAAAATAAGTGATTTAATTTTCATGGTTTGTAGAGAAAAAAATTAGATTTGAAATGGGTTAGAAGTTTTAATTAAAATTTTCTTTTAATTTTTTAAATTATAAATGAGACCCATATTTTCATATTTTTAAAAAAATGCTTCCTCAGCATTTTTTTTAACGGTGTTACCACGATATACATAAAAATTATCAAGAAAACTTGCATATTAAAATATAAAATTACACATTATTTTTTATTTTTTCTATTTATAGGATTAATTATAGTGCTTGAATATTAATTATATTTTATCTAAATAAAAAAAAAACTCTCACCATATATATATATTACTCATCCAATAGTAAAATACAATACTTTGTGTAGTCAATTGATTTCTTCTTCTGAGTCGGTTTTGCTGGCTACATGAAGACTTTGTATATTGACGTCTTGTGCATTTTCCTAATTTAAAAATCCTAGTGATAATGAATAGATAGAATCTAATCTATGTGCAACAAGACGTTGAAACTTTCTTATTTATGAAATTTAATTATAATATTTTCAAAAAAAAAATAGTATATGCTTTCTTCATGTTCATTGAGGTAAAAAATTCAACATGGATTATGTGATTAATTGTCTTGTTTAATCTTAGGAAAAGTACAATTTTATACTATGTAATTTTAATTCATGATAAAATTAATCATATAATATTTTTTTTATAATAATTGAATATTTCATTTTTCTAATAGAATATAAATTTTTAATGATAGAATTATTATGTATATAAGTTATCATTAATCTAATCATTGAGTACTTTTAAAATATTATTAATTTATTTTAGAAATTTTTTATTTTTATTTTTATTTTTAATAACATTATAAATACTTTAATTTTAATTATTATGAGTTGATTTTAGTTAATTGTAACTTGATAAATAATTTTATTTCTAAACATTCATATAAATTTAAGATACATAATAGATTTATAAGTTAAAACAATATTACCTAAAGATATTAAAATGCAAGAAACATTAAACATATTGTATTTAAGAGTCATAAAGATTACAAAATTATTTGTTTTTTTCATAAATCAAAATTTTATGGTGCAAATTATAATTTAAGTAAAATTTGGAGTCCAAAAATCAAAGAACGCATTGAAACATCCCAATTAAGTTAATATTTTTTTAGTGTTCATATAGTCCAAGAAATTTATTAAAAAAAAAAAAGAAATCAATGTACAATCAAAGGAATAAAAACCCTACAAGGATTAACAAACCGGTAAGCAGTTCCATGACAATAATCATTATAAATAGCTGCACCACAAAAATTGGGAGCCGATTCCCACCAAATAAAAGAAGTCGAGACCCCCTTCATGGTGAGTAGATATCACCACAACCTGCTGTACCCCGCGCACCTAGAGCAGATCCATTACGTTTGTGTTAATTTTTAAGGAAATATTTATTTCAATTTATCTATATTTTTATAAAAATTAAAAAAAATAATTATTTTATTTTTATATTTTCCTTTTTATTTTACTTAATAGTTGTATACCAATTTAAGTGGTCAACTAATTACAAAAAGTGGGATTATTTAACCCAACACTTTTATACCCCTTTTTGTACCACTTTATTTGATATTATATTATTAATAAATGTTGGGTAATATAAAATTTTTCAATATAAAAAATAATTTAGTTACACTTTTTTTTTTCTATAATTAAAGGTATTTGATAACTTTCTTAATTTTTGTACAGTTGTTTTAAATAACAGATCAAATAAAATGAAAAGAGAAGTATATATTAATAAGAAATTAAGCATTTGTTAAATTAATTTGGAATTACAATAGGAAATAAACATTCAACGACCAAATTAATGGTCTAAGGGCTAAACATTATATTTATGGTTTGTTCATGAACCAATCCGCCAATTGGTTACATCAAGCGAGCTCAACATTTTTGAGTAGTTGAGTGGACATTATAAAAGGAAACTTTATAATAAATGAGTTGCATCATGTTATAATTAATAAGAAATGGGTCATCAGAAATGAGGGTTTTTTCAATTAATCTAGTTGTTGTTGAATGTTAAATAAAGTTTGGGAGTTGAGTTCTTTTTTTTTTTTTTTTTTAAATCTGTTGGGAGACTCATATTTAAGTTATCCTAAAGATTGACATTTATCTTTTAGATTGTGCAAATGTTAAAGTTAAGTTTAATGGGACACAAGGTGACTAGGTCCCCACATTTGTAACTAATAATAATAATAATATTTATTATTATTATTATTATTATTATTATTATTATTATTATGCAAAGATTAAGCATACAGATATTAATATTGTTAAGATAAGGAAATAATTTAGAAACTTTTAAATGTTAAAATACCATTAATTAAATAGCTATTTTAAAATCAATAATTGTTTGGATCAATTGATAGTATTTATTTTTGTTTAATCAACTAATAGTATTTATTTTTATTTAAATCATATTTTAAATTCGAACAATAACATATGTATTCGCATTAAAAGAAGTATTAAAATTTTTTTACTATTCTTATAATTTTATTTGAATCCAATTAAATTAATTAAAAATTAAGTAAATAATTTAAAAAAAAAATAGCTACCTTTCAATTATTTGGTTAAATGAACTTATAAGTTTTTTTTATTAGTTTGTTATTGTAATAATGTAAATCTCTAACCGTAACAGATATGTTAGTAAATATTATAAAGATATCCAAATAAAAGAAAAATTTATAAAAAATTTAATTGAAAAGAGAATGATAGTACTCGATGTATATCCTGTTTTCTGTTTCTTTCGATTTCTTCTCAAAATTTGATGTTGTTTTTATTCGCTAAAGTTGTGGTTGCAAGTAAGTCAGCTAATAAAACAAGACACAAGACGCAAAACCATGTGGATATTCAATGCATTCTTGTTATTTCACATTTCAAATTGGTGCACTTAGATAAAATACTATAGTGTAAAAACAATTACCAATAAATTTATTTGATGGACCTAGCTGAGAGCACCTAACGTATTTTTTTTTCCTGTAGAATATGGCATACACACCTCAACCACGAAATTGTCAATGACTTCTTTTGTTTTTATTGTTTTTAAAATTTTCCTTTCTTGGGTGCTAAAAGTGTAGTTAATGACTTGTTTTTCATGTTGAAGGCTTCCTAAGTAAATGGTGTCAACAAGTTGATGAGCTTTGAGAGTATTAGCTTATGCACCTTTGAGAGTATTAGCTTATGCACATATGTGTAGATTTATAAATAAAGGTGAGTTCATATAATATAAAATTAATTGGTTTATATTAAAATTTAATTTACACAATTTATAAGCTTTTTATTGCTTTGCATATTTTCAATGTAAGATTCCAACACTTCCTTTCAATTGAAACTAAGCCTAGACTAGTTACACTTGCAAAATACAAATGGACCACCCTCAACGACAACTTACATGGGTCGCATCAAACTCAAATGGGCCACACCCAACTCCAGATCTTAAACATGAGCGCGAGATTATTGTTCTAATACCATGTCAATAAGTTTACAGACCTTTTGGGTATTGACCCACGCACACACTTGTAAACTTATAAATGAAGTTAAACTCATGTAATACAAAATCAATTGACTTGTATTAAGATCCAATTTACACCAATTATAAACTCTTTATTGCTTTGCACATTTTCAATGTAAGATTCCAACAAATGGTAAGGCATATTTACATGCAATGGAAAGTCTTGTACAGTATTTAGATTCACCAACCAATCTCTCTACATATATATACCTTTGTTGTGTAATTTGTAAATGTTAAGATCATATCAACTATCAATTTATAAAAAAAAAAAACCACCAAATATATAATAATGAATCACACTTGAAAAAATTATATCATGTTCAAAACAATTCGAGTCATAATTAACAAATATTACTTCAGAAGTCTTATGTGAAGTTAATGGCTAATTGAAGTTGGGATATAGGGTTTGAGGCTAATGTGATTGGTATCTAAATGTAGGCTATATAGAGTGTTAGTTAACAATAAAATAAATTATGCTCTCTAATTAGTTAGCTTTAGAAGTATTAAAAACAAGGAATTTAGGCATTTTATAGCATACATAGGAATTAAATTGAATATGTTCACTCCTATATACATGCAAATAGTTTATTTTGAATCGGAAATAAATTTGGATGGTAGGATAATTAAACATACATAATTGTGGTAATATAATTTGCGGGAATATCTTGTATTATTAGTGTTATCTAGGCTATTGATTGTTCTATTTGGTGCAATTTTTAGTAAAATGAAGTCATTTTAGTATGAAATGACCTCAATAAAATTTCGAAATCATGCCGCTCTTGTGGTTATATCCAAATTAAATTAAATTAGTTAAAACTTAATGAACTCTAAATATCAATAGTTTAAAAAAAAAATTAAAACTGTATTTTCACTATAGTTTTCATTTTGATCTTACTAAAATTTAAAATTTACCTTATTATAATGCGTGTTTTCATCTTTATATCACTAATAATTAGTTTACAAACTATTTTTGGTTTAAAATTGATGTTTGGATTTGAATATATATGTACCTCTACTCCATTAAACTAAGCTAATGGTTAAATAGTGAATTTTTCTTCAATTCAAACTGTTCTACATATTATATTTTATATTTTATGATTTATTCATAAAAAATTATGAGAAGGCTGCCCTACTATACCTACCAAAAATGTCTCCTAACTTT
The DNA here is from genome assembly GCA_947683625.1 of Mallotus nudiflorus. NCBI lineage: Eukaryota > Viridiplantae > Streptophyta > Magnoliopsida > Malpighiales > Euphorbiaceae > Mallotus > Mallotus nudiflorus. The sequence goes on from CANTUR010000143.1 coordinate 1,014,130, forward strand.
AACGAATAAAAGATTTTATTAAGTAGATGCATTGGTCGTCAATTATATCATATAAACCTTGGCATGAAGTCATCAAACAATGATTTAGTGCATGATAAAAAATTCTAAAGGGCAGACTTATTACTGGCTTTGGAATAGACACACATCCCTAAAAGTATTAGCCTATTTTGCTTCTTGAAGGAAGCAATCATGTTTACAATGATTAATATGAACAATCATGGACAAATGACAATGGTGTGTTCTTGTGTAAGAAGAAGCATATTTTGTTGTTTATAAGCACACCTAATCAAATCCATAACTAACATTTAGTTAAGTTTGGATGTTGTTTGTTACTGAAAGTTTAAGTTATCATATTATCAAATCATATAATTTGTTTCCAACTAGGGAAGAGCCATAATCTTTTATTTATTTATTTATTTATGTACCATTATAGATGCACTGAGGTCGATCTCCCGATGATGCTATTGGAATTTGATCACTAAATATGATGATTAGAATCTTTTATTTGAAAGATAATTTTGTTACTACAAGAGCATGAAATTTTTATAATTTACTATCATAATTAACTGTTCACTTTGGTAATTAATAATTTACTATTTATTTCAAATAGGACGTAATTAATTATGAAACATATATTATATATCTTGAAATTTTAAGTTTTTCATAGTTAAAAATTTTATCAAGATTATATAGCATTAATTATTTGTTTTTTAGAAGTGTCATCAATAGCAATCTCTTCCCTAATAATAATAAAACTTACAATTAATTCCATATTGTTGTTTTAAGCTAATACTAATTTCATACAATCTTCCCAACTATGTGAAATAATATTATGTATAGTGCAATATACTATAGAATGATTGGTATCAACAATCGTTGGGATCAGTTAATAGAGACTATTTTCACTTAAATTACATTTTAATTTTGAGTTTTAGTACATACAATCACATTAAATGAATTGTTGAAAAAGTTTTACCGCTCTTGTGGTCATTATAATTTAAATATCGGTAATTTAAAAAAATATATAATTGATTTCTTTCCATATCATTTAATAGTAACATATGAAAATATATTTTTTTAATTTTAATTATTCGCATACTCTATCAATAAAAGTGAATTATTTCATGACCAAGGATGGTTGGGATTTTCTTTTTTAAAGAAAAATAACTATTTTAATCAATATTTAATTTTTACTTCCAATCAAAAAAGTTAAAATTAGAGAAACAAACAACTGGGTGTGATTCTTCTTGCTATTCTTATTCTTTTGTGCCCTTTAATTTGCTTTCCCATTTTTTTTTCTATCACTTTCAATGCTTTTTCATAGGCCGGTTTGTTTTGTAAAGTTAATTTCCTGAAGGAGTTGAAATGTGGCTGGCAGAAAGAAGAATACTAACAAAGATAATAGGTTTTTTTTTTTTTTTTTACATAATTTTTTAAAGTGGACTTCTTAAGATTTAAGAATAGAGAAAAGCTCATAATTTTTTAAAGTGGACTTCTTAAGATTTAAGAATAGAGAAAAGCACACTTTCAAAATAAAATAATTAATTGAAAAGAGTAGAGAAAGGCATGCAAAAAGGCTAAAAGAAAAAGGAAAGTGGAAAAAAAAAGAGAGTAATGCATAACTTTTGCTGGTTTAAAGCAGAAAATTCTTTAGAAAATGAAATTTGGGATCCTATGATTTATTTATGTATATGATGTGAAATTGGGAAAAATGTAAAGTGCTTTAAAAATAAAATTGTTGGATCAAAAGTAGGCCAATTATTGTAAATGCTTCAACTATTTACTCATTAATTTCTGATATCATCCTCATCCTTGAGTTGAAGACAATTGGTGATATTTAATTTAATGTGCTTTAAATGGGGTTTTCAAAATAGATAATTTATCCATTCTTTAATTATAATTATTGTGAAATTCAACCATTTTTATATAAACAATTAAGCAACTTTTGAATTAAGAAAATATTACAATTTTTTTTTTAAAAAATTATGATATATCAACAATTCCTTCCTTTCTTTGATAAGAGCTTTTTTCCCCCAAATTCCTATACTAAATATGTATAAGGCTTGGAATTTTTTTTGGTTGGTTTATACTATAAAAGTGTCAGCAAATTGGTAAATACGGAATTAAATTATTATTTTTATATTAATATAATGCATTAGTGATAATTTTTTAAAGGAAAATTCTAAGGTTACTTTGTTTTCACTTTGCTATTATCACCATGAAAATTTATTAAATTATTCAATAGTGGTTATTAATAAAGTAAAAATTATTTTGTAAAAATTAAAGTAATCATAGATTACCCATTTTAAAAAATAAATTTAAACTCTAATTAAAAAAAAAAGAAGAAACACTTTTTTTTAACAAAAAAAAAACACTTTTCTTATTAATTTCTCTTAAATTCGAACCATAAATTTGTTGTAAAGTGAGGTGTTATTTCTTTTTTTTTTTTTTTATGTAGGTACTTTCCTTTTTCATTTAGTAAAAAAAAATCTATTTTTTAGAGCAAATTATATATTTTCTATCTGATATTTAACCTAATTAACACTTATCTTTCTCTTGTTTAAAAAGTCAAACATTTACCTCTCTCAATTTTTATTTCATTAACATTTAAGAACTTATATTAAGATTAAACCATCTTTTCAGTTTAGTGCTATATAAAATGGCTAAAATATCCTTTTAAACAGTAAAAAACTATATTTAACTACAAAATAATAAAAATATGGGTTTTTTTTTATATATATAAACCATATCATTAGCAAGTGAGGAATATATGTATTAAATGTTACTAAATATAAAGAACTAAAATATTTTTAGTGTTTTATAATTAATTATAATTTTTCATCATTTGAAAAGATATTTTAGTCTTTTTACATGTCACTTAAAGGAAAAAATAGTATAATTTTAATGGGAGTTCTTAAATGCTGATGGAATAAAAGTTAAGGGAGGTAAATGTTTGACTTTTAAACAAGAGGGATGGAAGTGTTATTTACGTCAAATCTCAGGGAGGAAAATGTAATTTATTATTATTATTTTTACATAAAAGAAACCCACCGACAAAGGAGATTGAGATTGCAACAAGATATATTGGCGTGCTGTAACATTGAATGTGCAATGTTCCTCTGCTTTTTGCTCGCTGTCTCTTTTAATTGGACTCTTCAACCCGTTCACTAAGTACTAATGTCAGCCTTACGTCAGTAAAAGCAAGAGAAAATTCATGAGCGTGTAATTTACGAATGTATCTTGAATAAAGAAAAATTAGATCAAGGATCAAATTCACACTTATATATATATATATTTTCATACAGTTTAGTCCCCAAAAAAAATTTTAGCCCATGTTGCTTTGATTTAACAGTATGCGGGAAGATTAGGAATCAAATCTTTCATCGCCTAAAGTTATCACAGATTAAAAATGATTTTAACCACCATTTTTAGTATTGCTAGATTAGAAGTTAGTGTTTTAAACAATTTTTATGGGCTACTGTATGATGAATTCCTTAAATCTAGATGTTCAATGTTCCACTATGGAGAATCGAACCGGAACACAAGACCCCTCCAAAGACAAATGCCCTTGCTACTCCACCTAGCCTTTAAGTGTGATTTAACTACTAAAGCTACGGGTGTGTAAAACCCATTTGTCCCGAAAACTTGATACCAAATTGAATCAACCCGATTCAATTTGGTGTTAATTTTTAAAGATTTATAAATTTTTTATCAGAATTGTAACTTTAGCAAAGTGGTTAGTCGCCTTACTTTGAAATTGTGAGGTTGTTAGTTTGAGCCCCACAACCCACATTTATTTTTTGTCAATTTTTTTTTTTTAAAAAAACCCTTCAAAACTGCTTTTAAAGGGACTCAAACAGGGGTTGTAAGGGTGAAAGACGTGCCTTAGCACTAGACCACTGTAAATGGGTAGCTTTTTCATTTCTTTTATTTATTTTTTATTTATCCGATATTCAAAAATTAAATCACCCACCCGATATATAACTTAAGTTCAGGTTAATTTTAAATTTTTAAATAAAATAAAATTCAACCTGATATGAACCCACATGATGTACACCCTATTTAAAGTATTGGTTTCTTCTTGATTTCTTTTGTTATTATTATTATTATTATTATTTAAATATTAAGACTTTATTTTGACCAGCTGGCTGAGGTGTTTCAACATGACTAATGATGTCAATTGTGGAAAAACAATTGCAAAAATAACAAACAAAAATTCAAGATCAATAATCATCTTGATTTCTTTTGTTATTAATATTATTTAAATGTTAAGACTTTATTTTGACCAGTTCGCTGAGGTGTTTCAACATGACTAGTGATGTCAATAGTGGAAAAACAATTGCAAAAATAACAAACAAATATTCAAGATCAATAATCATATCATCATGCATTGTAATTATTCAATTGTTTTCTCATTTATGATATAATTTAGACTAGTAAGCAAATTTCGTTTTTTCTTTCTGAATTTTAACCTAATTTATATGAATCAACTTTTAAAAAAAAAAAAATTAAACTTTTAACTCATAAAACTTTTTTCTTTTTTTGAAGAAATAAGTCACAAAAAAATTGATTATAAATACATCATCAATTAGTTACTAATTTTATGTACTGCACATATATAAAATATAATTTTTATATTACAAATTATTTCCATAATTGTAAATAAAATAAATAAAAAATTTATTTTAGTAAATGATACTTAAAAGTTACCATTTGTTGTTCAAAATGCTGCACTCTTTTTTGGCTCTTTAAACATAATTAATAAGAATAAGGTTAGATTTGACCCTTAAACTTTTTTCAGATGACCTTTTTTACCATTTCTGTTTAATTTATCATTAATGTATCATTTTAATCCATTTTCTCGCAAGATTTGGAGTGTGTAACACACATTGTGATTAAAGGGCATGAAATCAACAGTAAATTAATTACTTGCTGAATTAAAATAAAAAAAATCACAAGCTTAATTAGCAAAATTAGAAATGAAGAATTCACTCCCTTTATTGTAGGCAATCTCGCACTCATGTCGCTCTTGCTACTCTTCCATTGTTCATCCTTTTTCTTCTCCTTTCTTTTACAAAATTAAGCTTAAGAAATTCCCTTTCTAGTTGCCCAGCCCCTTTCGCTTGTCGCCACTTTCCACCTCAGTAGGTTCAATCTACAACGCTTTCTGAGTCAATCTTCACTACTAAGCCTGTCTTCACTTGCAAATTCTATTTTAGAAACATCGACGACCAGAATCAAAGATCTGGATGAGTATTTTTTCAATTTCATTAGGGATAAAAAAAATTGAATCACCAGTTGAAATAAACACAAAATTTACGCCCTCCATCGATAGCTTCTCCCCTGCTTTCTTCTCTGACCAAACACTTACAGTCGAGACCTCTTATTAACTCCACTGTGGGCCTTGCCGTAGCAGCCACAGACAATGAAATTGACTATAAATCATCCTTTCTAATACTATAGAATCACACCATTTCTAAAAATATTCTAAAAGATACATTCCACTTAGCCTATATAATCTACTTCATTCTAGGCATTGGCGTTCTCCTTCCATGGAACTCCTTCATAACCTCGGTCGATTGCTTCTCTACCATATATCTAGGCCTCTTCATCGACTGCATCTTCGTCGTTGCTTTTATGGTAACGACCTATTCCTGTTTTATAATCATGGCCTTTTATGGCAGTGTTTCTGATTCTTATATTAGTTCATGCACTTATTATCAAAACTTACTTGGATGTTGATCTTGTTGGGTTTTATGATACAAACGTAGCAAAAATTTAAAAATTTTATCACGTTCCCAAATTCGGATCCATGGAATTTGATTACTTGATTAAATCTAGGGTTTCAAGAATCTCACCAAAACGTAGAAGAGGCAAGATTTTCTGGAAGGATGAGAGGAGGTTCACACTGATGACACCTTACCTCGAGCTTTTTTGCTTTGGTTGTTCGGATCTAGATGTCTCTAAAAGGATGCGTCCTCTTAGGTATCCACATGAACAACCCTTCACAAAAATGAATTGGAGTGTGTGCTAGCAACTTTCTTGATTGTCTCACAAATCAAGAACAAAAGAAAAACTCTGTGTTTATTTTCTAAGAAAAGAGAAAATGAATTTGGAGGTAGGAAAAATAAGTGTGTTAAACCCTAGAGAATATAATATATTTATAGACTCCAAGTTAAGGTTTCACCTATCAATGACCTTTTGGTAATTTCCTATTTATTATATTCTAATTTTATTTAAAAAAAAATCATAAATAATATCTTATTTATTTATTTAAAATAACATTTATCTTAAATAAATAAACAAATAAATAAATAAAACACTTTAAATATTTATTTTCATAGAGTTTATTTTGGGCTTATTAAACCCATAATCATTTTAAGCTTGTTCTAAGTGTGTGACCTTGTACGTTCACATAACATTAGCAGTGGACCTAAATCTCTATTTAGACCTACAAGTCATAAGTGACCTCTAGCAAGATATTATGACTAACCAAGTCATGTGAAGTCAATAATCCGATATAACCTAATTACAATGAAGTTTATCGTCTCTTTATCACATGATATCTTATTAAACATAAGGCATATAATGTCATCCTTATATAGTTCAATATTATGACTTGATTCCAAGTATACTGAAAATGATAACTCTTTATCAATTCATTTAAGCATAGCCATGCATTTTCCTTCAGTCTATCTCATCAAAGGGCCCATAGATATCTTTCTCATATTAATGAGGGATAAATTCTTTCTGAATCACTCACATTCCTCACATAACTAATTTCATATCCAACAACATTCTATTTAATCATCCTGTTAAAGACAATGTTAGAATGTGTCAAAACATAAAATAGCTATATAGAAATCCATGATGATTTCAAGGTCAAAGGACCGCAATAAAATTACTGTGATGAGAACTACTTATGATAATAATCTATGTAGTATTTTCATAGTGGGTCAATATAGTACATGATCTTTCATCATGTACCTATGAGTTGACTTAATATCTCATATTCATGATTAGTAAAACATAATCATTAGTCAACATCATACTAGCCTTAATACTTTAATATTTATATAATGAATAAATGGCTAGGGATAATTAGAATAGAACTCTTATTTTAATGTAAGGGTTTTACTATCAAGTCACATACTTGATGGCCTTAGTAAGAATTAACCGTTCATATAATTATCATAAAATCAAATGATAATGAAATACCTCTTTATTAATAAAATAAGAAAGTCAATACATAATCACAAATGATTGACTTAGTGCATATCACTAACAGATCTTTTGGTAAGTAGTGCCCTTCTTGACATATATGGGAAATGTAGAGGTGTTAAACACTATGAGCAAGTTTTTTACGAGATGCCTTAGAGGAATTTGGTCTCTTAGAATGCTAAGATTGGTGGGTATATGCACTAAGGGCATATTGACTTGGCTATTAAACTATTTAAAAACTTGATTTCTAAGGTGGTACCAAATTATGTGACATTGATATGTTTTTTATCCGCTTGTAGTAGAGCAAGAGAAATTGAATTGGGCATGGAGATCTTTGAGTCAATGAGCAATAAATATAGGATTGAACTAGGGGTAGAGCATTATGCTTATGTTGTAAACTTATTAGTAAGGGCTAGGATGGTTGAACATGCATACGAATTTTACAAAAAATGACTGTTCGTTCAATAGTTAAGATTTGGTCGGGTTCTTTTAAATGCTTGTATGGCATATGGGAGGATAGAGTTGGGAAAGATAGCTACTGATAATTTATTTAAACTTAATCCAAAAGATTATGGCAACCATGTTCTGCTTTCAAGCATGTTTACTGCTGTTGTCAGGTATATAGTGATTACTTTGTGCACCAGTAGATTATTAAGGTGAAAAATGATGTGAGACTTATTGTTATATGCATTTTGTGGCAATTGACTAAGCGGGTGTTCCTTTGTTCTTTTCGAGAAGTTGAGGTTAAAAGGTTGAATGGACAAATTAGGGAGGGAGGTCATGGAGATTTTGTTTGCTATTACAATTTTTAGGTTGGAATTTTTGTCTAATTTGTAATATTTGTATAGGGTGAGCAAGAGACAAATGAGGTGTACACCCAAATTACTTTGATACCAGAATCTAATGTAAGAGCCAATGCAATTTCTTTCTATTTTTGATTTGTGTTTTCCAGTTCATTTGAAGTTTGATGATTTTAAGGTATGACTTATTTATGAATGTTAATTTCTATTTTGTAACCATTTTTTTTATCTTTGTAGTGTTTAATGAGAGTGTATGTTACACGCTTCAAATTTTGTAAAAAAAGGGGTTTAAATGATACATTAATGGCAAGTTTTGGATTGAAATATTGAAAAAATTCATTTTGGGTTAAATTGAACTTTTGCAAAAAGTTTGAGGGCCAATCGAACCTTATTCCTAATTAATACAGGTTTGTCAAATCTACTATAAATTCAAAAAAAAAAAAAAAGAAATTTTGCATTTACACTTGTAATCAAACAATTGTACAAGCTAAAGAGAGATAACACCTGAAGTTTAACTCAAGTGGCAAGAACCCTTTATTCTTGGGAAGGAGATGTCATATGTTCAATACCTCTCATCCTTACTAAACTTGTAAAACTCACCTTTGATGGTGATTTATAATTCAAAATATTAACTGCTAACCGTTCCAATAAAATTAGGCCCGTATTGAGTTAAAAAAAAATCAATTTCTTTTTAACCATTTGCTTAAATTCTAATAGATCAAATAACAGAAAATAATTTAGGCAAGGAAAATAAAGTTTTGATTAATATAAATAAACATAGTGACATTAATTTTGGAATGTAAAAAAGATATAAAAAAACTAAAGCGAAACAATAAAATAATTAAACTTTAAAAGAAGTTGCTATTGTATTGAGTTGTTGATTGCAATTTTATTGAAATGCTCTACTCAACCTCTCTTAAGTACGGGTGTCAAAATCGAAAATGGGTAACGATATGGGAAAACAATTTATTTAACGTGCATGTGAATTAGGATTGAAGTTATCGTAACATTTGAATTCATTTAATTTAATTATAAATGTTGTGTTGTGTTACATTAACTCAACATCATATGACATGATTTATTAAAAATTTATATAATTTATTAGAATTTTAAATAATAAATTACTCATTTATTTAAAATTTATTTTATAAAAATAATATTTTTATAATTATTTTATACACATTGTTAAATTATAGACATTGTTTAGATTTGTTTTGTAAAAATTAGCATTTTTACATATTATAAATTTTATATAAGTTAAATGAGTGATATTGAATTTTATGACTTGTAAAATTTATTTAAGTAAATGAATTACACGTATCGTGTTCGTGTAATTCATTTAATTTTTATATTATATTAAAGTTGAAATATTTGATACAATTAATAAATGAATTATATTCGTATTGACCGTAATCATGTAATTAAAATGAATAAACTCTGCACGAACATAACTTACCAATCCATTATATATATATATATAAAAGTTTCAAAGTGCCTATTAAAAAAAGGAACATAGCTTTTATGGTGTAAAAAATGGAAGAGTGGCGATGAAGCTTGAATAAAATAATTTTATTCAAGCTTCATCGCCACTCTTCCATTTTTTACACCATAAAAGCTATGTTCCTTTTTTTTTTTTTTTTTTTCAATAGACACTTGTAAACTCTTATATGTATGTTTTCACTTCTTGATTTGTTGCACGATTGATTTTCTATTACATCATGCCCACAATTTAAAAAACAATATTTCCACTTTTTTACCAGATATACAACTAAATTTTGATTGCATTTCATGTCTTCATTTTAAAACTTTCAAATCAACTGTCTAAAATCCAAATAATACAAATAAAAATTTTAGTTTGATTAAAATTCAAGATTTATTTGTTAGTGAACGAATATTAAAATAATAATTCTTTTTTAAAAGTATCATAAGGTATAGAATTTAAATTTTATTGTTATTAATTTAAAAAAAAAGAATTGATATCTGTTATATAGTTTATCAATATTTAAATAATATAATTTCTATATTAAAAAAATTAGAATTTATCTATAAATGGCAAAAGTAAAAAAAAAAAAAATTGTTGTACAAGTTCGAATACCTACCTTCATTTTGATGCAATTAAATTCTTATATATCCTCTTTTTAATTCTAGGGCAATTACACTTTGAATATTTTTTTTTATAATTAAAGTATATTACTAATATTGTTAGTATCCTGTTTATTTTGGTGCAGTTAGATCCTAAACATTTATAGTTGGCCAATTTGACCCCCATAGCTCCGTTTTAATTTTTTTTATTTGACTTTGTATTTTTTTTTAATTTATTATAGATTGCAAAAATTATTCTATATTTTTAAAAAATATTTTAGATTATTGAAAAGTTATTATGGAGTAAAAAAATAAAAAAAAATTATTTAGGATAAAATTTATCTTGGAAGAATTATTCTAGAGGGTAAACATTTTCTATTTGTAGAAAAATTACTATAGAGTGCAAAAGATTCTTAGAAAAAGCTATTCTAATGAATATATTATTTATTCTTATTTATAACTTAAAAGTAAATTATATTCTTAATAATTATTTAATTTATTAAAAATCAGCTAATAACTACCTGCAATAACTATTAATTACCGATTGCTGTAAATAATTAAATGGATGGGACTTAATACTCTACTATTCACATTTGATTAAACGCTAATATTTTAAAAGTACAAGACTATCAAACACTCCTGATTTAGTATTTAGACTATTAAAGGTTCCAAGTTAACATAACATATTGGAAGTGTATCATATTTCACAATTAAGTTTATAATATTTATTAATTGCTTATATTATTTAAAATATTTGTTAATTTTTTTTATTATTTAAGCGTAAATCATTTATTATATATATTACTTATCCAACGAAGGGTATAATATATTTAGTGCTGAAAACTCATTCTCGTAAGCAATAATCATGACAACAAGCTCAATTGAAAGAAAATTTTAATCTTTTATTTTTGAGTGTATTTTATGTTTACAGGATACAAATTTATATATACTGTACATAGGACTAATTTTGGATATAACATTAATTTATAAGGCTGATTTTAGTCTACCATCATACCTAGATTTTCTTATTTCAATCCCTTTAATTACTCACTCTAGCACTCCCCTTTAAGTTGATGCATATATGTCGCTAATGTCCAACTTATCTAGTGAGTCATAGAAAATTCAATTTGAGACATCTTTTGTGAGTACATTAGCTAGCTAATTTACAAACGAGAATTTGACTATTTTGGCTTCAACTTTCTCCTGGATAAAGTGTCAATCTCTATAGTTACCTTCTTATTACAATATATAAGTTCATTTCAGTCTTAAGAGGATAATTGATCTTGCTTGCTAATCTTCTTAGCTAAAGAAGTTCACAAAGCCCTTTAGATATACCTTTGATCTTAGCTGTCGCACTTGATAATGCCACAACCTTTTGCTTCTTACTTCTTTAAGTCACTATATTAACTCCCACAAAAGTAAAGTACTTAAATATTGACTTCATGTCTAAACTACTTCCTACATAATTGACATTAGTATATTCATTAATATGCAAGTGATCATGCTTTTTGAATATAATACCCTTATTCGGGGATGATTTCAAGTATCATAAAATTTGAAATACTGCCCTTATGTGATCTTCACTTGAATTATGCATGAATTGGCTCAGAAGACTTATAGTATACGTAATGTCTAGTCTAGTATAAGAAAAGTAGATTAACTTACCCACAAGTCATTGTTACCTCTCTTGGTTTCTTAGTATTTGGCTCTCATGGATCCCCATTCCATGGTTTTAAGTTAAAGGTGTATCTACTAGCTTGCAATCGAGCACTCCAATTTCTACAAATAAATCACATATATATTTTCTTTAGAATAAAAATACGCCTTGTTTTGATTAAGCTACTTTAATACCCAAGGAGTAATTTAGCCCCCCATGGTTCTTTATTTTCAAATTCCTTTGCTAAATGTCTTTGTAAGTTTGAAATTTCCTTCTCTTCATTCTCATAATTATCATATCATCAACATTGATGATTAGGGCTATTATTTTTCCATCTTTGTGTTTCAGGAACAAGGTGTGGTCTAAGGTGCTTTACTTGAACCCATGCTTTCTCATTACTAAGCTAAATTGACTAAACCATACTTGTGGTGATTATTTTAGACTGCATAATGCCTTCTATAATTTACACACTCTTTTAGCTTATAATGGAGTGTTGAAAGCTTAGTGGAGTGTCCATATATACCTTTTTTCTTAAGATCTCAATGTAAAAATGCATTCTTTATATTGAATTAATGCAAAGACCATTCTAGATTTATCATAAAAGACAATAAAACTCTTACTATATTTGGCTTTGCAGCAAGAAAGATTGTCTTTTAATTGTCAATTTTATGGATCATACCCCTTTGCTACAAGTCTTACCTTGTATCTTTCTATTAATCTATCTACATTGTATTTATTAGAGAACACCCACTTGTATCCCATAGTTTCTTTCCCTTTGGTAGTGGAACAAGAGTCTAAGTCTTATTCTTTTATAGAGCTATTGTTAATACCTAATTTTTGACAATCCTTTTAAATTACCTAATGATTAGAGTTTTTATCAACAAGATAGAGGATAACCTTGCAAACTTGTTCATAATGTCTTTTAAGAGATATCCCTTAGAAGAACATTATCTCTTTGATAATCCTTTCTAAGAGATATCTCTTAGAAGCCCAAAAGACTAAAATAAACCTTTTAAACAACCTAAGGGCTTTAAAACTGGACTTTAAATTTAGAACTGGGACCTTAGAAGGTTAAACTAAGAATTTTGAGATTAAGCCAAAATTTTTAAAAGTTTGGCTCAACCTTAAAAGCCTTAAACCAAACCTAAATGCTCGAAAGTTGTCAAACATCTCATAAACTTACCCCAAACCTCAAAAATCTTAAAAACCAACCTAAAACACCCAAAACACATACGAGAGGGCTTTTTACAATAAAAAAGCCCAAAAAATCATGAACTAAAAATTTTGCCATAAGCATGGGATAAAGACTCATGCCCAAGGGAAAAATACCCATGCACGTGGGTTTTTAAAAAACCCACACTTGTGGGTAAAATTAATGTTCATGAGTTTTCACATGCCATGCACATGGGTTTTTTCCCATGCATGTGACATGTGGCATGTGGGCTAAAGTTTCTTATAAAAGGCCATTTTTTTTTTTCATTTTTAAGTGGATTCTCTTTTGGACATTCATTTGGATAAATTGTACACTATCTTTTCTCTTATATTCAAGCCTCAAAACCTTTACACAAGGGTTAATGACTCGTGGAAACCTACTCACTAAAGGTTATTCCTTTTAGGATTCTATATACCAAAAACTAAACCCAGCTACTTGTTTGTCAAAGCACGCATTAAGGGTAATCCTTTTAAGAATCCTATAATTATTTTTAATAAAATTACATCTTGCATACATTTATTTTTTTATTTTTTATTTTATCACTGCATCATGTTTATATTATTGGATTGAAATCTTGTTAATATTTTATGATAGTAGTGATTGTGGTGACAATAAAAAGTTGGTGAAACGATTCCGGGAGTGTTTATGCATTCATTTGGTTAATCTTTGCATTTCTCGTCAATATGTTTGCTTTTTTAGTATGCTCAGCATAAAATTCACAAATTTACCATAAATTTTCTATTTTTTGACATAAATTTTATATCTTTATCATAAAACTTATCTTTTTAGCATAAATTTTACATTTTTATTAAAAAATTATATTTTTGGTATAAAAATTATGTCTTTAATAAAAATCTGCATTGTCATCACAAAGTTTGTAATTTTCACTATAAAAGTTTATTTTTCTATCTTAAAGTCAACATTTTTATTATAAAACTTGTGTCTTTATCATAAAACCCATATTTTTATTATAACATTTGCATATTTATTATGAACTTTATACTTTTTGTATACAAATCATGTTCATCATAAAGGTTTCATTTTATGTATTTTAACTTAAGGTTGATGCTTAGGTGGAATGTCGATGACCTTGTGATTAACTATTGAATAGTACTTAAAATCACTTGAGGTGGCCACTCGAATCGCTGGTTTGTATCACACAAAATCATTAATCCATCTTGAATATTCTTGTTGTATTTTATATTGTAAGTAGTTTCTTTGTATGAATGAATGAAGTGCATGCTTATGTGTGTATGCATTTATTAACCTCTATTTTGTAAAATTTACTAGAATAGGTTCCTTTCTGTTTTTTTTTGATGTATTTGATAGATTAGATTCTCAAAAATTTGTAATTCTTAATCCCTTTCTGCACTTCTTTATTTTGCTGCTTATTTTATTTTATTCTGTTTGAGCCTTTTTGCATGCTTTGTGTGCTACACATTTAACTTGCTTACTTGTTTTACTTGATCTATTCGCCATCTTGTATGTTTTGTTTGGTTGATTGTGCTACTCTATTTTCATTTACCATTTAATAAATGTCAAGTGCATCATTAAACTGAAACTAGGGTGAAGCTACAAGTAATTAGATAATGTATTTCAAGAAACAATTAAGTAGATGTTACTCCCTAAATCTAAAATTTATGGTAGGAAAAATGAGCTTTTCACTTGTCTTCTTTCCATTTTTTGATTGTGGTCAGGTAACGACTCTAAATATTTAAGAATCCTTAAGAATGCCCCTCCCATATCAATAAGATTAAAAAATAAATACTCTTATCGTCTATCTCATGTGTGCCATAACTATCACTCACCACAACTGTCATTTCCTCAACTATTGCTCAAGTCCTTTAGGGGTCATCCAATACTTCCTGTGCAGTATGGGGAATATGCTCGATAGACAACTAATGCATAAATATTTTCAAAGGTTTTGAGAGTCTATGAGTGGATACATAATGAGCATTGAGGTACTTCCTCATTTTTCCTTCATGGTTAGGTGAGTATCGAGTAATTGGCTTTCCTCAGCTATGTATGAAAGGTAATTTATGGCCAATAAAAAAAATTCAAAGTATTTAAAAGAGAACTTAAAAATCATACCTCAGGAGATTGGTCACTTTATACTGTACGGAGGGACAGTTTCTTTGTGTTCATGCTTGACATTATTATTTGAGTTTTCTTCCTTTAGTTTCACATTATCCTTTGAGTTTCCTTCCTCCAACCTAGCATTAGCATGTTCAAAATGTTCAGGTTGCTTGGTAGTATTTTTTGAGTTTCCTTCGGCACCCTTGGTAGTCTTGTCCAAGTTCACTCTAACATTGTTCTCTTTTCTATTCAAGTTCTCATTTAAGCCCTTTGTATCCCTAGCTTAGCCAATTTTTAGTTACCTAATTTTTCTCTTCATTCAGTGGCTCACCCTGAAAAGAAGAAGAATGAGTGTCTCAACTTAGAAAAAATATGTTCGATTCGAGGAATGTCACATTTATAGAAGTGTATAAACTCTGAGTAACTAGGTTGTAGTATTGATAGCCCTTCTTATGAGCTCTATATATCTTAGGAAAACACATATGACTGCACATGGATCAATTTTTATCTATTGGTTTTTATGCAAGTGGACATAGATAATAAAAATAAATACTCGAGTAGATTATATGAGAGTAAATAACAAATGGACATGATGAGCAAGAGCTTGTAGTGGAGTTTCAAAGTCCGAGACTCAAGTGGGCATTTAATTCAATAAGGACATTATAGTATAGACAACATTAGTCTAGTATCTTTGAGGTGTGTGAGCTTAAATTAAAAGAGCTCAAGCTATTTTAAGTATATGCATGTTCTTCCTTACTACAACACCATTTTACTATCTGAGAACATGTAGTCTCATGGTACAAGCCATGGCTCTAACAGTATTATTAGAATTCATAATTGATATATTCTATTTTATTATGTGATCAAAGAATTTGAAGCCAAGATGAAAACTTTGTCTTTATCATATTGTGGAAGGTTCAGAATATGTCGAACACCTCATATTAATGTTTCATCAAATAAAGCTAAGTCATATATGTATAGTCATTAATGAAGGTAATAAACCATTTAATATTAGATACATTTAAACTAGGAGTAGGTCCTTACATATCATAATGAATTTAAGTAAATGGAATTTCATATTTGTTTTGATTTAATAAATATAAGACACAATGACTTTTAGCTTGGATACAAGTTTCACATCTAAACATCGACTCACTACATTTAGAAAACATACTTGAAAATAAGTGCTTTAAGTAAGGGAACAAAGGATGTCTAAACCGTTAGTGTTATAACCAAATATGTTATTCTTTATTGCTCATCAGTTGCACAACATTTACCTTGCTAAGGCTAAAGTCATCTATGTGGTACAATCCCCCATTTAGTACCATGACCAAAAATCTCCTTGATGAAAATACTTTGAAATAAATAGAATTTTAGATACATTAGTGCATAAACATTTAATTCTTCAATGGCTTATCCTATGGACAATAATTTTTTTGAAAGAGAAGGAGTTAATAAGGTATTTGGTAAAGAGAATGAGGGAGAGAGAGAGCCACTCTTCCAAATCCTATAATAAGATATATTGCGCCATTGGCATTACCAATACATGTTCATTTTGGTTAAAAAAATCCATCAAGTCATCTGGATCAAAGGTCATATGATCCGTTACCCCAAAATCAATGAATCGACCTATTGAAGCTCCCTTTCTAGAATAATATAAACTACAACCATTGTTACTTAGACCATTAGGAGACTCAGTTGTGTTCTTAGTAATAGGATCTTTGCTCAGAATAGGTGATAGTTAAGGATCAGAGCTTGTAAGTGCTGTTTGGCTAGTACTTCTACTTGTATTTGCTTCTTATTTGTTTTTCTCCTTTAGCTCATGCCACCATTTAGGATACCGGTGAAACTTAAAGTAGATCTCTTAAGTGAGTTTTGTATTTCCATAGTGGGTACACCATTCTTCCTCGGTTTATCCTTTTTCCTTCCTTTTTCCATTGATTATCGGCGATTAACTAATCTTTGATATTTGTAAACCACTTAGTTAAACCTTGTACCATTTAAAGACCATTATAGTGCTCAATTTAGTCTCTATTCCACTCAACATCTTAAACTGTCATATGTCCTGCCTTCGAACTTGAGCATAGGCTTGTTCAACTATGGAGAAAAGTTTGATATACAGTACATCACTCTAAACTTTATCTAATTGGTCATCTAATCCATCTAGGAAGGTATAAACTCTCTCATCCTGTATGTTGGCATTGTATATTTGGACATTTTTGACACACTTATTAAATTTAGTTGCCAAAAATTGATCTCCCTCTACAATCCTTAGAGATTATTGTAGTATGACTCTATGGATCCTCTTGCCCGTTTCATTCGAGCTACCCACCACTTTAGCTCATACATTTGGGAATTATTTAATCCATCAAAAAGAGGTAATGGTAATTGAATCCCATACCTCTTTGACAATAAGGTAACAAATGAAGTTTCCAATCAATGATGGGTCCATCGAGTTTATTAGCCATCCTATCACAACAACATTCTCTATCCTTCATTTTTGGAAGGTTGAATCTACTGACTCGGACTGTGAAATTTCTTTAGTGATAAATTCAATTTTTTTACCCACTATGTACATTTCCATCACTTGTGACCACAATGCATAGTTGGTTCTATCTAATTTGATGTTAATTTAAGTATTGAAGGCATTATGGTTTGAGGCCATTGAATTCAAGTTCTGAGTTTATATATATTGCATCTTCACCATCAGTTCGTTTATGATGGCAGCGATAGATTTTTCTCTAGATGCCATCAAGTCTATTTGTTTTGCCATAATTTCTAGTCTTTAAGTCCTTAAGATTATTGTTTTAATATGATGATAACAAGCTCAATTAAGAGTAAATTCTAATATATTTATTTTCGTGTATTTTATGTTTACATGATATAAATTTATACATAATGTACATTAGATTAATTTTGGATATAACATTAATTTACACTAATTTAGGTTGATTTTGGGCTATTGATTTTAGGCTACCATTATGCCTTGAGTTTCTCACTTCAATCCTTTTAAATACTCACTCTAACAAATAATAATGTTTTAATTTTACAGTTTTATACTAAGTTTTTTTATAGTAAAAATGTAATCATAAAGGAGATATACATAAATTCCTTAGACAAGAGAAAATCAAATAAAATCACCAATGAGAAATAAAAATTTATTAACATCATAAGCTAATTGTTCGTTAACTAGTTTGGTGGAATTCTTAATTTTAGGTCTTATATAACATCTTAGCAATGGCTAACAAGGAAGCTTTTTACTTTATGGTTTTTGTGTTGTTTTTTAGCTTAACTTACAAAATTTTATGGTGTTCACATTGGTGGATCTTGACTGACTCCTCAAGCTACTCTATATGATGGTAGTGATGTCATTGGAATAAGTGGTGGTGTCTATAAGATTAAACAAAAGGTGGTGTCTGAGTATAAGAACATACACAATCAAGGTTATCTTTCAGATCATTTGGTGATATTTATAATATTTTGGTGATATTTTGATTTGCTAGCTCACAACCAAAGAAGATTTAAATAGCTCCTAAAGAATCAGTTGAGAAACTGCCTTATCTAGTTAAGGAGCTGCAAATCTATTTGGTGAGTATAGCTTGATAAACAAATGCTCTGGTTTTGGTTTGCCGATATGCTCATCATCATATCTCTACCGGAGCTGCTGATTTATTGGTGCTGCTCATCATTATAGCTTGAATGTAGTTTATTCTCTATATGTTTCCTTGTGTTATCCTCATCATCAAAACTCTACAAAATAGGATTTCACTAAAAGGATTTCACGTGCTTTTCTTACCATCGTTTCAAGCACTTTACATTTTAAACTCCTTAAGATGATTTACCTTATTTTATTTCTCTTATCATTTGGTGTAACTCATTTGTTATGGGTGATGCTTCTTGTATGCTCTTAGCCTTTTGGCTTCTTTGATCAATGAATTTAATAGTTAAAAAAAAAAAAAAAAATCTACATCTCTCATAAATTCAGCCCAAAGTGAAGACAAATAGTAAGTCTCTATAATTCATATATCAATTTATAGCTCTATTTTGGTATATAAATTTAGTAAAACTTTAGATAGATTGTGATGTTATCCACCTATAACTATCACTTTTATAAGAGCTCCATTAGTGCTGTTGATGTTGTTATATCCTCTTTAATAATAGATCAAGTTGTTAAAATAAAAATTTCTTAGTCCTTACATTAAAGATAGCCAATAACTTTTCTAAATTTGGTGAATACTTCATAATATATGACTAAACCATGTCCTAACCCAACATAATCTTATCCAAAAGATGATCTAGGAAACAAGGAAAGTAATATTTAATAGTTCTAAAATGTCATTAGATTTATCTTATGGAAATATAGGTGGGTAGGTGGGTGGGTGAGAAGATAAGAAGTTATAAATAAAATGGAATCTTGATCCTCAACATGAGTTAAAAATCACTAAAACTAATGAAGATACCCCCATCAAAACTCCTTGTCTAATCATTGATTTTCACCGCCCAAAAAGAAACTAATTATGTAAGTTACTCACTATTCAGCAATTGATTTAATGGGTTAAAAGGTCCTTTAAGTTTAATGACTTAACGCGGCGATAGAGGACTTGGTTGAAAGCAAGTGGCAATTGGGTCCATCTTCACTCTAAACCTAACATGCCAATGTCACTCTCTATCACATCCATGTGCTTGTCTTTGCATTCTTTAGTGCATCCACTCATCCGATGCTTATATGCATAATGCTTTTTTTTTTTTTTTTTGACATGAAAGAAACCAAAAAGGAATTTTTTTTCTTTTGCCCTTTTCATTTTCATTTTCATTTTTCTATTTGTTGATATATAATTGGTTGCAAGCACAATCATTAGATGTATACGCGTTTCATGCTTAGTTGGAGGGAAAAAAAAAAACATTAGATCTATAAATACAGGTTACATCATTTTCTAGTAACAAAATGGATGCAGAAGCTCAAAACTAATTATTAGTAGACTTGGGTGAGGCACATGCTAATTTTTAAAATTTAATTCTAATATGTTTTATACATAATGTTATATTTTATTTTTTAACAAAGTAAATTCTAACTTTACTAATGATAATACATTCTAATCTTATGATGATAAAAATAAAATAAAAATATATGAAAAATAAAGTTATTTTAGAAATTTCCATGTTAAAGATGTGAATAATTTTTATATTTAAAAAATAAAAAATATTAAGTCACATATAAATAGTATATATTGCTCTTTTTTTGTTACATCGGAAAGCGTAAACGGGGAGGGGGAAGGGTGTGGAACTTGTAAAAATAGAAAAAAATATATTATAAAAGAATTAATTTTAGACTAGAGATGTGGAACTTGTAAAGTTGTAATGCTGTATAAGAGAAAGAGAGCAGCAACATGTAGCTAGTGAAAACCAGAAGAAATTTCGATAAATTGGGCACACATGGCTAGGATTGTGGACTATATGTATTCATATTTTTGATGTTGGAGGGAATGGTCAAGGGCTAGAAGATAGAGACAGTAGACGCAAGAATGAAGAGCAAAGTTGAACAGATCAAAGCGAAGGAATGGGAAAAGATGATTTTGGGGCCATGAGGCCACAAAAAAACATGGAATGCAAAAGCTAATACTACAAAATTAAGAAATGAGCATGTGAGGTGCCTACTTCTGTGGTGGTAGGGAACATACAAGCCGATGACTCAATAGCCTATCACATGCTTTGTCATATGATTTTCGTAAACTCTTGACTGTGTAAAATTCCCCAACAGAAAACAATTAAATTTGAAGACATTTTAATGTTTCTTGATTTCCAAGAAAAACTGGGTTTTGAAAACCCATTTAATTTTGTTGCAGAAATAGCGATTGCATGTGGGTTCCTTTTCATGATCAAAACCCACCTAAGTAAGCTGTAGCTTTTAATGTTGAATCATAATATTCATTCATATTAGACATTGCATTAATTTGAGTTCATAATTGGTTTAATTATTTGCACAGGAAATTGGTTATTTTGCTTGAATTAATAAATTTGACTTCCTACTTATTAAAAATTTTATAAGTTGCTCACCAAATACATTTAAGTAGCACAACTTCCTTTCTAGAGAAAATTACACATAAATATTCTTTATTTTAAATTTTTATTAATTATTAATTACTTATATTTGTTGTGATACTTAAATAGTCTGTGATTTTATATTAGTATCACTTGAATAATAAATTTAATTTTTACGTCTTCTAAGAATATGAATATGAATATAAACTTTAATTTTAATATTAACTTATATATTTTAACGTTAGCAGTAGTATTATTATTTACAATTGTCAAAATTTTTTAATCAAATGAAATATGAAAAAAAAAAGAATTATTTTTTTGATATTTTTTTCTTTATTTTGTCTTTTATATCATGTACAATTATCATAAATATATTTGTCTAAATTTTCTTTTATTAAACATTATAAAATTAATTTTTGGACAACAATAAAAATGAATATTATGAATCACAAATTTTATAAAAATTAAAATTAAAATCATCAATTACTAAAGTCGGAAAAAAATCCTAAATATGAAAACGAAGTCCTTCAACATGTGACTTTTTTTTTTTGAGAAACATATATGTGACTTTTCAGTTTGTATACTACATGCATGTCCTGTGGCCCTCTTTCATAACCATGAATGTTAAAGCTGCTGCAATATATAATGTCCATTCAACTGAAAATGGCAAAAGTATCATCTCAAAATTTTAATTATGATATTATAGGTTCATTATTCTCATGCATCACATTATTATTTGAACAAGTTTTATCCATTTCGGATAATTATATTCGGTGATAAATTTATAATACATTAATAAAGCATAAGATATTTAAAATATATTAGTACATCCACAAATTTTGAGAGTGTTAGTGAAAATATTTTTTTATGACATATCTGAGAGTATTGATTTACGTACATATATGAATTTATAATGAGGTTGAATTCATTTAATACAAAACCAATTAACTTATGTTAAAATTAAATCTACACCATTTATTAGGCATTTTATTCATTTATATTTTTTCACTGAATTTTTTTTTAACAAAATATGTATTATATATTTAACTGTTAAATGTCATACACATTTTAAAATACATAAAAAAAAACTCATCATCATCATCATCATCATTGATGTTATTGTTTGGTGATTAGGAGAGTATGTTTGAGACTCTTGTCATATATCCGAACTGTTCTTATCCGCAGGGGTTGATGTTGAAGTTAAAAAATTTTGATGGTCTATAATTTGTTTGGTGGCTTTTTTCTCTTCACTTTAATAAAATTGACTTCTGCTTATTAAAAAATATTTTTTTTTAAAAATAATTGGCCACAATTATTTTGTGGCCTAATGTATAATATTTGTGGATGATAAAAAAAGATATTAAAAAAAGAAAATATTTGGTGGACTGTGATTTATTTCATTAATATGGGAGCAACACCATTTTAATTTCAAGTCAATCCTTTTATTACAGAAATAATACATTTTTTACCAACATCAACTGGCAATAATTGTTTAATCTTAAACGAGATTTTAGGTTTGAGTTTTTGTTTATAGAATTACGTTGAATTAGTTATTAAAAGATATTTACCATCCTTATAATTATAATCAGATCTAATTAGAATTCATTGGACTTTAAATAATGGTGATTAACATCCACAAAAATAACAAATTTTTTAATTAACTTCACTTATGCAGCAATTGCTCTGATAGACTTAATTAACCTTTCATATGTTCTTCTTTCTGTTCATTAGAATAAATATACGGAAAAGATCAACTTTTCATTTAATAAAAATTGTAAGTGCATTTTGATTTAAAAAAATAATATCAATAAAATAATTAAGAAGTATCAAAATAAAATTTTACTTAAATTATAAAATTTCTTATTAGTATTTTTTAATTACATTGGTAGTGCAATTATCATTGATGTGCAATTCGGCGATCAATATGCTATATATATATATATCTTGACTCTTTGATGTTTAGGTGAGTTCAATTATAAAAATAACAATAAAAAATTCATAATTGGGCTATAATTTTATATTCTACAAAGAATAATTAATCAAATCCTATAAAGGGTAGCAACTCCAATTAAAAAAAAAAAATCCAACAAAAATAAACATATTAAAAATATGTATTTCTTGAATGTAAAAAAAAATAAAAATAGAATAAACCAAATAGATCGACCGTTTTGTAGCAAATCAAAGTTGGATGAATTTTTATCTTGCTTGTCAAGTTTCCTACCTTACCCGTCAATCCTAATATTACTATCCTATTCTCCTGAGGTAGGAAGTTAATAAACGTAGGAGAAAATGTAACAAACCCTTTAGTTTTGGAGCTATGTGGCTTCGGGATGAAAATTGTAAGTCAGCCGTCATAGATTCTTAGGCTCAACTTTCTGGTTCAGATTCTGTCTCAAACTGTGTTTCAAAGATTGCTAATTGTTCTATGACTTTGCGGGAATAGAATAGAGACCAGTTTGGCAATGTTTTTTTCGAGATGTAGCATCTGAAATCCGAATTAGCAGAGATACAAAAGAAACCACTTGTATACGGCGGAGTTTAGTGTGTGTCTAAGACTTTAGCAATTGTAACACTGTTTGAGATTAGAGCTTCAGAGAACAGACTACTATATTATAAAGACATAGTATGGAGATGAGGAGTCACCGCCCAGGGTAATAACTAAGACAACTAATGAGTGGTGGTAACTAAATTTTCTAAAAGAAAGTTATCACTATAACCAGGAGATTTTAGATATGGAATACCAACTTCTCTTAGTCTTGTGTTCATTTAGAAATACTTTGTTAATTACTAAAGTATTCTCTAATTACATGCAATTTCATATAAACCCTAATTCAACATTCATCTAGCACTAAGACAACTAGTCATGAAAAAACGCATAAGAACTGCATTTAGAAAGCGCAAGATCGCTAAATTAGTATAATCTACATTGACTTTATTTAAGTGAGTTAAGTCTACATGTTTTATTTTACAAGTAAAATAGAAACTAAAGGTGAGCCTACGTTTTAATTAGATTTAAGGAGTCTAAGTCGATTTGTTGTAATTATAAAGAAAAGTGGGCTTAAGTCTATTAATTTTATAGAAATGAGATGGAAATAAATTAGTGGGTCTAAATCTAATTAATTTTAATTTAACTAAAGTGATCTTAAATCTACTTATTTTAAAAATGCTAAATTAATGGGTTAAGCTAAGTCTAAGTTAACTTTAATTAAACTAAAGTGGGCTTATGTCTAAATTGACCTAATGGTCCTAAATTAATTTTAAAGCTAATTAAAAACCTAAAACAATTTTAAAGGCATATTAATTAAATGGGTTAATATCTAACGTGAGTTTGGGGCCCAAAATGCACAAAATAGATAAATAAGCTCAAATAACAAATTAAAATAAATAATGTATCAAAAGCATACACTCAATGATATCTAACCCTAATTCAATTTACATGCAACCTAAAAATTACTACTGCCTCCATTGATTTTATTAGGATTTTACCCAATTGAACCTAATTTACTAATCAATTTTAAGTGTAGAGAATTAAAGGGTTTCACTATTATCCCACTATTGGGGCTATTAAAGTTCCCATGTGCAAATTAATTATACATGCCAATAAACTAAATAAAAAAAAAAAAAATAGAACATAAAAAAATAAAAAATAAATAGAAACAAATAAAAACCTAAAATTTACATGATTTAATATGGTTATATATCCATGGCATTTCATGGATCTTTATGAATTTTAACTAGATCAAATAACTCTATCAGATTGCTCCCACTATAGCCATTAATAAAAAAAAAATGGAACAAAGAAAAGGATATTAGAATCTAAACAATAAAATTAAATAAAAGAAACAAAAGAAAGAATAAAATAAAGAAAGAAAGAGAAGTAAATGGAAGAGAGGATGAGAGTAGCGAATGCAGTGTTGATTTGTTCCTTAAAGTGGATTTATTCACCATATTGTTGTTGGAATAATGTCTGTAAATTTAAGTTTTGTATCTTAGGCGTATTGCTTTTTTTAGAACCCCATTTTATTAAAAAGAACTCAAAAGAAGAACTTTTTTTTTCTTCTCTATGCAAAAGCCCTTTTTTTCTGCCCAAAAAGAAACCCTTGCCTAAAAAAAACCACGGGTTTTTTTATTAAAGAAAGTTGCGTAACCTCATG
This sequence comes from Mallotus nudiflorus, assembly GCA_947683625.1. NCBI lineage: Eukaryota > Viridiplantae > Streptophyta > Magnoliopsida > Malpighiales > Euphorbiaceae > Mallotus > Mallotus nudiflorus. The sequence continues at coordinate 1,039,372 of CANTUR010000143.1, forward strand.
TGATTTTGATAATAATAGGAGATTGATTTTTTTAAATAAATCTTTTATTTATCTGATAAAATGAATAGATAAATCACTCATTTGTTTCTTTTTATTATTTTTTAACTAATCAAAATTAAGATAAATATTTTTAAAAATTGAAAAATAGGATATGGAGCCGATCGGACCTATGCAATTTTGACCGAAATTATGTCTATCCAATCAGAAATATATAATTTCGATCAAAATTATGCATTTCCAATTGGAATTGTATATTTCGGACAAAAAATGTGTAATTCCAATTGAAATTACATAACTCCGATTGGAGATCTTTTTTTAATTACGAAATGACCCTTGCAAGAATCAAGACTTTCAATTAGGTCCTTAAAGAAACCATTACATATAATTTCATTAAAAAGTTACAATTAAGCCTTGAGATTCAAAATTCAAAATCTAGAGACCTATTTGTAACAAATTTGCATGATTAAAGTCCTCTATCGAATCCATACTCAACTATCCTAAAATTGGGTGCTTACAATTGCCCCCCTTTGTTGCTGTTTGCTTGAAAAATTATGGAAAAGTAAATAATTACACAATTTCAAAGAAAACAGTTAGTATGCTTGCACAAGCTCTTCTTTGCAACTGATTGCTAACTCATGATTAGTGCTTTAGCTGCTGTGCCGCATCAAGTAGATTTCACTATATTTTCTATGGAATGTCTAGTGAAGTGTGTTTTGTTGAATTTAGCTATATTCTCTATAGGATGTTTAGTTATGTGATTGGATAATGCCATATTCCGTTTGGGACATTTTACGGAAGTGATAAATTTCACTATGTTCCTTATGGGATGTTTTATGATGTGATTGTAATTTCACTATATTCCTTATGGGACGTTTAGTGATGTGATTGTGAATTTAACTATATTCCCTATGGGGCTTTTAGTGATTGTGATTTTTACTATATTCCTTGTAGGACATTTAGCGACGTGGTTATAAATTTCACTATATTCCCTGTGAGATGTTTAGTGATGTGATTGTGAATTTCACTATATTCCATGTGGTACGTTTAATGATTGTGATTTTTGCTATATTCTCTATGGGACATTTAGCGATGTGATGCTATAACTACTATGTAGTGTCTAGCTAATTATACTATAGTTCCTATGGAACGTTTGGTAATTGTGATTAAAAGTTTTGCTATAGTTCTTATGGAATGTTTAGCGAAAATATGCTATAACTATTATGTAGTATCTAACTAATCATGATCATGTTATAGGTCCTATGGAGTGTCTAGCAAAAAGAGTGTATAAATATGCTTTAAGTTCCATGAAGCATCTAGCAAGTTATGAAAAAATGTTACAGGTCCTATGGAGCATTTAGCAAATTATGATTTTTTGGAATTTTTATTATAACTACTATGTAGCATACAACAAAATGGATATGAAAATTATGCTATAGCTATCATGTAGCATATAATAAAGTGAATTTTTAAATTGAGTTATAACTACCACGTAGTGTATAATTGAGTGAATTAAGTTATAGTTACCACGTAGCGTATAATTGAGTGAATTGTGTTTAAAAAGTGTTATTTTACTGCTATGAAAAGTGCTATCTAGCTACCATGCAACGTTTAAGTAAAAAGTGATGTCTAGCTGCCATGTAGTGTGTAAGCAAATTATGTTGTCTAGCTATTGCGTAGTGTTTAAACAAATTATGCTGTTTAGCTGCTACGAAGCGTCTAAGCAAAAAGTGTTGTCTAGCAAATGTGTTCTAGGAAAAATATGTCATGTAACCTATGTGTGGTGTCAAGAAAAATGTGTTATGACGTTAAGCAAATTGTGCTACATGACCAATATGTGGCATTAGGTAAAATATGTTGTATTTGCCAAAATGTGGTGTTAGGAAAAATGTGCCTTATTAAGCAAAATGTGTTACATGACCAAAATATATCTTTAGTTAAAATGTGTTGTATTTACCAAAATGTGACATTAGGCAAAATGTACTATTAAGAAAAATGTACTAAATCTATAATTTGTTTGTGCCATATAACTTATGTAAGGGAAATGCTATATAGCTGGTTATGGGCTTTAAGTAAATGCATGATGCACTTATATGAACATACATTATGAGTGTAATTTCAGGATTCATGCAAAAGTGATCGTGATGCACGTTGGAGATTATGCAAGGATAACCCTAAAATGTCTATAAATGAGACATGCGTATGATAGTGATATGCAAACAAACATATGCACATGCATTTTAAACACAATCAGGTGCATATAGATGTATCTAGTTTTGACTATGTTTCACTTTGGTGGTACTAGTACTGATTTCATATATTGGGCATATCCTATTCTACATTTGCAATTCCCCTGAGTATTTGTGAAGATGTTTGTCATGTAGGATAATATTATGATAAGTAATTGGCATTTGCTATCTTGCCCATTCTTATTATTGTGCCAGTTCTTTTTTCCTTCCTCATTCCCTTTTGTTTTCCTTATTTTTTGTAATGATGATGTCTCTAATCATAAAGGTCATGATACTGCACTATTTAGGTCATGGCCTAGGGCTGAATTTGTCTTTCTGTCATTCTCCTAGATGTTATGATAAGAGCTTTGTTCCTCTTCCAGACATCCCTTGCAAAAAAGATTTAAAAGTTAGAGGGCTTGTTTCATGATCAAAGAGATTTTAAAATGCATTCATTTTAAGTTTTGAGTGCATCTTTCCCTTTATAGAGAGAGACATGTTTTGCTAGTATATTGGATCTTCTCATTGTTGTATTTTGCACCTTATGCTAGTCTTCATATTATGGAATTCTATCCTGACTGGTTAGGTGTTGAGAGAGGCTCTCTAGGGAATTAATGCCCTATCTTTGCTTGATCATTCTTATCATCAGAGGTACATCAAAAGCATCTCTTGGAGAACATTATTATTAACCTATATGAGGTAATTCCATTCAAAATTAGATAACTCCAATCGGTGATCTTTTTTGAATTATGAAATGACCCTTGAAAGAATAAAGACTTTCAATTAGGTCCTTAAAGAAAATATTACATATAAGTCCTTAAAAAGTTATAATAGCCCTGAGATTCAAAATTCAAAATCTAGAGATCCATTTGTAATAAATTTTTATCATTAGAGTCCTCTATCGCATCCACACTCAACTATCCCAAAATTGGGTGCTTACACCACCTGTAAATGATAATATTTAGGCGTAAAAGGAAATAGAGAATAGGTTAGATGAACTAGCCAAAAGAGAGGAGATTTTATGGCACCTGAGATTAAAAGTTTCTTGGATAAAAAAGGGAAATAAGAATACTATACTAGGTTTTTTCAAAAAATAGCTGTTGGAAGAAAGACGAGAAACAATATTCCAAGAATCTAGAATTCAAGTGGGGATTAGTGTGATGAGGGTAAAGGGATTGCTCATATCTTTTCTAAATACTTTTTCTCTTCAGCTGGTTCCTTAGATATGGGCAGAGCCATTATAATTGTAGATAAATGCTTAGATGAGTAGATAATAAACACTCTTGATTAACCTTTCACCAGGGAAGATATATTTGCTTTTGTATCTTAAATGCACCTTACTAAAGCTCCAGGTCCTAATGGTATGCTTGCGCTTTTTTTTTTAAAATTTTTAGCATATTATTGGTGATGATATTTCTACTACAATTCTTGATATCTTGAATAATGGAGCTTCTCCTAAAAAAATTAATTAAACTTACATTGTTCTAATCCCAAAAGTGAAAGACCCTTTGAGTCCTAAATATTTTAGGCCCATTAGTCTCTGTAATGTCATTTTTAAAATTATAATAAAAACTCTCTCTAATAGGATAAAGTTGTTTCTCCCTTCCCTTATTCATAAAGCTTAATCTGCATTTGTCCTAGAGAGGAATATTATTAACAATGGTCTTTTTGCTTTTAAAATTTTCTAATTTTTGAAAAATAAAAAAAAGTGGATCAAAAGGTTTTTATGCACTAAAGTTGGATATGAGCAAAGGTTATGATAAAGTAAAATGGCCTTTTCTTAGAAAAAGCCTAAAAAAAATGTGTTTCCCTCTTCGTTTGATCAATTTAATTATGTCTTGTGTGTCTTCTGTTTCTTATTCAATTCTAGTTAATGGCACTGCAGGGAATTTTTTTAAACCTTAGAAGGGATTGTGCTAGGGAGACCCCTATCTTCTTATTCTTTTTCTTTTTTATGCAGAAGCTCTTTCAAGTTTAATTAGACAAGCAGAGTCTGAGAATCTCCTTCATGGTGTAAAGATTTATAGAAAAGCACAAAAAATCTCTTACCTTTTCTTTGCAAATGATAGCACCATTTTTAGATGGGTAGCCTAACAAGAGCTCGAGACCACTGGGGACATCTAACTTTGCTATGAACATGCATCGGGTCAAAAGATAAATTTTTAAAATAAAAAATTTCTTTTAGTGCAAATTTATTTCCTAACCATTGCAATTTACTTAAATCTTGTATAAGAATTAGATAGGTTGACAAACATGCAAAATACTTAGGTTTACCTTCAACAATTTCAAGATAAAAAAAAAACTCTTATTGCAGAATGTGGTTGACAAAATTAAAAAGAAGCTGTTGTCTTGGAAGAAAAAGTGTTTATCCATTTTTGGGAAAGAAATTTTGATAAAAATGGTTGCCCAATCAATTCCAGTCTATTTGATGAGCTATTTCAAGTTTTAGTTCCATGTTTGCAATAATATAAATTCAATGCTTAAAAAAGGTTTGAAGGTCAAAATCTACATTGGTGCTCATGGGACATGAACCAATATAAATTCATAAATTAATTGATGCAAAAGAAGCAAAGAAATCAATTTTTGGACTTATAGGTGTCTCCTCATGAGTTGTCCCCTTTGGGTTCCTATTTTAAGTTGTTTTGGGCAGTGCGACTCACGAAAGCTCAGGGTCATGAACGATTCATAAGGGCAGTCCAGATAGCTTAAAATGGGAAAAAGTAAGTGAATTTCAATCTCTAACAGTCCTTAAATTGACCCTCATAATCTAGGTTAGTGCCCTCACAACCGTGAGCGATGTTTCGGTTACAAAAGTTTTAAAAACACTCAAGGATGTTTGGAAGACTTTAGAGATACAATCAATGCCTCCAACAGACATATTTTTAAGTTTTTTATCTATATAAACTTCTCCTAGAGCTCAATTGAAGTTAAGACACTTGCTTTTTCAAATTCTTTATCTTAAAATTCACCAAAGCTCTTAAACTTTCAATTTATTTATTCTTAGTTTTATTAACTCTTATGAGAGTTGGTTGTGTGTTAGAAATAGAATTTTTGCTTCATCTAAGTCTTGTAATAGATTAAAAGGGGAGTGAGATTTATTTCTAAAGGAATTGGTTGAAGTGTTTAGCTATTAAAACACTTGGGAATTGGTTAAGAGTGAGCCTAGAAACTCTTGATTGTAAGGTTGAAAAGAGAGCCTCAAACTCTTATGCAATCCCAATCTTATCAATAAGATTATATGAGATTAAAAATCCTAACTTCACGATAATTTAGGTGGAGATGTAAGACCATTGAGAATCTAAACTCCTTAAATAATTATGTTTAGTGTTCTTCCTACACTATTCTCTTTTAATTCTTGCTCAATTCCTTAAAATCATTTTTATTTTTCTAAAATCCTCATTAGGCTTATTCACCCCCCTAAGGCACTTTCAATTGGTATTAGAGCTTGGACTTTAGGAACTTAATTGTTAGAATATAATATCATAATGAGTGAACTTCAAAATTTTTCTTCACTTAAACCATTCTTTGATGGTTGTGAATATCCTCATTGGAAGTTCAAAATGGAGCTATATCTATATTGTGATTCCATTAGACTTTAGGAAGTTGTTCTTAATGGTTTACAACCATAAAAAACTACCATTAATGGTATACAAACTACTCTTTTAAGAAGTGATTAGAGCAATGATCAAAAGGAAAAAAACTATAACAACAAGAAAGCTATGATCACTCTACTCTCTTTCATGACAGGAAAAGAAGGAGGCAAGCTTAAACATTGCATTTCAGCCAAGGAAATGTGGGAGACCTTAGAGAACCATCATGAAGGCAATGTATAAGTAAAAAGAAAAAATGTTCAACTTTATATGTATGAATATGAACTCTTTAAAATAAAGCCTCAAGAATCAATCACGGAGATGAAAAACCATTTCAATGCTCTCCTCACAACCCTCAAGAAACTTAAAAAAACATTTCTTCAAGGAATAGGTGAACAACAAGATTCTAAAAATCCTACTTAAAAAGGATTGGGAATCTCGAGTCACTTCAATTGAGGAAGCTTAAGACTTCTCTACCCTTTTAATCGATGTGCTTATTAGCAAGCTCTTGACACATGAGCTCACAATTAAGCAAATAAGTGAAGAGCAAGAAGAGAAGGAAGAGAAGAAAAAGAGCATAGCATTAAATGTTTCACAAGAAAAAAAGTGAAGATGAAAATATTGAAGGTTCTAGTAATAAAGATAATGATACTGTGATGCTCATTAGGAACTTTAAGAAGTTTTTGAGAAAGAAAAATTTCTTAAGAACAAGAGACCTTAACAAGAAGCATGAAGGGGAAGGTAAGAAAAAACTAAAGAAGTTATTTGCTATAAATGCAAGAAGCCATATCACATTTGAAGTGAGTGCTTCAAACTTAAATTCAATAATAAAGGAGCAAAAAAGAAAAGAAAATCCTTCAAAGCTATTTGGGATAACTCCTCTGAATCCAAAAAAGAAGAGGAACAACAAGAAATGACCAACCTTTGCTTTAAGGCTCTTGAAAATGAAAATGAGGTACCATCTATTTCTTATTCTTTTTTTGATGATTGTGATGATTATTATGACGATGATGATGATGATGAGAGCTCTATTGTGAACAAATTATAAGTTAAATATAAAAGCTTACTTTCTAAGAAGAAGATTTATAAGCATGAGCTATATAACTTAATCAATGAATTTGATAGCTTAAAAAATGATTTTGCTAAACTTATTAAATTTAATGAAAACTTGTTAGTGATGCAAAATCTTCTAATTCCTTGGAAGATCAACTCAAGAAAGCAAGTGATGAAAATTATAAGCTTTCTAAGAAGGTCTTAGAATTAAAGAATTCCATTACTAAAGTTAAGAAAGGAAAAGAAACTTTAGATAGTCTTCTTAATTCTTAAAATGTTCATGGAGATACCCATAGAGTTGGATATAAAAATGGAATGTGTAAACACCCAATTTTGGAATAATAAAATATGGATGCGACAAAGGACTCCAATAATGAAAATCTTATAAGTAGGTCTTCAACACTTGAAGTTTGAAACCTCAAAAGTCTAAATGCATTTTCAAAAAGAGTTTAATGATTTTTTTAAGGAGTTAATTGTAATACTTTTTAAAGACCTAATTGAAAATTTGAAATTCTTTTAGAGGTCTTTTTGTAATTAAAAGTTAAAAAAATTCAAATTGTAGAATTTCGATCGGAATTACACAATTTTGGTTGAAATTATACCTTTTCCATCTGTTTTTTTATTTTTATAGAAAATAAAAATATTTTTCTGAATTTTCATTGGCTAAAAAGTTTTCTTAAATTTATTTTATGATTTATCTAAATTTTCAGGAAATAAAGTGCTTTTAAAATTGGAACTCTCCATACATATAAGACCTAGGGTTTTTTGGTTTTCCTATAAAAGGAGAGCTTAAACTCTTGAAAGAGGATCTCTCTTTGGTACCTAGACCTGACTTTTAGGACTCTCTCTTTTTTCCTGCACTTAAAAAAATATTTCTTTTTTATTTATTTCATTTTGAAGCAAGGAGCAATAGGCTTTTTAAGAAAAGAATAACAAGTTTTTGAAGACTTATTTAACAAATAAATGGTGATCTTACTAGTCTGAAGGGCCAACCCATGCTGCATCCATAATCATCATCTCCTTATTTATTTTTCTATTATTATTTTGTTTCTATTGAATTTTAGTTGTACTTAATTTTTATTGTTATTTTGTTTATTCACTAACCATTGTTTATTTTTGTGTTAGTGATTATGAAGAGGATCACTTGATGAGTTTATTCAAAGAATAAAATCCATGAAGGTCCATGCAATGCCATAAATTGAACTTTGTAACTAAATATACTTTCTAGGTTTTTTATTTAGTTGTTTATTATTGTCTTATTTTAATTTATTTTTGGGATTGTATTAATTCTTCTTCTTTTCTTATTATTCTTAATAGTTCATTGTAATAGCCTTAATAGTGAGAATAATGAAATTTGGTGTGTGTGCTTGTGTGTTTTATTTTAATTAATCGGTTAGTAAAATCAGGGTTTCAATTAGGTAATTAATTAAAATTAATGGTTATAGAAATCATTAGTTTGTTTAATTAAAATTGGATTAGATTTAAGTGGTTAGAATTAGGGTTGCTTGTTAACTATTTTATTTTATTTGTTTAGAGTCACTTTAATTAAATTAGGATTTTTAGAATAAGTTAAATTAAATGTTTGATCTTTTATTTTTTGTTTTGATATTTTTTTTATTGTTTTTGGGCTTGTTTGTTTATGTTTATGTATTTTAGGCCCTAAACCCACATTAGACTTTAACCCATTTAAATAAATTTAGGTTTAGGTTTTAATTAATGAAAATTCATGTTTTGGCCCATAATTAATTTGATTTAGGGTAGAGATAACTTAGGTCCATTTAGTTAAATTAGATATAGTCCCACTTAATTTAATTAACTTAGACTTAGCCCATTTAATTTAAGTATTTTCCATAATTTGTAGACTTAAGATCACTTTAGAATCAAAACATGTAGAATTAAACCCATTAATTTAAATACTTCTTAATTTATAGATTTAGACTCATTTTTAGAATTAAAATAAATAAACTTAGGTTCACTTAATTAGAATTAAATAGGTATTAGTCCCCATTTGTCTTTAGGCTTACTTATAAATTAAAACATGTAGATTTAGCTCATTTAATTAAAATTAATGTAGATAAAACTAACCTAGGGATTATGATGAATGCATTGTTTACTTGTATATTTCATAACTAGTTTGCCTAGAGTTGATTATTTTAATCAAGGTTTATATGAAATTGCAGGTAAATATAGAGTAAGATAGTAATTCATAAAGTAATTCTAAAAGAACACAAGACTAAAAGAAGTTAGTATTCCGTACCCAGAATCTCCTAGTTGTGGTGCTAGCTTTCTTTTAGAGAATCAAGTACTACCATTTTTCGATTTTTCCCAATTATTACCCTGGGTGGCGACTCCTCATCTCCACGCTATGTCTTTGTGACAGTGTTTAATGTGTTTTCTATAGCCCTGAGCTCAAATAGTATCGCGGTTGCTAAGATCTTGGGCATGTGCTAAACCCTGCCATTTACAAAATGCCTTCATCATCATCATCATCACACATTAATTTTGTTAAAACCTCATATGATTCCACTCATGTTGACCATTTGCATGATCAAACTCCTAATTTTGGAATTTTACAAACAATTTTTATACTAATAATTTCAATTAAGTGTGTAGGAAATTATATACCAAACATGCTTACGTGAGGAAGTTTCTAAGTTAATGCAAGGAGAATTTAAGATAAGTATGATGGGTGAGCTTAAATTCTTCTTTGGACTTCAAATCAAGCAATGTAAAGATAGGACTTTCATCAATCAAACTAAATATGTTGGGGACATTCTCAAGAAATTTGGTATGGATGGAATTAAGTCAAGCAAGATTCCTATAAGCACCACTACCAAACTAAACAAAGATGAGAATGGTAAACTTATTGATAAAAAGTGTTTTAGAGGTATGATCGGATCACTTCTTTATTTAACTACTACTAGACTGGATATCATGTTTGCTACATGCCTATGTGCTAGGTTTCAATCTAGTCATAGGGAGTCTCATTTGAATGCTATTAAAAGGATTTTCAAATATCTTTGTGGAACAATGCATTAAGGACTTTGGTATCTTAGGAGTTCATTCTTTAACTTAATTAGTTATTCGGATGCAGACTTTGCCAGTAGTTTACTAGATAGAAAGAGCACTTTCAAAACTATCAAATTTTATGTAATTGCTTAGTTTCTTGGTTTAGCAAGAAACAAGTTTCGGTTGCCTTGTCCATTACTGAGGCATAATATATTGTAACAAGTTGTTATTGTTCACAAGTCTTATGGAAAAAATAATAACTTAAGGACTATGGCATTGAACTTGATTAATTTCCTATTAAATGTGACAATACAAGTGGTATAAACCTTAGCAAGAATCCCGTTTAGCATTCTAGAACTAAACGTATTGATATTAGACATCATTTCGTGCGTGATCATATGTAAAATGGTGATATTTTTCTTGAATTTTTTGATACTAATCATCAATTTGCAAAAATCTTTACCAAGCTTTTTTGCGAGGAAAAATTAAATTTTATTAAGCATGAACTTAGTATGATTGATGGTTCAAGTTTATCTTGACAACTTGATTAGCTACTATTTTGATGATTGGATTCATGTGTTATTATATGTTTTACTTATCTTTGCTTTTTGTTTATTTTTTGTATATAATACCATTTTATAATTTCATGTTAAATCATAATTTGTATGCTCTTGATTTAATTTTGGCATGTAATAAGATGTCATAATTTTTCTTTTATCAAAAATTAAATTTTAGTAATGTACAATTTTTTTATTTATTGATTAAATAATTAATTTTAGTCAATATATTAATTATTTATTTCTTATGTAAAATGTATTAATTTTCCATTTGCATGATTTATTTTTTAAATAATTAATTGAAATTAAAAATTTATTTTTCCCATTTAAATGCTTGATTATGTTGATTTATGATAATAATTATAATAACATTAATTTGGTTGTGATTTGATATGTTTTGGAGTTAATTTGATGCAAAGGGGCTTATTTGTCATGATTTAAGGACTTGTTTAAAAATTTTTTGAAACTTTAGGGGCCTTTCACCAATTGTATGCTCATTACAATATACAATGCACTTGCTCTCATCCTTCTCCTCCTCAATAAGACTAGATTTATTTTTATGATTTTTGTGTATTTTTTTGTTAGTTTTTGTTTGGTTTATTTTCACTTTCTAAGATATGAGCAGTTAGCTTATGTCTATGTTTATTTTATGTCAGTTTATGTTTGGTTTATTTTCTATTTTTCTTTGGTTTATAAGTCATGAGGTGCTAGTTTGTGTTTTGTTTAAGTTATGTTTCTCTTAAGTTTACAATTGATATTCTAATATCATTGTAACTCTATCCTTTTCATTAATGCAATTTCTATTTTATTAAAATTTCCTTTTGCATTTTGATAAATGGGAGAAACATTTGAAATTTATAATTTTTTTTGCATGCATAAACATTGTACATGTGGCTATTTTTGTCCTCTTTGATAATCATGTTTTCATTATTTATAATTGTGACAAAAAGTCTTGTTTTGTTTACTTTGTTTCTTTGTGCCAAGATGCTTATTTTTTAAGATATGGTCTATCTTTATTTTCATTGTTTTGATTCTCGGTCCTTTATTTCCTATAGGACTTTTGTTTCATTTAGGTTTATTTCTTGTTTATTATCTCTCTCTTTTCTTTTTGTCTTTAACAAAGAGGAGCAAATGTTATGGATAATTGTGTTTGTGATATGCTAAGTGCTGATTATGTATATTAGTTAGCTAAGTTCTACTTGATCATGTGGTAGTTAAGTTTCAAATAAGTGGTAATGTACTATTTTTGTGATGCATTGCATATATATTTAAAATTATTTCCTTCATATTGCCTAACATTTATTTAAATGATCATGTTATAATGTTTTTAACACATTTATTATGTTAGACTATGTTTCTTTTGATCTCTCATGTTAAATTTTATGTCGTTTTTGGTTTAAACAAAAGGGGAATACAATATTAAATTTATATTTCTTATTATGTCTATAAAATGGGAGAAATAGAGAAATATATTTTTATTTAAAGGAGAAACTTTTTCAATTGGTATAATTTTTTAACTCCTTTATGATTATTTGACATTTTCTAAAAACATGTTATGTCATCCTTATATATGCTACAATGATTCAATTTTTTTATGCTCTAGTACATTATGCATTTTATTGAATTTATGTATATATTAAGGGGGAGAAAAATATTTTCATATATTGTATCTATTTAAGTTAGAGGGGAAGTTATTTTGTACTTATTCATGTTATTTATTCTTGACACACACACACACACTTTTTTTTTTTATTATTTTATCAAATTATTTGTCAAAGCCAAAAAGAGGGAGATTGTTAATCATTTACATGATCAAACTCCTAATTTTGGACTTTGAGAAATAATTTAAATTCTAATGATTTCATTTAGTGTGTAGGAAGTTGATCGATTACAAAGTATAAGAACTCAATATTTGGAAATGTTAAAATACTTCTTCAATGAGTATTTAACTTGTATTTTATGAAGTACATAAACCAATGCAAGTGCCTAAATTAATTGATGCAAAAGAAGCAAAGAAAAATTAATTTTTGGATTTACAGGTGTCTCCTCATGAGCGTCTCATGAGCTGTCACATTTGGGTGTTCATTTTGAGTTGTTTCAGTTTTTTGGGCAGTTCCGCTCATGGTCGTGAGCAACTTGTAAGGGCAGTCCAGACAACTCAAAATGAGAAAAAAAAGAAGCATATTTCAAACTCCAACAGCCCTCAAATTGACTGTCATGAGCTAGGACATTACCCTCATAATCATGAGCGGCGTTTCGGCTACAAAAGTTTGAAAAACACTTGTGGATGTTTGAAAGATTTTGGAGACACAATCAATGCCTCCAACAGAGTTGTTTATCTACATAAACTACACCTAGAGCTCAATTGAAGTAAAGAAATGGAAATTTTTTAAATTCTCTATCTTAACATTTATCAAAACTCTCAAACTTTCAATTTATTAATTCTTAGTTTTACTAAATCTTGTGAGAGTTCGTTGTGTATTAGAAATAGAATTTTTACTTCATCTAAGTCTTGGGATACATTAGAAGGGGAGTGATATTTATTTTTAAAAGAATTGGTTGAAGTATTTAGCCATTAAAACACTTAGGAATTGATTTAAGAGTCAGCCTATAAGCTCTTGATTGTAAAGTTGAAAAATGAGCCTCAAACTCTTGTGTAATCTCAATCTTATGGATAAGATTGTGTGAGATTGAAAATCCTAACTTGTGATAAGTTAGGTGGAGACATAAGATTGTTGAGAATCTGAAATTCTTAAATCATTGTGTTCGTTGTTCTCCTTACTCTATTCTCTTTTAATTGTTGCTCAATTCCTTAAAATTAGTTTTATTTTTCTAAAATTCTCGTGACTCTTATTCACCCCCTCTAAGATACTTTCAGAGAATTTTGACTACACCCGACTCTCTTTTAGCTCGCAACTTGAAGGCTCGTTGCTTCCCAAGTGGCTCATTTTTAGAAGTTAAGAAAAGCTACTGCCCCAGTTTCTCTTGGCAAAGCATCATATCAGCTAGAGATGTGCTTCAAAGAGGTCTTCGCTGGCTAGTAGGGAACAGAGAATTGATAAAAATCTAGCAAGATAGCTGGCTACTAGACAAGCTTAACTTTAAGATTCATCGATCAGGTCAAGTAGTGAATATGGACCAGCGTGTTAATTCTCTAATGAATGATGACCTAACTACTTGGAATGTGATCCTTGTCCTTTGCACATTTCTGACTCAAATTGCCCGTCAAATCCTAGCCATTCCCTTGAGTCTGAGAAGCTCTGAAGACTCTCTCAGGTGGCATCACTCTAAAATAGGTTTGTTCTATGTCAAGTCAACATATCATTTAGCCTATAATATGTCTCTATATATGCTACAAAGTGGCCCTTCTACCTCAGAAATTGCCTAGCGGAAATGGCTTTGGAATTTGGTTATTCCACCGAAGGTGAAAATCTTTGTAACGAGATTAATGGGAAAATTTCTCCTGGTAAACCATGAACTCCAAAGGTATCACTTACCAGTTTATGCTATATGCAAACATTGTGGTAAGGAAGTATAACAAGTGGAACATGCTTTTAGAGACTGCAGTTGGGTTAGTTGGTTTTGGTACATAAGCACCTTTAGAATTTCTCTCTCTAAAGAGGATCGGCAACGATTAAATAAGTAATACATATGCTTTTGTGGTGTTCTTAATGTCGCTCTGGATTATTTGGTTCACAATAAACAAGTTAAACCATGAAGGAACTCTCCTAGATATTCCAAGTTGCTACCACCGTGCTACAGGCATCCCCAATGAATATGTATGTATCGTCTGATTTAAAACAAGCTCTGCAACAACAAAATTTGGGCACTTTTAGTTGGCTCTATCCCCCTCAAGGGTTTCATAAAATCAATTTAGATGCAGCTTTATAAAAAGTTCGAGGGATTGGTTTGGGGATTGTTACTAGAGACGAGAGAGGTACAGTCATTATTGCTAAATCTAGATGTGAAATCTCCCATCCCACACCGGATATAGCATAAGCTCTTGCCTGCAGAATGGGAGTTCTGTTAGTATTTCTCTGCGGTTGAAAAAAGTCCTGTTTGAATCTGACGGCTTAGTTTTAACTCAAAGGCTCAATTTCTCAGTGATTGATTGTTCCGAGCTTGGTTTACTGGTGAAAGATATCAATGATGACCGGAGATCAATGGAGTTAATTGTCTAATTATTACAATATTAGTTGGTATTTATTTTTAATTTTATAATAAATTTTTATATTTGTATAGACTTGCATAGTTTTTAAAATAATTTTATATTTTCAGAAGAGGGAGTTATCTTTCTGAAAATGGTTGATTTTATATTAATTATAAAATTCCCTTTTGTTACTAAGTTTTTTTAAGTGCTCCAAATATTAAAATATATTTAGCAATTTTTTTGGGATGAAACCTTAATAAGAAACTATCGTAAGAGTATTATTTAGGGAAAATTATTAGTTTTATATCCTAAATTTTAAGCTATTTTTAAAATTATTTTAATTTTCTCTTTTAATTTTTTAAATTTATTTTATTTTATCACATTTTATTTAAAAGATCTAATTATATTTTTCTAAAAATTACTTTTAGATTTTTTATAAAATAAATTTAAAACTTATTAAATTTTTATCCTTTTTTCTTTCAAAAAAAAAAAAAAAAAAACTAATTTATCACTCTCAACACAAATTAAAAAATTAATTTCTAAAAAATTTCATAAATTTTTAAATTTTTACTTCTTAATTATAATTTAATTCTAAATATTTTCTACTTATAACGTTTTTACTTCTAACCTTTTTACTTCTAAATATGTTCTAAATAAATTTTTTCAAACCTTATACTCTAATTATTTTAAAATTTACTTCTTAATTTTCAACCATATTATTTAAAAGTATGAAATGAAATTTTTTTTTTTGAGATACTAAAATATTAGTCAAGAATACAAAATATATTTAATTTTTCTGAAAAATGTGTAAAATTAATAGTTAACATTGTTGTTATCTATAATAATAGTTAAATTTCTTACTTTATATTGATATTGATATTGATATTAATATTTATATTAACATATAAAATAAATTGATTCATAAGTTATAATTTTTTTGTCTTTTCTTAATATTTTCATTAATACATAAAAAGATAAAAAATTTTATTTAAAAATTTAAATATTAATTTTAAATTTATTTCAAAAATGGTAAAATTAGATAAACGTCATTTAAGTGGGTAATGGAAGTGCAGTCTATTAATTAATTAATAATTAGTGATAAATCGTGCAAAAGATCCAACATTTCATTTATCATTTGACAAAATCAACCAAAAGGAAATTTTGGGAACCAAACAAATCTAAATAGATAGCGTGCTTAATGAATGTGTCTGTATGATTTGTGTTTTTTGTTGGCAATGTCAGCCATAGAAAATAATTGTATTATTTATTTAGATGAAAATAATTTCACAAAAATCAATTATGGCATAAGTTTAAGAAAATTGATTCAATACAATAGATTACTCCTTCGGAATCCCACAATGGTTGTAGAATGTATATATTTGGGTTATGTAAGTTAGCAAGTATTTATAAAATTATCATAATTTTGGGATGTGTTCTATCATTAACTCAGTGCGTGTGTTGTGTATGTTTTGTACAATTACAAAAAATGCATTTACAGTATATGTGGGGTGATGTCTTTCATTCACAGGAATGAGGGAGTGGGCTGGTCCTTTTATATTTCACATTAACTGTAGAGTGTATGTGTGTTTGGATTATATGGGTTAATATATTTTTATAAAATTATCATAGTTTTGTAAAGAAATATGTCATATCTTAATTCATTGTGTGTTTTATTTATACAATTTTAAAAAAAATACAATAAATTAAACGGTAAAGTTTGTTTGTTTTTTAGTTTTTAAATAAAGGCTCATTGTAGGCTACGTAAAAATAGAGAAGCTATCATCAATATTAATGAATGGTGATTAGAAGATTCGAAATTAAGATCTCAATAATTCTTATAAATAAAAATATCAATTAGAAAAATTATTTTCTGATTAATTTATATATTAACTAAATTAAAATTTAAACATATGTTAAATATATTCATAGATAAATTTAAAATTTAAAATTAGATTTTAAAAATGATAAAAGAAAAAGAATTTGTTTTAGCCGTAGGTGAAAGCGAGAGTAATAGAGAGATTCATGAACAGGATTCACCGACACCATGCATATTCTATCATCGACAACATTTTCTGTAGTGAATTAATCCATTAAATGAATTGATATCATCAGTCAAATCCAAAGGTAGCACTCAATTGAATTTTTTCCTGTTAAAAGAAAATAAAAACATGTCTAATATCACATTTTAAGCAATAATTGAGACATAATCAATGGCCTATGAGAAATTGACATATTATACAATAATGTATTTTAACTTAGCCAATTAGGATCAATTAGTGACAATTATTTTTCTTTAAACGAGGTTTTGAATTTAAATTTAATGTATATAATTATATTAAATTAATTATTAAAATTTTTTATCATTCTCATAATTTTATTCAGATCGAAAATTAAATTAATTATAATTTAATGAAATTATAACACCAATGTTTAAAATAAAAAAAATTAGAAAACATTAAATGAACGGACCATATTGTGCAAGAACAGACAGCCAATTATCCTCACTGTTATTGCCTGATGAGTCTTGGCCTTTTTTCATAATGACAAACAATAATATCTCAGCACATGGATGTGCTTAGATTGTGTCCATTGGAGTCTCCATTAGGGTGAAATCTAAGCACAAATCCTCTTTTCCTTAAGTTTTGATTATTTATTTATTTATTTTGTATTTGATTAAACATATCATGTAGTTAAAAATAGAATTTATAAATACTTTTCAACATTTTTTACACATTAGGGTGAAAATCGGGAGTAGCTCCTCTCAAATCTACTTTTCCTTAAATTTTCTCAAGCACAGATTAAAAATATTTCACTAAAAAATAATTTATTGGTTTTTATCATTTTTAAAATAAAAGAATAAAAACTACTATAAATAAAATATTTATTTATTTTTAATTAAAAATTTATTATTTATTAATTATATAAATATATAGTGCCTTTATTGTTAAAAATATTTTTTATTTTTCTAATTAATATAATATATTATGGTAAATATAAACATGCATTATTAATACATTTGTATTAAAATTATTTTTTTATTTTGATGATTTAATGTTATAAAACTTATTGTTAAGAATGAACATGAGTTGTTAGATTAATGTTTTAATGAGATGTTTTTTCCCCCTTGTGTGTAGGGACTCTCTGCTCTAATTCGTAGAGCAGTTCAAAAATAAATCTATCCACCCTATTCGAGTTAGCCATGGTTGCCCAGGTAATTTTTTACCCTTGTCCGTTGATAACAGTTTACTATTTATGCATGCCACTATTCGTGAATATTAGCTTAAAAAGTTACACTTAAACATCTCCAATCATTGTTAAAAATTTACACTAAAATATAATTTTTACAGTATTTTTTCTCCAATCCATTACACCATTTTTAACAAAAAAAAAAAAAAACTCTATATACTTTTTATATCTCATTTTATAATATTAAAATATTTATCACATTATACCCATATTTATATTCTTTTTAACAAATTCATAAACTAATAATATATTTTTACATTTCTCAACTAATGTTAAACATTTTAAATTAATCATTTTTTAATTATAATACATCATATTAAATACTTAATTAAAAATAAAATTATATATAAAAGTAAAAAAATTAAATGTTACGTTCAAAGATCAATAATAAAAGAGTAAGATTTCAACAATATTTATATATTTTCATGTCTCTGAATTAGTATATTTCTCTCACAAATTATCAATTAATGCATTACGAATTGCAATATGTGCATCTTATTCTTGAAATCGAGTATTATCATCTACTACCATTTTAACTTTTGGTGTTGGTGCTTTCCTTGCATATGTAATTATTGCATTTATATCATGTTCATCCTTGATTAGTATATTGTGCATAATAATGCAAATTTTCATTATGTCATGTAGTACATTTTTATTCTAAACACGTGCCGGTCTTGCTACAATCGCAAATCATAGTTATAGAACCCCAAACTCTTGCTCAACGTCTTTTTTACATGCTTCTTGTTTCATGGAAAAATCTAGGAAACACACTGTCAAGTATGGTTCCAATAGCTACTTCATTATCACAACCTTTTCATTCTATTTGGAAGTGTATTTGGACTATCTCTGTTTCACCTAAAGTTCAGGTTTCATATGGAGACTGCTACATGAATTCTTGCCATGTTCTCAGGTTTTGCAACATAGGAGAATTCAATTGTTCCTAATCTATTTTTAGGTCCTAGATATTGTATTTTAACATGTTTCTTCTAATGCCAATCAAGTAGCTTATAGGATGGCATGGTAGGCTCTATCCATTCAAAATGATACAATATTAATGTAGGAGGTTCCACCTGATGTTTCTTGTTTTGTTATTGAGGGCTTTCCTATTATATCTTCTTGAATAAAATGCTACCGATTCTAAAAAAATAAAATAAAATAAAGTCAATAATCTAATATAAATTTGAGGAAACTTGAGGAAAAGCGGACTTAAGGAGAGCTATTCCTGATGAAATTACATATGGTCATTAAATAGCTGAAGATGCTTATAAAATTTACTTTTAATTAGTTTTATTCCAGTCATATTTTTAAGTTAAAGAAATCAACTATTGTACTTTTGAAAAGCTTTTCATGCAAACAAAGTTATAAATAAACATCTAATGAGAGTTAGATGCATGTTGCAAATTGCTAAAAATTACTACTCTATTTTCAGAAACATGTCAAAATCTAAATTTATATCTCAAAATTATTAAATATACCTCTTTATTATAATTAAAGCACAAGACTATATTCCTATATTTCTAATGTTAAGCGATCAGATTTTTATATTATATTGCTAGATCCTCAATCTTGAACACTACTCTCCAGGACCTTCTTTTTTCTTGGTTTCAAAATATTTTGAAGGCTAAAACATGAGACAAAATGCATAGTTTTTACACTAATTGCATCTCAAAACATTCTCAATTCCGAATGATGAATAGTTGGGCCTGTACTGAAGTATAATGGATTGAAAAATAGCCTAAGTACAAAAAAGAACAGAAAAAGAAAAATTGCATCCTACACGATCTAATTATTTTTAAATATACAACTAATTTTTTTTATTAGTTGCACTCCTCCTCCACTTCTTCTTCTTGTTATTTTAATTTTGAATTTGTGTTAAAACTTACTCCATTCTCATTACTAGAGTAGAAAGACAGTCACACTCCATTCAACCATACTTCATTCTATTCGATGTTTCTTCTTCTTCTTCTGATTTTATTTTTGAATTAGTGTTTTTGCTACTATGGGTGTTAATAGATTTTTACCTCTTTTTTATTTGATGAGAGGTTCTTAAATTTGAATTTGTGTTTCTTCTTATTTTTCTCATTTTGTTGGATTTGTGTTTCTAGTACTATGAATATTGATAATTTGTTTCTCATTTTGTTTTTGAATTTGTGTTTTTGGTGCTATGGATATTGATATATGTTTTCTAATTCTTGGGTTCTAGTTGATTTGCTTAGTGTGTTTTGTAATTTTGTAATTTTTTTTGGTTATTTCAATTGTTTTCATGATTATTTTTATTTGAATGTTTTAGTTGTTTTGGTTGTTTTGTGATTATTTTTATTTGGTTGTTTTAAAAGTTATTTGATTTGATTGTTTCAGTTGTTTAGAATAATCACAATATTTGTTAAGTAATTATTGCCAAATACCATTGTACGCATATTAGGGAGCTCAGTATATTGTTAAGTAATTATTGCCAAATAGGGACAATGAGATCAGTGTGATATCGGGGTACACAGGCTCATGACGACCATCTATCAATTGTTATTATTTGTAGGAGGGTCTGCCTAAATAGACTTTGTAAATTGGAGTCGCCATCTGATTTTAATCAAGAAAAAGTGAATTACCAAGAACTCGCTTTTCTAACCAGAGATTCCGGGTTTGGAGGTTAAGAGTTACTCATCATGTTTCTTATTATCCATAACTTAATTACTCATTACTTCACCGTAATTTTGGTTTTATGATGCATTTGCCAAGTATATTTGTTAATTGATTAAAAAGCGGGATAATTGGATTTAGTGTGTGAGGATCACAAAATAAGCAATTGAATAAACACTCACCAATCAATTAGACAAGTAATAGTGCAAACAAGTAAACATATAGCAAGTAGCGCACAAGCATGCAAGAAATAAATAAAATAAACACACAAGTAAGCAAAATAAAAGAAACGGGGAAAGCGATTAAGCATTACAACCTTTGAAAGAAGTCTATTCTAATAAATACATCTAAAATAGAAAATAAAAAGGGAATCGAGATTAAGGATTACATTGCTTTGGAAATTCCTATTCTATTAATTATATAAAAAATAGAAAAGAAAAAAAAACCTATTCTAATAAACCTACAAAACAAAGGTTACTTTCCACACACATGCAAGCACACATCACTTTTAGAAGAATTTAATATACTCATAATTGGAATAACAAAAATAATAAAAGCATATAAACAAACAAGGGTACTAATGGAGATACTTGATGGAGATGAATGATGCAAAGATTTAAAATTTGGGTATTTTGGTATGGAATTACCATTTTTAATATGAACTAAAATTAACAAAAATAGATAAAGTATGAAATGCAAGTGAAATAATTAAAATGATAAAAGTACTATTTTTACCATAAAAATATCAACTTTATGATAAAATATAAACTTATCAAGAAATAGCCAAAACACAAATACAAATAATAAAATGCTGAATTAAAATAATAAAAGTGATAAAGTTGTCATTCCCACCATAAAAATATCAACTTTTTTGATAAAAATGACAAATTTATCAACAAAAAAGATTAAAAAAAAAGCAAAAATAATAGAAATAGCAACAATAAAAATAAAAATAATATAGTGCAGAATTTAAATAATGAAAAGTGATAAAAATGTCATTTTTACCATAAAAACATTAACTTTATGATAAAAAAGGCAAATTTATCAACAAAAGGCATAAATACAATAAAATTGGTGAAAGTGCAACAAAAATGATAAAAATAAATAAAAATACAGAAAAATAAATAAAAAATAAAAACAGAATTATAAAGATGATATAAGTATTATTTTTACCATAAAACTGAAAACTTCAAGTTAAAAATAATAAGTATATCATAAATTGTGCAAAATCAATAAAAAATAAGACAAAGGGCACTAAAATAATAAGAATACAGAAATATTAATAAAAATAAATAAAAGTGCAGAAATAAATAAATAAAAATGATAAAGTTGACATTTTTATCCTAAAACATAAACTTTAGGAATAACCCATATTATGCTCATTGTACTTTTATTTTTTTTTCAATTTACTCTCTCCACTTTTATTTGTATAAATTGAGTCATCATACTTTTATTTTTATTCACATTAAATCCTTATACTTTTATTAACCCCTTCAATAAATATAATTTCAAAAATTTTAATCAACTATGTTATAATTTAATTATTTATGTTTTATTTTTAATATAAAGATTATAGAAATACTATTAAATGCCAAACACTTTTATGAAAATTAAATGAAAATTATATAATTGTAATTTATTGGTTAACAAAAATTGTATCTACTATTATAAAAATAAAAACTTAAGTAAGATTCTACTAAATTTATTTTAGTAGAATAAACTAAAATAAAAGTTAGTAGAGTTTTGCTTAAGATTTTATTTTTATAATATTAGTGTGGATACTGTCAGTTTGATTGGCCAACAATAAAAGCCTGATGATGAAAAAATTCGAGTTTTGAATGTAAGGGAAGCCTGAGACTTCTTTAAAATTGACTTGGAAAGCCAAAAACACTAAGCCAAGCCCAAGCCCATTACCTTTTGACCCAAGGGCCCTAACCTAGTCTAGGTGAAGAGGCGATTGCCTCAATGAAGAGGTGTCACCTCTTCATCCCAAGCATCAATTCAGGAGGCACCGCCTCTTCACATCCACTCTCTGCAGTATTAAATGTCATTAATGGCTGTGGTTGGAGGCTCACCCGCTTAAGAGTTGGTCATTTTTGGATGTAAAAGAAAGGAAAAAAGTAGAAAAAAGAGCATGGGGAACGAAAAAGGTAAAGGGAGAAGGCGATAATGGTTTTTGAGAAATTGAAAAAGGGAGAGAGTGAGAGGCCTTAAGAGAAAGGTGTAGAGGCATGAAAAAAAAGGAGGAAGAATTGGAAGGTTAGCAACTTGGAAAAGAAAAAAAAACGTTTGAAAAAAAAAAAGAAGAAAGGAAAGAAAAAAAGGAAGAAAAAGGAGAAGACTTAAGAAGATAAAAAATTTGATTTCTTAGAGAAAGAAAGGAGTTTCTTTTGCATTCAAAGCTTCAAATCAGTCAATAAAGCTCTGAGGGCTTAGTTAGGAGCATTAAGCACGTCTAAGTCAATAAGCTTCCCCCTTTTTAGGTTTTAAGTCCTTTGTTTTCATTAAAAGTATTGATTCATTACTTTTGTGTTTATATTCTTGAATTTTATTATTTATTTAAAGTCATATGTGAAGCATGATTGTATGAGAAACTGAATATTGAGTGTTGTATATTCGTGTCTATTTCTTATGTATTTGTATGATCATTGAGTTTTGTAAGATCTAAGAAATGTAGTCTGTCTCTGTTCCTGTTGAAGAAGCGACGTCTCTTCATAGAGATGTTGCCCCTTTATAATAAGGCGATGGTGTCATCGTCTCTTGGTCAGGAGGCGATGCCTTTTTGAAGATGTCACCCCCTAACCAGCATTTTGCCTGTTTCTATCTTGATTTTCAGATATTATCTTGCATGTTTAGCATGATTTCCTTATTTAATATGTTATATTTCTTGATTTTATGCATGATTACCATGTTTGATCAATATTGTTTCCATGTTATATTGTGGTGCTATTTAATGGACTATTCATGAGTTTTTTTTATTTTGTGAATATTATTTGTTGATTATTTGTAAATATTGTTGTTGTTGTAAGATAGAACTAATTTATATTTGTTGCAGGAATCATTTGGTGATTCTTTCATCACTAGATGATTATTTTGCTAATTTTTTAGAAGTTTTTAATTTGTATAATTAATTAGTTTCTTTTCAGTTTATTTTTGGTTTATGTATGGTTTATTTTCAGTATTTTTATGTTTATTTATACCAAACATTGTAATCCTTAATCCCTATCTCTTTTATTTGGAATGAATGGTTGCAAATTATTTTTATTATTTTTATTTTATTTTATTTGTGATTGATTGTCAGGAATATAAGCATGAAATAGAACTAATGTGAAAACTTGGGATAAAATTTCAAATTGGAAAACCAATCACGGTTAGCATGTTAATAAGGAAATAAATTAACAACTGAAGGTAATAAAATACAAAGCACACACGGAGGCAATCGCAAGGTTGGGTGGGCATTCCAAAAGCCCATACCTAATTTCTAAACCCGATATCTGATGACGGCTTATGGAACCTTCATGGAATCAAGTTGATGTACCGTGTATCCTAACTTTCATTTAGGTGGTGACTCCATCTTCATTTTGGGCCCCAAGCCCATTATGTATTTCCTAGTGAGCCTCAAGCTCGAATAGTGTTGTGGTCGCCAACACTTGGGCGTGTGACTAAAATCGCCTCTTACAGTGGCAACTCTACTAAGGATAGAGAAATTGATTCCAAGTATTTTGTAATTTTTTTGTCTTTGATTATTTCTTTATTTCCTTTATAAATTTTTCATTCACTACACGTTTCCACACAAGACACTCCAAGTCCCAAATAAACCGACAATAGTTTTTGCTTTACTGCTTGTGTTTCACTCAAACCTGGTGGTAAGGTATTTGATTATTTTCACTCACGACATATACCTATCCACGTCGCACAGATGCTTGGGTGGGGAGACGTAATCGATGTATATAGCTGTGGGAGTCAAAGCTTATTACCTAAGACTTAGCTGATGTAATGACCTAGCAATTTCCACTAGTATTTTTTCCAAATGCATGTCTTTTATCCTATATGGTAATCCTTTAAATAAGGCCTAAGCCCATTATAAATAAACCTTAATAAGGTGGTCCTCTCATGCCTATTATTAACCTATTTCAAAGGGATCTTGGCAAGGTGGGCCTTCAATATCATTCTTTGCCCATTTAAAATGGACTTTGGAATTATTTGGAGGAATTGCCACCTGTTTGTATATTCTTGAGAGTTATCTTGCATTCGTCGATTTTATTATCCCTTGTTGATAATCAAAACTCAGAACAAAAATCCTAGGACAAGGAATTTGCCATTGAACACGTGTATGGAGAAATAAGGGTAGAGATACCATTTAAGAGATTTTTTATTTTTGTCCTCTGATATGTGCATATGTGTTTTTTTTCTTACCATTAGGTTTGCATTTCATGCATACACGTCATGCATGTTTCTGACCCCTTATAGTTGCAGATATAGATCCATAGCAGTCTGCCAATTAGAAGCGATTGGACACCAGCTGCCTGGTTAAAATCTATAAAGAGATCAAGATGGCAAAATTTGATGCTGAAGCTTTCAAGGAACAGTTGAAAGCTGAAATGGCCGAACAAACTAGGGTGATTATAAGAGAAATTATCAGGGAAATGATAGGTACAACTAGAGGAGAACCACCAGCACCTCAACCTCGACCTTTTGATTTGGATGCCGAGGTTCTTGAAAGGTAAGAGGTAGAGGATGATTAGCATATAGTATTGGCAAAACCTAGTATCCATAAGAAAGAGGATACCCCGAGAAATATAGAAAAGCCAGATTGGGCTAAAGACCTTGTCAAATCTATGGCTCAAATGCAGTTGATGATAAAGGAAAAAGGGATCGATACCCCAATGAGCTATTTTGAGTTGAGCCTGGATAAGGATGATGATCCCTTACCATGGAAGTTCAAATTCCCTAATATGAAGAAGTTCACTGGCATAGAGGATCCCCACCTCCATTTAAATTAGTATATGACTCACATGAAGACAACCAAACTAACTAAAGCATATATTGTGAAGCAATTCCCTATATCTCTAGAAGGAGCACCCTTCAGATGGTATTACATTCTAAAATCCCTTCTTCAAGCTGATTGGGAGGAATTATGTACTGCATTTATCAAGCAGTATAGTCTCAAGAGACGTGTAGAATGTGAAGTAGAAGTTCAATGAATCTTTTATGGATTATTTGGTCAGGGGGAGAGCAAAATTAGCACAGATGAAGCAACAACCTGGAGAATCTGGTCAGTTGGTAATAGCCAAGGAAGGATGTGTGCTCCCTCTCTCCAAGAAGTTAAAGGATTTAAGCATTTAAAACTTTGAGGAGTTGTATAGGTTTGGAGTAAAAAAAGAATCAGACCTTACGCAAGAAAGTAAGTTCTTTAGTGGAAGATCTATGAACAGAGAAGGGTTTGGATTTAGTAGTAGATTTGGGTCAAGCGGAAATATACATATCAACACAGTTAAACAGTCCTGAAGGTTTTTGAATTTGGGAAGACCCCTCTCCAAAGTCTTGGAAAAACTGATTGAGAATAACCTTTTACAATCCTTACCTAAACGACCTCCTTTCTTAAATGCCGACCTGAAGCTATACTGCAAGTACCATACGAACATTGGGCATGATACAAAAAGCTGCACTCATTTGAAACATGAGATTCAAGATTTGTTCGATTCAGGCAAAATAACTGACCCTGAAACTGGAAAACCAAACACCCAAAATAATCCTTTACCCAACTACTAAAATGTACCACCACCAAATCCCCATATTCTGATGATCAACATAAGTTTAATAGAGGAACAAGTCATTAATTCCTTTGTTGACATCATACCCATACTATCAAAACCATAACCAAAAGACCTGAATCTGAGACAAGAAGCCATTGAGTCTTATGTAAATGTGCTTGATATTTGGAGTTTTGACAATAAAGAGGGAGGAGCAATTGATATGTGGAAGAAAAATGAGAAGAGAGCAATATGATTTATTGAGAAATCAGAGGAGGGAGAGGAAGAGGTAAAAAAGGCTAAGGCAGAGAAAGGGGGAAGTAATTTAAAAGAGGGATAAGAGAAAGATGAGAAAGCTAAGGAGATTATTAAGACCAAAAGAGACGAGAAAAATCTTGACAGTATTTAAGAGTTGCTTATAAACTACTGAGCTCATCGGGAAGCATTGGTTATGGCTCTTGATCATAAAAAGATGCCTTCAATGCACACTCTAAAGCAAATAGTGGATTCGCTAATTGAAAGCCCTCAAGGAGCAATTGTTTTCATAGATGGTGACTTTCCCTTAAAAGGAAGGGATCATAATAAAGCCTTATTCATTAAGGTCGAAGTGAAAGGCAAATTAACGTGCTGTGTTATGGTCGATAATGGGTCTGCCATTAATGTATGCCCTTTGAAGATCCTACCTAAGCTAGGCTTGGCAGTAGCTAATTTGAAGCCCTCCGATGTAGTCATAAAGGCTTATAATGATATAAAAAGGCCAGTTGAGGGAACATTTCGGGCTTTAATAAAGACTGGACCCATTGAAATTTAGGTTAACCTCCATATGATAAATATTCCAGTCACCTTTGCTATTCTTTTAGGGACACCATTGTTCCATCCTTTGGGGGGAGTGTCATCTATTGTTCATCAAAAGATTAAATTTCCACATGAAGGAAGGGTGGTTACTATAATGACTAAAAAAAAGGTTACAGTTGTTGTATTGAAATTAGCTCTTATTGAGATCCCAAACAGTTTAAGTTTTAAAGTCTACATGATTTATGAAGATGAGCTAAACCCAAAGATTGTTAGTATGATAAAGAGCATGTAGTTCAAGCCTGGGATGGGATTAGGGAAGAATCAGTAGGGCCTATCAAAATTTTATTGAACTTAAGGTACCGATCTTAAAGCATGGTGTAGGATATCTAAGAGAAGATGAGTTTAATGAAGAGAAAGAGGCTGAGGGTAAGTCTAAGAAGAATAGAATTAGGGCTAAGACAAAGAAGATGATGCTCTAGGAAACATTTGTGGAGGAAAGTGCTAATTACCCATATTAGGGAGCTCATAAGCCTTTGATGATCATCGAGAAGCTAGTCCCCGGGTTTGAAATCTTCACAGAATATGTGGGTGGGATCAAAGAATCTATTGTTAAAGAGCCTATGGTAGAAGAGTTGGAACTAATTTCAGAATCAGAGGAGGATATTCCTAGAGTGGAGCTAAAGGATATTATTGATAAGGAAGAAGAATTCAACTTTGAAGCCTTTGTCTTTGATTTTATTATGGATGTTTCCTATGATGACATTGAATTTTCTATTTCTAATTTATTTGAGACTGATGACATTTTTCTTTCTAAAGTTAATATGATGAAGTCTGATTATGCTTACTTGTGTGATGTGTTTCCTAATGGTTATGCTGTGTGTGATGATCATTTCATGCATATGTTTGACATTAATTCAATGAAAAATGAATCATTTAATCTAAGCATAAGTGATAACCCTAGAAATATACTTATTACTTCTGACTTAACTCCTAATGAAAGAGGAAAAATGAAAGAAAATCTAAAAAGAAAATATAAAGTATTTGATTAGGGCTATGAGGATATGCTTGAGATTAATAGAGAGATTGCAAAAAATAGTATTCCCACCTATTCTCACATCACACCGATAAAGTAGAAGAAGAGAAGATTAAGGCCAGAATGGGCTCTCCTAGTTAAAGAAGAAGAAGAAAAACAACTGAAAGCAAAGTTCCTAGAAGTGGTAGATGACACCTAGTGGCTAGCTAACATAGTCCCAATTCCCAAGAAAAATGGTAGAGTCAGGATGTGTGTGGACTATAGAGACTTGAACAAGGCTTGTCCAAAAGACAACTTTCCTCTTCCATATATTGATACCTTAGTTGATAGTGCAGCTTCTAGTGCCATGTACTCTTTTATGGATGGCTTCTCAGGATATAATCAAATCATGATGGCAGTAATTGACAAGTTCAAAACTTCACTATCGAGTGGGGTGTTTACTATTACACGGTTATACCATTCGGGTTGAAAAATGCAGGGGCTACTTACCAAAGAATGGCTACTATGCTATTACATGACTTGATCCATAAAGAGACAGAAGTGTATGTAGATGACATGATAATGAAATCTCTGACTAAAGAAGGGAGTTTCAAAGCCTTAGACAAGTTCTTGGCAAGAGTTGAAAAGTACAACCTCAGATTGAATCCGAAGAAATATGTTTTTAGGGTGACATCTAGGAAACTATTGGGGCACATTATTAGTCATAAAGGCATAGAGGTGGATCCAAAAAAAGTCAGAGAATTTAGAGAAATTCTTACACCAAAGAGTGAGAAAGAAGTCAAAGGGTTTATAAGAAGGCTACAGTACATCAATAGGTTCATAGCTAAACTGACTACTATTTGTGAGCCGATCTTCAAGCTCTTAAAGAAGAATCAACTGATCATTTGGGATGACAAGTGTCAGCAAGGCATTTAAACTATTAAGAAATATTTAATGAATCCTCCAGTTTGTAGCTCCCAAGACCAAGGAAGCCCTTAATTCTATACTTGGCTATAGAGAAAGATGCAATTGGTTCAATGTTAGCTCAAGAACGAGAAGGGAAAGTTGAACATGCTGTATATTATATGAGTATGAAGCTTCTACCCTATAAAGCCAATTACAGTTTGTAGAAAGAACTTTCTTGGCTATAATTTGGGCAACAAAGAAGCTACGACATTACTTCCAGTCTTACATTATTCAAGCAGTTTCTAAGCATGATCCTTTTAGATATCTCCAGTAGACCCTGTCACTGATAAGAAAATTAGCCAGATGGTTAGTTCTGTTTACTGAATTTGACATAGATTAGGTTACTAAAAAGGTGATAAAAGGAAGAGCTATGGTAGACTTCTTGGCCCAGAATCCGATAGATGATGGACAAGAATGGGAATTAGAATTCTCAGATGAACATCTAGGGGCAATAGAGATCCAAACATGGAAAATGTACTTTAATGGAGCAGTGAATAGTAGAGGGGTAGGCATTGGTATGATTTTGGTCTTGCTAGAAGGAGAAGTAATTTTGATGGCAAAGAGGCTAGAATTCAAGGTCACTAATAATCAAGCTGAATATGAATCTTGCATTTTTTATCTAGAAGCACTCAAGAATGTGGGGAAAAAAGAGGTGATAGTGTATAGGGATTTGATGCTAGTAGTGAAATAGATTGCTAAGGAGTAGGAAGTAAGGGAAGATATACTAAGACCATATTAGGATTATTCAGCCACGATCCTATTCTCTTTCACATAATACAGATTCATACACTTGCCCTAGGAAGAGAATTAGATGGTAGATGTGTTGGCTACTCTAGCTTCGATATAGGAAGGAGATAAGAAAGTAGAAATAAAGCCTCTTATCCTAATAAAGTCTCGGATTCCTTACTATAAGGAAATCGGAATAATATCAATCGACCCAGCAGAGAGGCCTTGGTTTTATGATCTACAGTAGTATCTTGAGATAGGAAAATTCCTTGAGGAAGCTGATAGAAAAGAAAGAATGTCACTGAGGATGTTATCTTGGTAGTTCATTAGCCATAACAGGATGTTGTACAAAAGGATGCTAGTTGGAGTGCACCTAAGATGCGTTGATGAGGGTAAAGCACATAAATCATAGAAATAGTTCACGAGGGTGTATGTGGGCCGCATTTGAATGGGACAGTCCTCACTAAAAAGATAACCTATCAAGGATACTTCTGTCTAACCATGGAGGTAGATTATGTGAAGTATGTAAAGAAATGCCATAGTTGCCAAGTGTATGGTGATGTGAGCTTCCTGCCTTCTATAGAACTACAAGGATTGACCTCTCCTTAGCCATTTACAACCTAGGGAATTGACATTATTGAAGAGATAAGGCTGAAAGCATCCAACAGTCATTATTACATTATTATGGTGATTAAATATTCTCTAAATAGGTAGAAGTTGAGTCATTCACAACTGTAGGGGCGAAATAGATGGCTAGGTTCATAGAAAAGAATATAATTTATCGGTACGGGTTACCTCATTATGTCATCATTGATAATGGTGTTCAGTTTAGGGCAGAAATGACCACTCTATTGGAAGAATACAAAATTGAGCATCATAGATAATCCCTTTATAGACTACAGGCGAATGGGTTGTAGAAGTAGTAGACAAGAATGTAAAAAGAATCTTGGTTAAGATACTGGAAAATTATAAAGACTGGGTAAGTTACTTACAGTTTACATTATGGGGATATAGAACCACTGCCAGAACATCAATAAGAGCCACTCTATATTCTCTGGTATATAGGTGTGAAGTTATGTTACCAGTTGAGGTTGAAATCCAGTCATTAAGGGTACTCCTAGAGTCTAAAATCCCTAAGTATTAGTAGGTAGAAAGCTGATTAGCACAATTGATGTTGTTGGATGAAAAAAGGAAAAAGGCTATGTACCACTTTAGTTGTACCAGAAAGGGATAGCTTGGGCTTATAATAAGAAGATCAAGCCAAGTAAGATCAAAGAGGGTGACTTGGTATTAAAGCTCATAAGGCCAATCATGACTGATTTACGGGGGAAATTCAAGTTGAATTGGGAAGGTCCCTACAAAGTGAAGAAGTTATTTTTCAAAGGGGTTGCTATTCTGTCTAACTTAGAGGGAAATAAATTAAGAAAGCCCATCAATAAGGACAAGCTTAAGAAATACTTCATGTAAAAGTCTCGCCAGGGAGAAAACCTTAAAAGAGGTTGCCTAGGGAAAAGTTAGAGATATAAAAAAGGAAAAAGTAAAAAGTCTTATAGGATTAAAAACCTAAAAAGGCAGTCCAAGCAAAAGTAAAGGCCATATAAAAGGAGAGTGAGAGAAAAAGAAAATAGTTAGTTGGAAAACTTGTAAGGGCAAGCCAATTAACGATAAGAGATATGTAAGAATTAAAATTATATAGTCATATTGTGCTTAAATTAAATGGATTGGATTGCCTTTATTATTGTAAACGTTGCATTAAATGCTTATTACACATTGTCTAATTCAAGAGGAAATCTCATCCAGTAATAAATTACATAAAAATGCTAAATTTCATAAACTAAACTGATATTATTTGCTTCTTTTATGACTCCCTTGGGCACTCGATGCCTATAGTGCCATTATCCTTTTGTTTCTTATAAATTCATTCTTTTTTACCTATTGTAGTTGAATCCATGCCTTCTACTGGTCATCAATAGACTGATCTCTACAGTAGTTAATGAATCTTTGGATGATTCTATGATGCCATGTAATAACTAGGTTGTCCAAAAAGTTCTAAGGAAGAGAACTTGGCTCAAACTCATGCACTAGTTCCAAAATCCATTATTTTTATCCATATTGGCTGCAAAGCCGAGTTGAATTGTAGAAGGTGGCAAAATGGAGGCCGACTAAAGGAACACAATAGGTATAAGACTAGAGGGTCATATGCTGCAATCTCCTCCATGGGCACATCCATCGAATCAGAGTATTAGGGAATGTAGACAACCAACTATAAGTATCTTCTAGGATAGGATAAAGTCTCCTATTGCAACAATGTTTGGCCTTATAGTGAGCAATGTCTCTAGGTGGCTTGAGTAACCTCAGTTTCTCTTATAACTAAGCCTGCGGGAATGACAAATGGGTAAGAATGATAGAAAGTGGAAGATGGTAAAAGGAAGAAGAGACTCACCTCCAGTAGAAAAGGACTCCTAGAGAATTGCCTGGTCTCGAAGAAGTTGTCAAGCCTGATAATAGTCTCAACCATAATGAGAGGGAAAGGGTTTAGTCCACTCTCCACTTAGTCCAAAACATAAAGGATCTTTGGGTCACATTTACTAGAGGGGGAAACTAACAAGAACTGAGCATACAAGCAAAGTGCTATCATTCAAGGCTAGGGAACCTCGTTGCTATCTACAACCACTACAATTTCTATAAAAGGGCTTATAAGGATTTCATTGCTGAATATATGGTAAAGAGAGGACTGAGGGGACATGTTGAACAACCTTACCATTTGATATTGAATGGTGTGCAAATCTGGGGTTGTGATTGAAGGAATGACAATCTATTGAGAAAAATCTATTTGGGAGCCCATAATAGATTCAAATTCCTCTAGCAGGGGGAAAATATCCACTATATTGAACTAGAAAACATGTCTTTAAGAATCTCAAAACTGAGCAAAAAAGTGGAGAAATGAGAAGTTGATCTTCCTAACATGTAGAAATCGGAAGGCAGATAGGTGAAATGGCTTTATTTTAGCCATGACTCGCCATCTAGACTTTTCAGATTTGGTTGTAACTATGTCAAGCTTCTCTCAGTCATGATAAAATGTTGTCTAGGAAAGGAGAATAA
The DNA here is from genome assembly GCA_947683625.1 of Mallotus nudiflorus. Lineage (NCBI taxonomy): Eukaryota > Viridiplantae > Streptophyta > Magnoliopsida > Malpighiales > Euphorbiaceae > Mallotus > Mallotus nudiflorus. The sequence continues at coordinate 1,072,190 of CANTUR010000143.1, forward strand.
AAGGAAGTGGCGAGATGAAGAAATTAGGGATTTTGAAGAAGATTTGGGGGGTTTTTATACTTGCGGGATAGGCTTATAGAGGCAATCGCCTTTACATTCAGGTGATGCCTCTATAAGAAGAGGCGAATGATCTATCACCTCTTCATATAGAGGTGACACCCTTTCAAAGAGGTGACGCCTCTACAACATGCAGAATGGATCTTCACATAGTTGGAAATTGTTCAGGTTGTATATGTAAAGTCAGAGTATAGCGTTTTAGAAATAAAAATTCCTTAATTCACTCAAAATTTTTCTAAAAATTGAGTTTAAAAGTCATAATTCTCATCAATCTAGTGCAAAATATGAAGGCATAAAAAATAAAAATCAAAGTGCAAAACATCAAATGTTTCTTGAAAGAACGCCCCTATACTAGAAAAAATCTCCAGAGGTCCTCTCTACTTATCACTCTCAGACTCATTAGCCTCCTTGTCAATTGGCTCATCCGTAGGCTCCTTATTCGGCTCATCTGTAGATGCATCAGTAGGGTCAGTTCCATCATCATTGTTGCTATCCTCAAACTCCTCATTGGCTGCCCCTTCCTCCTTATTGCTCTTGACCTAAAGAGTAGTGAGCTGGCATTCAAGAGTAGTGATCCTAGCTTGATTGGACTCATCTTGATCTTGTCAAAGCACAATAAAAGGTAAGAAATCATGAAAGCATGCATATATGTAGAAATAAAGTATATTTTATATTTTCCTTCCATTATTATGTCACCTGCATCAAGAAGTCCCTATAGGCCTTGATCACTCAGTACATATACTCCCCCTGATCTTGAGGTATCTGTTCTATTGAGAATGTTAGAATTAACCATGTGTTATAAGACTTGAGAACATAGTTGCAAAAGAAGGAAACTTACATGGGTAGTAGTCTCTGGGAAGAATGCTAGCTCCAAAGTCATATCCAACATTAGAAACTAATGAGAGAGCTCACCAGAAGGCACTTAGCAATGAGTCAGCAGATCAAGAGTAGCAGTGAGTTTGTTGGCCACTACCTTGGACTAAGAACTGAAAGGATCCATGGAGGAAGGTGCCCTAGAAGAAGAACCCTTACCACTAGGAATGATGTGCAGGTGCTGATGAGGCCTCTCATGTGTAAATGGCCTAGGTCGAGGAGTAGGTGCCTTAGGAGCTGCCTAAAAGATGAAAGATAACTCAGGGAACAACATCTATAAATAAATATAAAATAAGTAAAATAAAACATTGCATGCTCACCTAAAGTGCAGGTGCAGGAAGAGGCACTCGTTGCAGCAGATGAGCCAATGTAAAGTCACATAGTGAGACTTCCTCTGCTTGTAATAGTTTATGGTATCCTCTCCTTACAGGGCATGATCAAGCTCATCTCCTTCTAACTCATATGCCTAGAAGATATACCGGGGAGGAGTAAGAGGTGGACACCTCACTTGGGCACCTGACTGCCACTAATGTATCCTCTCCCTGAGGAACCAAACTCTACAATTAGGGCCTCTGAGCAAAACCCTCTTCCTAGAAAGAGGGATAGAGTGAATCATGGCCTTCATCCACCTTGCCTGAGGGCCCCATAAGTCTGGACATAGCTATAAAAATAAATAAGTAAGTGGATAAATGATTAATAAATTTATGGCTAATTCCAGTTACATTTGTAGGTATTTACCTCATCATAAGTGAGCATGTTCAGTCACTTATGGTGGATATGAAAATAAGCCACATACCTCCTCCAAGCCCGGTTGGGACCCCACTTCGCCATTGCATGGAAAGGGGTATCATAGACCCTGATAATCCCCATTATCAACTCCAAATTTAGAGCCCAATCCTGTAAAAGAAGTAACAGTGAAATCATATAACAAAAATTAGGATAAAATATAAAAGGAAAAGAGAAAGAAAAATACTAGTATGGCATGCTAAAAATCGCAGAGTCGCCTAACTTCGTGCACCACCTCATCCATGCTCCTATAAAGATAAGCTGAGGCACAACTGCCTTAATCATAGGTCACCACCAAATCTAGATCCTTTAGAGGAATCAGAAAGCTCAAGTTCACAAAGCTAGTTGTGTCGATAAAGAGCGTAGTGCCTAGCAGATAAACGAGAAAAGCATGCACCACTTGGTCGATCTGTAGGGGTGTAGTAGCCACCTCAACTTTAGCATGAGTGTAGAAGCTAACATATTAAATAGCTCCCCCGACTTCCCGGACCGCTGCCCTGACAGAGGGGGAGCGCGAGTGAGGGCTGCCTTCAAACAGTTTATTCTTTCCAAAGACGCCCGAAACGACCGGCTTAGACTCGACAACGTTGGCTCCATATCGTCAGATCGGTATTTATTGGGCACTTAATTTAACAGATTCTACAACTGTTAAGCGCCCAATAAATACCTGACGGGAGGTGAAATGGTGGAGAGGCAGCCCTCGCTCGCGCTCCCCCTCTGTCAGGGCAGCGGTCCGGGAAGTCGGGGGAGCTATACTCCTAATAAACTCGAGCTTCATTGTGTGGATCCCCTTCATGTTTGGGACCATCCCAAGTAGATGCTCATTGAAAGCGAGATGGTTAGTAGATAACTAGTGGAGGCTGGGATCGAAAGGAATAGAATCCCTAACACAAGCGATGCCAGTAACTGTGGTAAAGGCTATCGGGTTCAGGGTGAAATCCCTAAAAGGAAGATGAAATGTGTGGGTGGTATTAGAACACCTCTCCATTAGGACATGTAAGGGCTGGTAGTCTGTATGACCCTGCTGTGTTGGAAGTGCCGGGATAAAGTCAGAGAAGTCGGTATCATGAATTTGAGTTTGTACGGCTTTATAAAGCTTGTCATGCCAAATGCGTGCACCTTTAAAGTTCCCAACACCCTTGAGGGTGTGAGCACCGAGCTAAAGGAGTAAAATAGGGAGTAAAATTATCATTTTATTCAATAAAATTTTAAAATTTTACCGAATCCTTTTGTTGAGGTGAATGTCTTTATCAAAGAGGTGATCGCCTCAGTGATGAGGTATCACCTCTTGATATAGAGACGATCACCTCAGTGATGAGGTATCACCTCTTGATATAGAGGTGATTGCCTCTTTGCACTTGAAGAGGTGAATGCCTCTTTATGAAGAAGAAATTGCCTGTTTGAAAAGGTGATAGCCTCATCAAAGAGGTGATGCCTTTTCATGACGACAATTTGACATAATGATTCAAAATCTCAAATTTCAATCCATAAAATTCAATTTCTTTCTGTTAAATTGATAAATATGTATATATGAATAATAACTCGATGTTATTTGATGAAATTTATAGGAAAAATTTAAAGAAATTAAGTACTAACCTCTCTAGTGGCTAAGCCGCGGATATGGGGTTATACGTTTGGAAATAAGGGGATCTCATCTCCAATATTGAGCCCAAAACTCTAAGAGGGATGCACTGTAGGTGTCACAGGGTCCCACAGGGGAAAATATGGGGTCTGTGTAGCATCTATGTCAGAGAATGTGAAGAATGAGGAAGAAAGAAAAGAAGAGAAAAAGGGTAAAAAGAGAAAATTGATAAGGTGAAAGTGACCCTTGAAAGAGAAAAGTGAGAATTTATATGATTGGATTAAGAGAGGAAAATTAAAAGAAATGAAGATAAGGAGAAGAGGGTGAGGCCCACTTGGTGAAATAAAACATAGAACGACCTATGGCTCGTTAAAAAAAATCGAATGAGAATTTCTACATCACTGCTCGGGTATATCCTAAGATCAATCCTTGGATAAGAATAATCTGATTGAAGCATCAGGAAGGATAAACATCTGATCGGGTTTGAATTCTTGAAGTGAGCGGAAGGACAAGCTTTTGGTCGAGTTTAAATCCTCAAAGTGCACAAAACGACAAGTGTCTGGTTGAGTTTGAATGCTTGAAGTGCACAGAAGAATAAACATCTAGCTGTGTTTGAATCCCTAAAGTGCATGAAAGAACAAACATCTGGTCGGGTTTGAATCCTTGAAAAGCATGGAAGAATAAACGTCTAGTCGAGTTTGAATTCCCGAAGTGTGCATCTCAGGAGGTGTCTGGTCGGGTTTGAATCCTTGAAGCGCATTGTTCTTTTACTGAGTAATTCTCAGGCCAGGAAAACCCAGGTTTTATACTAAATTATAATGAGTAACTGATCGGGTCAGAAAAACCTGAGGAACACGGTTACGTTTCATCTTTTTTTACTAAGTGGAGACTGGGCCATGCTCAAGATTCACACTAAACTATAATGAGTGACTGATCGGGCTAGAAAAATCGGAGGAACACAGTTACGTTTCATCTCTTTTTATTGAGTAGAGATTGGGCCATGCTTAAGATTCATGCCAAACTATAATGAGTGACTGATTGGGCTAAGAAAACCTAAGGAACACGGTTACATTTCATCTCTTTTTACTAAGTGGAGACTGGGCCATGCTCAAGATTCACACCAAATTATTAATGAGTGACTGATTAGGCCAGGAAAATCCTAGGATAATGGTCACATTTTAAAGATGAAGTTCAACCTCTTGGGTTTGAATTCCTGAGACTGACGGTCTGAGCGAAGATCGTAGGTCAGGTATGTCATTCTTAATTTTTATTGTTTGATGTGCATGTTGCTTTTTTGAAAAGTTATTTTCAAAAAATTTGATCTTTCAAAAAACCAAGGGGGCAAACTATGGACACTGTCAATTTGATCAGCCTGTAGTGAAAGCTCAATGATGAGAAAGTTTGAGTTTTGAATGTAAGGGAAGCCCGAGACTTCTCTAAAATTGACTTGGAAAGCCCAAAACACTAAGCCAAGTCGAAGCCCATTGCCTTTTGACCCAAGGGCCTAGACCTAGCCTAGGTGAAAAAGCGATCGCCTCAACAAAAAGGCGTCGCCTCTTCACCCTAACCATTGATGAGGCGACGCCTCATCAAAGAGGCGCCGCCTCTTCACACCCACTCTCTGCAACATTAAATACCATTAATGGTAGTGGTTGGAGTCTTATATGCTGAAGAGTAGGTCATTTTTTGATGTAAAAGAAAGGAAACAAGTAGAAAAAAGAGCATGGGGAATGAAAAAAGGTAAGGGGAGATAGTGAGAATTGTTTTTGGGGAAATTAAAAAAGGGAAAGAGTGAGAGGCCTTAAAAGAAAGGTGTAGAGGCATGAAAAAAAGGGGGAAGAATTGGAAGGTTAGTAACTTGGAAAAGAAAAAAAATGTCTAAAAAAAAGAAAGAAGAAAGGAAAGAAAGAAAGGAAGAAAGAGGAGAAGACTTAGGAAGCTAAAGACTTTGATTTCTTAGAGAAGGAAAGGAGTTTCTTGTGCATTCAAAGCCTCAAATTAGTCGATAAATCTCTGAGGGCTTAGTTAAGAGCATCAAGCACGTTTAAGTCAGTAAGCTTCCCCCTTCTTAGGTTTTAAGTCTTTTGTTTTCTTTAAAATTATTGATTCATTACTTTTGTGTTTGTATTCTTGAATTTTATTGCTTATTTAAATTCATATGTGAAGCATGATTGTATGAGAAACTAAATATTGATTGTTGATAATTGTATATTTACGTCTGTTTCTTATTATTTGCATGATCGTTGAGTTTTTTAAGATCTACGAAATGTAGTATATCTCTGTTCCTGCTAAAGAGTCGACATCTCTTCATAGAGACGTCGCCCCTTCATCATAAGGTGATGGTGTCATTGCCTCCTGGTTAGGAGGCAACGCCTCTTTGAAGAGGCATCACCCCTTTGACTAGCATTCTGTCTATTTCTGTCTTGATTTTCAGCTATTATCTTGCATGTTTGATTGATTTCCTTGTCTAATATGTTATATTTCTTGATTTTATGCATGATTACCATGTTTGATCAATATTGTTTGCATGTTATATTATGGTGTTATTTAATGGACTATTCATGAGTTTTTTTTATAAATATTATTTATTGATTATTTGTAAATATTATTGTTGTTGTTATGAGATAGAACTAATTTATTTTTGTTACAGGAATCATTTAGTGATTCTTTCATCACTAGATGATTATTTTTCTAATTTGTTAGAAGTTTTTAATTTGTATAATTAATTAGTTTCTTTTTAGTTTATTTTAGTTTATGTATGATTTATTTTCAGTATTTTTATGTTTATTTATACCAAACGCTGTAATCCTTAATCCCTATCCCTCTTATTTGGAATGAATGGTTGTAAATTAATTTTATTTGTTTTATTTGTGATTGAACATTGAGAATATAAGCATGAAATGAGACTAATGTGCAAACTTGGGATAAAATTTAAAATTGGAAAACCAATCACAATTAGCATGTTAATAAGGAAATAATATAATAATCAAAGGTAATAAAATACAAAACACATACGGAGGCCAATTGTAAGGTTGGGTGGGCATTCGAAAAGCCCATACCCAGTTTTCAAACCCAATCTCTTACGACGGCTTTTGGGAACCTCTGTGGAATCGAGTTGTTGTATTGTGTGTCTTAGTTTTCATTCGGGTGGTGACTCCATCTTTGTTTTGGGCACCAAGCCCACTATGTATTTCGTAGTAAGCCTCAAGCTTGCACAGTGCTATGGTCGCCAACACCTGGGCGCGGGACCAAAACCGCCGCCTACAATTAGATAAACTTTTTGTTAACCAATTAATTGCAATTATTTAAATTAAATTTAAATAAAATAGTATTTTTGTAATCTTTATATTAAAAATAAAATATAAGTAACTACATTATAACATAGTTGATGAAAAGTTTTAGAATTATATTTATTGAAGGGGCTTATCTTGCTAAAATAAAAGTAAAAGGAGTTAATGTTCACAAAAATAAAGTATAAGGATTTAATGTGAACAAAAATAAAAGTGGAGGGAGTAAGTTAAGAAAAAAAAATAAAAAGTACAAAAACACAATCTATACAAATAAAAGTAGAGGAGATAAATCAAGAAAAAAAAATTCATATTTCTAAACTTTATGATAAAAATGCCAACTTTGCCCTAAATGGCATAAATAGGATAAAAGTAAGGAAAAATGCAAGAAAAATAATAAAAATCACAGCAATAAATATAAATAAATAAAAATGATAGACATAAGTAAATAAAAATGATAAATTTGACATTTCTACCATAAAAACATGAACTTTACCATAAAAGTGCCAAATTTACCATAAATGGCATAAATAGAGCAAAAATAAGGAAAATATGAGAAAAATAGCAAAAATTGTAGAAATAATATAAATAAATTAAAATGGCAGAAATAAATAAATAAATGAAAATGAAGAAGTTGACATTTTTACCATAAAAACAAGAACTTTATGATAAAAAGTGTCAAATTTCCAATAAAAGGCATGAATAGAGCAAAAATAAGGAAAAATATGAGAAAATAGCAAAAATTGCAGAAATAAGTAAATAGAAATGATAAAATTGACATTTTTACCGTAAAAACATGAACTTTATGATAAAAAGTGCCAATTTTACAATAAAATGAATGAATAGAGCAAAAATAAGGAAAAATATGAGAAAAATAGCAAAAATTGTAGAAATAATATAAATAAATTAAAATTGCAGAAATAAATAAATACAAATGATAAAGTTGACATTTTACCATTAAAACTTGAATTTTATGATAAAAATACCAATTTTATAAAAAAAATGGCATTAATAGAAGAAAAACGAAACAAATATGAAATATCAATAAACATTGCAAAGATAAAACTAAAAAAGAATAAAAATTACAGAAATAAAAAAAATTAAAATGTTGCAAAAACAATAATAAAAATCCTAACTTTACACCAAAATACCCTTTTTTAATATAGGAAGAAAATGATGCAAATATAATAGAAAAATGCAAAAATGAATGCAAATACTCCCGGATTACACCCAAACTACCCACACCTACTATATATCTTATTATCAAACTTCAAATCACCACAAAAATCACAACAAAGTAAATAATAAGAATAAAACACAAAAATGATGGGAAATGCAATAAAATAGTAAAAAATGACGAAAAATGCAAAATGATGATTTTTAATAATAAAAATAATAGGGAGATCCTCAAAAGGAGCAGGTAATTATCTTAGATGTGTGCTTCGACAAAGATATGACTTGACTTGAATTTATTGGTCTAAATCATAAGTTAGAGAGAGTGATGTTTAATTAAGTGTTTGGTTAGATGGGTCTCCAAGTGTGTTAGGAGTGAGAGAGAGAGAGAGAGAGAGAGAGAGAGAGAGAGAGAGAGAGAGAGAGAAGACCTTCATAGCAATGGTTTTTTCTCTCACTAAATGTCTGCCTCAAAGTGTATGCCAATCTCCCTTCCAAAAAGGGAAAAAATGAATTTTTATAGGTGCAGAATACTAATCCCATGAGCTTGGGATCATGATCCAATGCTATTGGGAGTGATCCCATGTACGTGGGATCATGGTCCCATGCAAAGATAAATGGGTCATTTTGACCCACGAACTCATGATCCCACACTCGTGGGTCATCAACCTAAGCTCATGGGTTGGCCCATCCCCATGGGCTATTGACTCATTTTTTTAGTCCTGTTTGGCCCACTATGGTCTTTTCCCTCATATTTTAGTCATTTTTTTTATGGTTTTAGGTATGTGTTTGGTATATTGTTGGTTTCTTTTGGGTTTATTTGTGATTTTTTTGGGTTTCCACTTAGTTTGAGCATGCCAGGAAAACTCCTGAAGAAGCTTCCCCCTTTCTGATTGATAGGAATCCTTCATCCTTTGATTTTTAGGAAGAACCGTCAAAATTTGGATATCAACAATCATAATTTTTTTAAAATAAATCAACGGTATTTTTTAAATTTTGTTCCTTTTTTAGTTATTTCTAAAAAAAATCACAAACAAAAGTGAAGGATTTTACTAATTAGGGTTGCAATTACCATTTGTTTGTTGTAAAGTATATAGTCCTTACTCAATAGTTATCTAACTTTGTATGACCACAATCAAATGATTGGAGGGTTACATATTGCTATTAATTGTTTACTTGATAGACCCTTGTGTGGGGAGAGATTTTCATTTGATGTGAAAAATACTATACATAAAGCTCATAATGAACTCCTAGGTCTAAAAGGTGAATAATCTAATATATACCCCATGTGTTGGATTGAGATACAATATTAAAAATAATAATACTATAAAGTTGAAACTCAAATTTCACTATTCATTTACAATGACTTTATTGACCTTTAATTTGCTAAAACTAATAATTTTACCACCACTTTTCAACCAAAAAAAACAATTTTACCACCGTCAAATTTCAAGAAAAATTACATTTCTGTAATCCCCTTAAAAAAGTAGTAATTTTTATATGAAACAATATCGTATTTATATTATATTTTATCATATATGCCCCTCGCTCGTTCTATTTTTGTAATTTGGTTTGATATCCATATATAACCTAACCCTAGTAATAGTAATAAAAATTTAAAAAAAAAAAAGAAAATACACGAGAAAGGATACATGGATAAAGAATTTCCAAAACTCTATTATTGAGTTTGGAAGGAAAGACAAATGAGAAGTAGTGCGTCACCTTCCTCTCCTTCTCGATGGTCCACCAAATGCACTTTTTACATTCAGAAAGTATTTTATTCTAATTTGTTTACGTATTTTGAAATTTTTTTAATTATAGATTAAAGTGAAAACTTTTGTCTAATATTAATTAGAAAAATTTTGGTAAATTGGTTGATAAAATTACATCATATTTTCTTTATGAATAAAAAAAGTGAATGGAAAATGGCTTGCAATTACTAATAGAAAATATCAATATTTTTCTTTTGTTTTACATTTAATTTTAAATATAAAATAATAATTAATTATTTTTTAGTAATAATGTAGTTATTAAATTAAAACCAATCCTATAATTATTTAATTTATATTGATGAAAAAATTCGTAAATAGCTGGAGCTTACTAAAATAATTACACTAATTGAATTTGTACTTTTTTTTAATTTTATTTTAATCTTAATATTGTTGAGAAAATTTTTAAATTGAATAAAATCCTAGAGCCCAATCTCATGTTAAATTAATAGAAATCATAACATATATAGTAGTGAAAGTGGAAGTGTATCTGAATTCATAGATTAACCACTTTAAAGATGTATGACTGGGCTTCTGGTCAGTATATTTTCTAAAAAATGCCTTTAGGTTTTCTCTCTATGTTTCTCTGTAATGATGGGATTTAGAAAGGACAAGAAATAACGATATGTGTGACTTAAGTACCTTAACCACCTTTATTTAGATAACTTTCATGTTATCTTTAGGTATTTCTATTTTAACCCATCATTAAAATAGAAATTATTTATTAGTCTATACACATTAAAAATCCCACACCCTTTAGATACATTAAAGTCTAAATTATCCA